>PVHX01000293.1:231863-341799 GCA_004024805.1 Geosciurus inauris
CAAGCCTGTAATCCCAGCACTTAGGGAGGCTGAGACAGGAGAATCGCGAGTTCAAAGCCAGCCTCAGCAACGGCGAGGTGCTAAGCAACTCAGTGAGACCCTGTCTCTACATAAAACACAAAATAGGGCTGGGGATGTGGCTCAGTGGTCGAGTACCCCTGAGTTCAATCCCCAGTACCAAAAAAAAAAAAAAAAAAAACAAAGACAAGCAAATCTGAGCACGTAGCCAAAATTCAATAGGGAGAGCTAATCGGTTTACATCTGAGGGAGAGCAGTGTGGGGCATATTCCTTTGTGATGAGATTGGGCAGAGATTCCAGTAGAGCTTCCCTGACAGAAGGACCTCACCTCAATGTCTTCTTGATAGGACTCAGTAACCTATTCTGGAGCAAAATGCTGGCCTTTTACATGAATTCTGTATCCCAGATAACATTTCCATCATAGGTTTATAGTGGGGGAAAAAAAAAAGGCAAGCAATAGTATCCTTCTGGTCTCACTACAAAATGATTTGCTCTTTGGGCCAGAATCCAAGTCAAGACTGGGATTAGGGATTGGTATTGTTGGGGAAGTGCTTTAGTAAGCTTTGTTGTTGCTGCTGCTGTGACCAAAAAACCTGACAAGAACAACTTAGAGGAGGAAAAGTTTATTTTGGCTCATGGTTTCAGAGATTCAGTCCTTGGTTGGTTGACTCCATAGCTCTGGCCCCAAGGTGAGGCAGAACATCATGGCGGAAGGGCATGGAGGAGGAAAGCGGCTCAAGACATGGAAACCAGGAAGGAGAGAGACAGCGGGGGAGAGAGAGAGACAGCGCTGCTCACAAGGCACAAAATATAAACCCCAAAGTCATACTTGCAGTGACCTACCTCCTCCAGCTACGCCCTGCCAGCCCAGTTACCACCCAGTTAACCCATATCAGTAGATTAATCCATTGATTAGGTTATAATTCTCACAACCCAACCATTTCACCCCTGAGCACTCCTGCATTGTTTCACACAGGAGTTGTGGAGGGGATACTCCCCCCAAAACAGTCTGCACTTATACTCAGAGCACAGGCTGAGGCCTGTGGATCACTTTGAATTGCACCCAAGCTTGACCGTTTCACCTATGGATAGATGCAGACATGGCGGCCCCTGTGTGATCATGGCTCCCCTCCTCAGGGCTGTGTGTACCCTGGTGAAACGTCCCTTACTCTCCCCCAGACAAGAGCACCCACTCAGTCAGCCTGGACAGAGCATCACCCATACACAACTGGGATCTCACGTGGTTGGGGCTCTGGGCTGCATTATAGTCAAAGAAAGAGCAGTCAGACAACAAATGGCCATCAAGAGCCATCTGAGGGCTGGGAGTGTAGCTCAGCGGTAGAGCGCTTGCCTTGCATGCGTGAGGCCCTGGGTTCGATCCTCAGCACCACATACAAAGCAATAAAATAAAGACATTGTGTCCATCTACAACTAAAAAAATATTTAAAAAAAAAAAAAAAAAAAAAAAAAGAGCCATCTGAATCTTTACTCGACCTCACAAGAACACATCAAATAGAAGAGATCACTTTTAGTGCAGAGCAAATGTCCTTTACAAAGTCCCTCCTTGATGACTCCGCCTGCAATCTCACGCTCCTTAGGGTGATTTCTTCCTCAGCTCCTGCAAAGACCTGCTCAATCCAAACCAAAATGCTCTTCTGCCTCCGTTCCCTACCCTCCCTGCCTGCCTTATTTCTCTAGTATGTGAACCAATGTGCCTTGTCTTATTTCGTTGTTTATTTCTCCCATTTAGAGGATTCTTTTTTAAAAACTTAAATTGATTTTTAACTGAAACATAAAATTGCAATCATTATATATATTAATGGTATACCAGGCAGTGTTTTATACATGCATGCATTACGTAATCAAGTTAAACATATCTATCTCCTTGAACATTCACCACTTCTTAATGGCAAAAAAAAAAAAACAAGACAAAACAAAATAAAAACACTCAAATTCCTTTTTTCTAGCTTTTTGACCTGAACAGCCCACAATCATCACCTATAACAAACCTACTGTGCAATTAGATGCTAGAACTTCTTTCTCCCATCTAATGGTAACTTAGATCAAATCTTGCCCCATTCCTCTTCCATCCCCTCTCCCTTGTCTCTAAGTTGACCATCTTTCCATTTCTTGAGTATTACAAATAGTGCTGCAGCAAACATTGTAGTGCAGATGTCTCTTTGACACACTGATTACATGTCCTTTGGATATATACCCAGGAGTGGAGTGCTGGATCACACAGCAGTTCTATTGTTAATCTTTTAAGGAAACTCCGTTCTGTCTTCCATAATGGCTTCACTGACTCACATTCCCACCAATGGTATGAGGAGGTCCCCTTCTCTTCCTCCTCACTAACACTATCTCGATTTACAGGATTCTGCACAACAAAGTCAAGTCTAAGAGCTAACCAAGCAAGAATTCAAGAAATAGTCCTTTTAGGATGGTATTAAGAGAGAGAAAATGAGGGCTGGGGTTGTAGCGCAGTGGTAGCGTGCTCACCTAGCATGCGTGAGGAACTGGGTTCGATCCTCAGCACCACGTAAAAATAAAATAAAGATATTCTGTCTGCCTACAACTAAAAAAAAAATAAATAAATATTAAAAAAAAGAGAGAGAGAGAGAGAAAATGATCCATCTATGGGATATAAGCATTTTTGTTTTCTGTAACTGTATGCAAGGCCAACTTTGCCCCACCCATCTCCTTCCTCCAAACACCCTGTTCTCCAATGGGAGCACTATATACTTTTGGGCCCCCACCTTACGCCCACCTACCTTCTTCTAGATTCTTTCTAAGTCATTCAACGAGCATTTTGAACCACACTGTTGTACTGGCACCGTGCTAGGTGTGGGGTCACCAAGCTGGACAGCCAAAGGGTAAAATGGTGACCTGCAGAAATGACTATGACAACCGGTACCATGCTCTTTTGTCTCTAAAAACTTTGAGACAGAGAATATGGGTGAATATGTGAGAAGGATTCCTGAAGGAGATGAAGTCTGAGGGCATGAAGACCGTGGGAGGGAAAGGTGTTCCCGGCAGAAGGAACAGCGTTTGCAAAAGCTGTCCTGTAGAACATAGGGAAGAAAAGTAAGGAGGGTGTTTTAGTCAGTAACTAAAAGATCTGACCAGAACAATTGTAGAGAAGGAAGAGTTTATTTGAGGGCTCACAGTTTCAGAGGCCTCAGTCCATAGACAGCAGGTTCCATTCCTCAGGGCCTGAGGTGAGGCTGAACATCATGGCGGAAGAGTGTGGTGGAGGGAAGCAGCTCACATGATGATCAGCAAGCAGAGAGACTCCACTCTCCAGATACAAATATATACCCCAGAGCCACGCCCCCAATACCAGCCTCCTCCAGCCACGCCCACCTCCTCCAGCCACGCCCACCTCCTCCAGCCACGCCCACCTGCCTCTAGTGACCACCCAGTTAATCCCATTAGGGATCAATTCCTTGATTGGGTTAAGGCTCTCATGACCCAATTGTTTCTCTTCTCATCTTGCATTGTCTCACGTGTGAGCTTTTGGGGGACACCTCATCTCCAAACCGTAGCAGGTCATGAAACTTATCCTTAAATATATGAAGGGTGCTCATGGAAGGCAGAGACTTGGTCTGAGTCACATTTAAGCTATGAGAGGGAACAAACAGGAAGACAACAAGCCTCATTTATTCCATCTGAAGAAGAAATTTCTCATACAGAGAACAACTTGGCAATAGTGATAATAACAGCAAATTTATGTGCCACTTACTAAATCCCAAGCATTCATTGTTCCACGTGATACGTAGGTTGAGCATCCATTATCCTAAATGCTTGGGCTCAGAAGTGTTTCAGAGACTTTTTCAGATTTTGCAATATTTGCAAAATAAGATATTGAACACAAAATTCATGTATGTTTCATACACAATTTATACACATAGCCTGAAGGTAATAGCATGCAATAGATTTAGTGTGACTGCTTTTGACTGCAAGCTGTCACACAAGGTCAGATGTGGAATTTTCCACATACCACATCATGTCCCTGCTCAAAAACTTTTGGAGTTTGGAGCATTCATTGGATCTGAGGTTTTTGAGTTACAGACACTCATGGAGGATATACAGACTGTATATCCTCCATGAATAAATAAATATGCATGTGCACATATAATTTTTGCATATGATCATATATTATATATAAAATAATTTTATGGGTATGTTTTTGCATAAATATATATACAATGAAATCCCACGACAACCATTGATTATTATTATCGTCAATTTATAGATATAGAAACGGAGGCACAGAGATGTCCAGGGACTTCTCCGAGGTGCTGCAATCAATCGTTGGTGGCCCCTGAGGGCTGGATCTAGCATTTGTGTGCTTCCTATCCTTCTAGCCTGTCAGTGAGCCACCTGCACACTAATGTTTCCAAGTAAAGGCAGGTGGTCCTTCAACAGAAGGGTCCCAAATGGGCTTCCTGCACTGAACCGGAGGCTCAGCCATGTCCCTTGAACCTGAGGGGCTGGTAACTTTTCCCAAATTTCCTTTCTAGTTTCATAACTTGTAACATAACCACACTTCTTCGAGTCTCCCTTTCTCTGGGGAGAAAACTTTTCTAAACTGCCAAATGCTCTCAGTGCTACCCACTCAGTTTACCTCCACACCTGTCCTCGCTCTTTCCTAAATCTTGGTTATATGCATTGATGCCGCCTTTCTGGAAAAATCTTTCCACCTTCCCCTCATGCCTCTGGGATTCCTTCATTTATGTTCTTTCCCTGACCACTCCCTGCCCCCTCCAGCCCTCCTCCATCACCCAGGTCTAGAATTAGTCTGGCAAAGACAGAAGAAGAAGATGCACAATGAGCCCTGCCTACCAGGCTTGGGCACTCAGGCCAAAGGATTTTGGCTGAAGGGGTCTCTCAGCCTTGGACATGGTGGGGGGACTCTGCAGGACTGGAGGAGTCCCCAGACAGTTCTGTTTGTTTTATGAACAGCTGCTGACTTTTCCTTGAATCTAATTAAGCATCTTCCTGGCTGCAAACACTCCCATTTCTATTTTTAAGATTAAGAGCATTTTCCCAAAATGTATCCACGAGAAGATGAGCGTCAGACATTTCCTCCTCAGCACACCATTTTGTGGTGCAGGCTGAATCTTATTCTAGAAGCGACTCTCACCTGAAGCTTGGCCAGGTCAATAATATTGATTGATGAACCCAGGATGTCCACTGTCTGAGCCAAGTGCTTCAGCCTGACCTTGTTCTTTAACCTTGTCAATGTGGCTAATGCCCCTTCTCCTGCCAGCCCCTCCCTAATATAATAAATGTCACAGAAAATGAAAACCGATTGCATTTGCTTGAGTCAAATGAAGGAAGGGCGCTGCCATGTTTCAGTTTGGAACCGTGCTGACATCGATTCGGTCACTGGAATTTGGGTGGGTTTGGTTTGTCACTTTCGACCTCTCCTTTACAGACACATCGTGGCCCTTCAGCTAAGACCTGCAGCATGACTTTCAGGCAAAAGAGATGTGCAGATAGCAAGATGTCCAATTCGGCAAATACAAGAGTGAAAGGCAATTACTGTGATGTAAAATTCGGGGGCTCGTTTGGAATACGTCTTCAGACTCATAACCCGGCAACACTCTTTGAATGAGTGAGGGGGGTGTGTGCTCATGAACCCACCATAAACTGAAAATGTCCCAAGTCAAAAATGCATTTAACACACTGTTATGGTTTGGACTGGAATGTCCTCAAAGGCCTGTGTGTCAAAGACCTGTCCCTCTGCAGCAGTGGTCAGAGGTGGAGCTTTTGGAGAGTATTGGATCACAAGGGCTCTGACTTCAGCAGTAGATTAATTCATCGATCAATTCACAGGTGAATTGATTATTGAGAGGTGGAGACGGGATCTAGTTAGAGGAAGTAGGTCATGGGGAGCATGCCCTTGGGGACTATATGTTGTCCCCAGCCCCTCCTTTCCTTCTCTCTCTCCGTCTCTGTCTCTCTCTCCTTCCTGTCCACCATGGGATGAGCAACTCTCCTCTACCCCACCCTCTGCCATGATGCTCTGCCTCACCTCAGGCCCACAGCAACGGAGCTGGTCAACCAAGGACTGGAATATCTAAAACTATGAGCCCAAATAAATTTTTCTTCCTCTAAGTCGATTTTTCTCAGGCATTTTGGTCCAGTGATGAAAACCTAACACATACACCCAACTTACAGAACCTCCTGATTTAGCCACAATCATGTAGCTCTATGGAGACCTGGTTTTCCCCTCATGAATATGTAGCTGGCTGGCAGCATTGAGAGAGTACCAGCTCAAACGTCACTAGCCCAGGAGAAGGCTACGATTCAAAATCTGAAGCATGATTTTTACTGAGCGTCACTTTCACACCATTGTAAAGTCAAAAAAATTATAAATGCAACTATTGTAGTTTGTGGGCCATCTGTCTCTGTAACTCACGTGGTCCCTCTAGAACTCTGCATGAGGTCCCTCCTCTCTGTGCCATCACCATTAAGGGTGACCAGGAGAGAACACTCTGTAAAGGGAGGAGAACTCCAAACCAGAGAGATGATACCTACCAACAGATTTTCTAATCTTAAAAAAGAAAAAAACAAGCACAAAGTAAAAGAGCAAAGCAAGGGCTATAAACTAAAATGTGGAGTATTTTTTTCTGACTAAATACAAAGAGAAAAGAAGTTTTCATCAATTCTGAATGGAAGGCTGCTCACAAAGAGCCTCATATTCATCAAAACAGAGGAGGCTGGGGTGAGGGGTGAGGCACCACAGAAATGGTAGAGAAGGCAACCCCAGGGCACAGAACCAGCCTATAAAAGAGGGGAAATCATAAAAGAACCTGAAATGCTTCTTCAAGAATTCTTTTCAGCTGAATGGAGGCAGGGTTTCCTGTAATTATCTTTTCATGGGGCTGTAGTGGATATTAAGGGGGCTTCTCTTTAGTAAAGGGAAGAAGGTCTTGGGCTGTATTTGGGTTCTGTTATCATAGTGAGATAATCTCTCTAGACCTCAGTGGGCATCTCACTGAGTCCCAGGGCAGGGTAGCCTCAGGATACGAAGTTTAGATCATTGCCAAAAGGCCTTTATGTTGGCAAAAGTTTGACAGGACACTGGCAGTCCAAAAACCAGAAAGGCCAGTATGAGATGCCAAGCTCTCTACTTCAGGCTGACCTCAGGACAGACTTAGTTTCCCTGTTTTCCAAGGTTCCGTGCTTGCCTGTGAAAAGGAGCAGTCCTCACCTACAGAAGAAGGAATGTGAAACTGAGAAAAGCCCCACTCAAGGATAATGGACACAGACTCAAAGAACAGGAGAGAACTCAACCAAAGAGTAGGTGATCTTTTGCAAAGTCAAAGAAGAGAGCAAGAAATTCGAGCCTCAGCGGCAAACATGGTAGCCACTGAAAACCAAAGGAAAGAGCAATCCTGGAGAAAAATTGGTTTGGGATGCCGTAATGATCATCCTTGATGTTCTGTAATTGATAATTTTAGCGTCTTGAAATCATGGGCCAAAACAATGGCCAGCATTGCTTACATTCCTATTTCCTTGTTTTCTCACAGGTGCACGGAAATCCTGTACAAATCCTCTGACTACAAACCTTAGCATCAGTTTCACTTCTTGCCAAGGAGGGACATCCTACTTAACAACTTCCTGCCCCTGTACTAACAAAGGCTCTTGCAACAGTACCTCCTTGCTCATCCTATCTGTTGGCCAACTCTGGTGCCCCTGTGGGGCTCTGCCTGGTACTGCAGGTTCCTTCCTCTTGGGAACTGTGAGTAATAAACTCCTCTTTCAAAGGTAGTTGTCTCTTTGTTATCTCGCCCTAGCTGATCAAATAATTCGAAGCACATTTTAAAACAGCTACAAAACATCATTCTGGATCCTCAATAGTGGAGGCACTTCTAAACTGTGTTTTCATAAGTCTAAGAGACAGATATTTTCCTCATAGCCTATGTGATTTTTTTCGCATTTTTTATTTGTTCCTTTTAGATATACATGACAGTCAAGTGTATTTGAACATGTCATACATACGTGGAGTCTAACTTCCCATTCTTGTGGTTGGACATGATGTGGAGTTTCACTGGTCATTTATTCATATGTGAACATAGGAAAGTTCTGTCCCATTCATTCCACTGTCTTTCCCATTCCCATCCCCTTCCCTTCCCTTCATTCCCCTTTGTCTAATCCAATGAACTTCTATTCTTCCTTCCCTTCCTTCCTCATTGTGTGTCAGCATCCATATACCACAGAGAACATTCAGCCTTTGGATTTGGGCGATTGGCTTATTTCACTTAGCATGATAGTCTCCAGTTCCATCCATTTACCAGCAAATTCCATAATTTCATTCTTCTTTATGGCTGAGTAATATTTCATTGTATATATATATATGCCTATGTGAGTTTGAAGGCATAATTCACAAACTAATGATCCATGGCTAACATGGTTTGATTACATACAAAAAATGAGTGCTTAGCCTAACTCAACTCATTTTATCCTCACTCCAGCTCTATGTGGCGGGTCCCATTATTATTCCCATTTTCTTAGGAGAAAGGCTCAAAGAGAGTGAAGAAGGGATTTGAGGTGACTCAGCTGATGGGCAACAGCGCTCAGAGGCAGTGTGGCTGTGGAGGCTGCGTTTCTAACACTGTGCTCATTCTTACTCATTGTGACTCACCACGTAGCTATCAACATCAACAGACATTCACTAAGGCACCAAGGATCCCTGACTATCAAAAACATGAGCCCTGCTTTTAGGGAAGATATAACAGAGTGGGGTAGCCTCCACTGAGAGCCACTTATGCAGACAACAGGTCCTCATGAAGAGAAGAGGGGGAGATCACAGGCTTTGGAGTAGCTGCGACAGTGTGAAGGGGGCATAGGGAAAGGCTGATTTAACATGGATTAAAGGAAAGAGAGGAATTAGAACATGGAGAGGTAAGGCCTAGGCATTTCCAGAAAATGGAAAGAAGACTGCATGTGGCAAGTTTCAGTTTTGCAATAGTGACCTCTTCTTGATTTGAGTGAGAGGTCAGGTTGAAATTGAAGAGGTTGGTGAAGAGTGTCAAAGAGTACTCCCCCATGATGTAAGGGGATGTGTTAGTAAGGTTTTTTTTGCTGCTGTGACTAAAAGACCTGACCAGCACAACTATAGAGGAGGAAGAGTTTATTTAAGGGCTCACAGTTTCAGAGTCTCAGTCCATAGACAGCTGGCCTCATTCCTCAGGGCTGGAGGTGAGGCTGAACATCATGGCAGAAGAGTGTGGTGGAGGGAAGCAGCTCCCATGATGATCAGCAAGCAGAGAGACTCCACTCTCCAGATACAAATATATACCCCAGAGCCACGCCCCCAATGCCCGCCTCCTCCAGCCACGCCCACCTCCTCCAGCCACGCCCACCTCCTCCAGCCACACCCACCTCCTCCAGCCATGCCTGCCTCCTCCAGCCACGCCCGCCTCCACCAGCCACGCCCACCTCCTCCAGCCACACCCACCTGCCTCCAGTCACCACGCAGGTAACCCCATGATGAATTTGCTGATTGGTTAAGGCTCTCATAACCCAATCATTTCACCTTTTTTGGATTGTGTCACACATGAGCTTTTGGGGGACACCTCACATCTAAACCGTAACAAGGGTCTTGTACAGAGGCCAAGCGCTGTGGAAGACTTTTCATTAGTAGGGAGGAGGCGAGTGAATCAAGAAAGGGAAAATAGTCCCAGCAAGAGGACACCAGAAGAGAAGACAGTAGGGGCTCTCTGAGGTCAGGGAGAGCTGAACTAAGGCTCATAGGGTGCAAGAGAAAAGAAAGGATGGAGCTGGAGTGACTTAGTCCTCTACAACAGAAGGGTCTTGGACCCGCATTCCAGCATATTGAGAAGGGTCTAATTAACGTTACTAATTGTGTTGGTTAATTTCAGCCACTATAACAAAACAGCTGAGATAATTAACTAATGAAGAGAAAAGGATTCTTTTGGCTCCCAGTTTTAGAGGTCTCTGCTCCGTTTCTTTGGGCCTGTGGCAAGACGGCCCATCCTGGTAGGAATGTATAGCAGAAAAAATCACTCATCCCCTGGCCAGGAAATATAAGAGGAAGGGTCCAGGGTTCCCAATATGCCCTTCAAGGACATGCCCTCAATTACCTAAGGACCTCTTATGCCCCATCTCCTCTAAAGGCCACCCTAAGGGACTAAGCCGTCAATCAGTGGACCTTTGGGTAACACATATTCAAATCACGGCACAGGTATTACAAGAAACAACAGAAAAACCACCATTGATCTTGCCCTCTTTCTGTACTTTAAGTCCCACCAGAGGTATTTGGAAAGCTGGCATAGAGTGGATTTTTTTTGCTGGATGGGTACCAGGGATTAAACTCACGGACACTTGACCACTGAGCCACATCCCCAGCCCTATTTTATATTTTATTTAGAGACAGGGTCTCACTGAGTTGCTTAGCACCTCGCTGTTGCTGAGCCTGGCTTAGAACTCGCAATCCTCCTGCCTCAGCCTCGCGAGCCACTGGGATTACAGGCGTGCGCCACCACACCTGGTTTGGAGTGGATTTTTGATAGCTTGGATTATGAAGTCCCCACGCTGCTATTACGCTTGTCAGAAGAGTTTGCTTCAAGCAATTTTCTTTCAATTTTTATGTTTTTCGATTTAAAAAAAATCACGAAAGAAAATGTAAAGTTTAAGTGTTGAAAAGGAATATTCTCAATTACATACAATCCCACAAATCACAGATGCTGACGGCACTTGTTTGTATTAAGGAACCTTCTCAACTTCATATATGTTGTGTATACATCTGTGTGTACACAGATGCCTGTTTTATAAAGAAACAATTGGAATTGTGCAGGCTGCCCTGCCTCCATTCACTTACCAGCACACCATTACTTTATTTCTATGCCAATGATTTCATACAGTGTACATGCATGTGTAAAAATATTTTTGGCCTACCTGTTACATGAATGTCCCATGATTTGTTTGTATATGTACTCGCTTTCTTTGTAATGCATTACAATGTAAAAATAAAAGTTATCAGACATATTTACTTTTTCTTTTTCATTGTAGACAGACACGATTGATTGATTGATTGATTGATTTGTTTATTTATTTCATGTGGTGCTGGGCATCGAACTCAGTGCCTCACGTGTGTGAGGCAAGTGCTCTACCACTGAGCCCCAGCCCCAGCCCCAATTAGATGTATTTCTAGGTACTAGTCTGATTGTTCAGGTGATTATCAAAAATAGATGAAAACATTTTTTTTTCTCAGATTTGTGTCTCCTTTGTTGGATCCAATACTTCCTCTGTACTGCTAAACATCTGTTAGCCATATTTTTTTCTCTGGCCAATTTCCTTTCATGTTGCCTCTCTTGAACTGCACAAATCTCTCCTGATGAAGAATTCCAAATCATTTATGTAGATGCTCTGCCTTCAGGACGGGGATTGTAGATCCTTATTTCTTAAATGTGGGCAAGGTGTGGTGACTTCCTTGCAAGGAGGAGAACAGGAAAGCAGAAGGAAAAGAGAAATGTGATAGTAGAGACCTGTGGCCATCTCCCCGCAGCCAGATGAGGGAGGCCCACATGAGAAGCCAGAAGACATCCAGGAGTCACCTACCCTTGATAAGATGAGATCAAAACAGTATTTCACTTCCCCAAATCTATAAGGCTGGTCTCACCACCAGAATTACTCAGACAGTATTTCAATAGTGGGGTATCCTACAAAATTCCTAATCAGCACCATTCTCAACAGAGCAGACCATCAGAAACAGGGATAGTCTGAGAAACCAAGGGGTCACCCTAGATAGGGGTCAAAGAACACAAAAGGGACATAAGGTTAAAAACTCAGCAATCCAAGCCCCGCAAGGTGGCACACACCAGTAATCCCAGAGGCTGGGGAGGCTGAGGCAGGAGGATCGTAAGTTCAAAGTCAGCCTCAGCAAAAGGGAGGCACTAAGCAACTCAGTGAGACCCTGTCTCTAAATAAAATACAAAAGAGTGCTGGGGATGGGGCTTAGTGGCCAAGTGCCCCTGAATTCAATCATTTGTACCCGCCCCCCCCCCAAAAAAACCCTCAGCAACTAAGTAAAGTATGGACTTAAACTAATATTCATCCATCAATATTGGTTCATTAGCCAAGTGTGGTGGCACATACCAGGAGTTTGGGAGGCTGAGGCAGGAAGATCCTGAGTTCAAAGCCAGCCTCGGCAACTTACCCTAGGTTCAATCCCTGGTTTAAAAAAAAGAAAAAAAAAAAAAAAAAAAAAAAAAAAAAAAAAAAGAGGAGGCTGGGTCATTAATCACAACAAATGTACTGTCATAGTGCATAATGTTATAAACTGGGAAATTTGCCACCAAGTATATAGAAATCCCCCACCCTGTCCCCACTCCCTACCATCTGCTGTATCTTCCTGTAAATCTAAAACTGTTCTAAAAATAAGGTCTGTTAACAAGTTATAAGAGCAGCGTGCACGTGGGTAGAGACCACTGGCACTCCCTCAGCACTGTCTGTGGACCCAGAGGGGCTGACCTCCAGCCTATTCCAGGCTGAATCCGGCCTCCCGGAGGGGGGGAGGAGGGACCGGCCAGAGGAAGAGCTCAGGGGGTCAGGACCTCCTCTCTCGCACTGCAATTCAGTGGGACCCTTTCCTGAGTCGATGTTTCTTTCAAGGCAGGGGTTGAATTTCTGAGATGCTAATAATAAACTGCAGGGAGACTCCGCGATCATCCTCCGCCACCTCTGGTTCTTGACTGTATAACAAGCAGACCCACAAATTGTCTTTCTTCTATGGCCCTTGTTGAAACGGTGACTCTGCCTGAATATGTGTACCCATCCGAGGGACTGCACATTCTCTCCTTCCAGTAACCAAGGCAGTAATAAAAAGTAGAATTCTCAGCTGGGTGCGGTGGCGCACGCCTGCAATACCAGTGGCTCGGGAGGATCGTGAGTTCAAAGCCAGCCTCAGCATCTTAGTGAGGAGGCTCTGTCTCAAAGTTTAAAAATAAATAAATCGATTTTTTTAAAAAAGGAGAATTCTCCAAAACTGGTAGGACATCACCGCCACCAATAATAAAAGAAGCCACCACCACATGCAACTTGCGCCACATGCAACCTGTGCTCTGATATCTGAAGCCACCAGAGAGTGGAAAGTCCACAGGTAGGACCCGCATGGCCTAAGAAAGCCTTGGACCTGCTCCCTGTCCATAGACCCTTACAAAAGTGGAATGAGGTAATCGACTGCTACCATCCACTCACACTCCCCAACCAGAGCAAATTATAGCAATTATGCTATTCCCATTCCTAACTGGCACGTGCTGTGAAACACACCAATAACAGCAATGTCTTGATTGCAGGCAATTCAGTTTTTTAAAAATATGGGGACTATGCCTAATAGAAAAAAATGGCTAGTATTTACTAAACTTTTCCTATGTGCCAGATTCTGTTTTAAGCACTAAATATATACTAATTTAATCATCATAACAACTGTATGAGGTGGTTACCCTTGTTCTTCCCATTTTACAGATAGAGAAACTGAGCAGCAGAAAGGTCATGCAGGAAAGAGAGTTCACAAGAAAATTTGATCCCAAACCCTATACCACAACACATATAACATATGGGTCCTGATATCATGAGTGTGCACATATTTACATGCAAGTGTCCATGCATTTGTGAATACACAGACATCTTTATCATAAAACATTCTCAAATGGCCAAGTCATCCTATCAAGTTCCATTTTGATTGAAACTCACAATAAAAGATCATGAACTTGTTTAAAGGTTCAGAACAACATTTTTTTTAAAGTATACAAGAGTTTTATATATATATATATATATTTTTTTTAGCCATAGATGGACACAATGTCTTTATTTTATTGCTTTGTATGTGGTGTTCAGGATCGAACCCAGGGCCTCACGCATGTGAGGCAAGCGCTCTACCGCTGAGCTACAATCCCAGCCCCCAGAACAACATTTGCAGATGAAACTGCACATAAATAATAGAGAAAAAGTAAGCTTGGTACTTAGAGAGGAATTCTTAAGTAAAAACGACATTTTTATGTCAGTTTTGGCAGAGAGATGCCTTTGAAGATTATTTGAATGTCCTCCAGAAGAAAGGATCCTCTTAGGACAGTGAGACAGCGATACAGTATTTAAGAACAACTGGAAATCTGAAATCCCCAGGAGGTGGAGACAGGTGGATTTCTCTAATGCATGCTATTTCCAACTCTCCTAAGAAAAGTAATAAAGGCCAGCTTGATTTTCTTTGGAAGTGACCCAGTCGGCATTTCCTGCACCTCACCCGCAGGTAGCTGCCCTCTGACATGGTATTTAGAGTCTGTAGGTCACAGCTATGTCATTTCCATGAATGCTTACATAAATAACCCAAGAAATAGATGCTGCTGGCATTTGGAAACCTGGTTATCATTATCATTTTTAGAGCAACAGAGAATTTCAAATAACTTGAAGCTACAGGATTGTTGCAGCTATTGCTTCAGCCCTGTCGCCCATGAATGGGAAAGCCCCCATCCCAGTGGCTGAAAGATACCTATGGGCAAGTGTTTTTCATCAGCAATGACAGGGACAAGAAATGGAGCCCCGTGGTCCTGGGGAAAGGCTGATGGAAACAGCAGATAGGAGAAAAATAAGAAGTCTCCACAGGACCCGTGAGATTATTCCAAGCATCCTACGTGGTGATGGTACACACGGTGGCTAAAATTCTCCCCAGGGGTATGTATGGCAAACTGCAGGTTTTCTCTCTCCAGGATGAGGGGGGCTGCTTCTGTTCACGTTACCATGGTGATACTGAGACCAGTTAAAGGGATCCTCAAATGACCTGTGGTTCTGTGACTGTGTATTCCTCTATGTACCCTGCCAGGGGTGACCCACGCACAAACTTCATGTGTGCCTAAGTCAAATCCAATTACTGATTCTTTTATTGCACTAGGAATTTGATACCAGTATTTACTTTGTTTGAATCCTACTCCTCCTAAGTGGGTCATCAGTTGAAGGTTGGAGGAGGTACTGTTTCAGAAATTTTTATTGTAGCTATGGGCTTCCCTGAGGCAAAGTTCTTCCTTTTCCAAGACCAAAGGTGAAATATAGGTAAAGTGTAAATATAAAGACTGGCTCAGGGACTTTTTTTAAATAACATCTATTGGAACTTTTTGGGCAAAGCCAGAAGTATTTATAAATTCTTAAAATGAGATAACATGAAGGGGTAAAACAAATGTATCTTTTTTGGGGGGGGTACTGGGGATTGAACTAGGGGCACTCAACCACTGAGCCACACCCCCAGCCCTATTTTGTATTTTATTTAGAGACAGGGTCTCACTGAGTCACTTAGCGCCTTGCTAAGTTGCTGAGGCTGGCTTTGAACTGGTGATCCTCCTGCCTCAGCCTCTTGAGCTGCTGAGATTACAGGTGTGCACCACGGTGCCAGATCAAATTTATCCTTTCTTAATTTCTATTTTGGCTAATTGGACCTGGTGGTCCAAGTTGAAATCCCCAGTTTTCTCCACCTATGCATTTTTTTTCTTGTGTAAATCCAGTGTAGTTCTTCCTCATAGTCTCTTAAATCTTAAATAACTTAAATCTTAATAACTGGGAAATTTGCCACTAAGTATTTGGAAACCACCCCAGTCCCCGCTCCGTACCATCTGCTGTATCTTTCTGTAAATCTAAAGCTCTCCCATCCTCAAGGTTGAATTCAGTCTCTCATCATCTTCACGAGGACCTCTGCAGTAGCCTCTTAATGAATTTCTCATCTTGCTATGCCCTAAGCCATCCCCCGTGTGACCACAAAAGAAGCCTTTCTAAAACAGATACAGTGGTATCACCGGTTTAGTCCAAACTCTCCTGGAATAGCCTTCAAGGCTATTCCAAAATCACATTCCCAGGAATTTCTCCAATTGAAGTTCAGAGGCCAATAGAGATCTAACCCTTGAGATTTAACCAAAATGAAGCTTGTGTACCTACCTTCCCAAGATTTCTTTTTCCTAATTTTTTTTTGGTATTGGGGATTTAACCCAGGGGCACTTAACCACTGAGCCACATCCTCAGCTCTTTTTATATTTTATTTAGAGACAGGGTCTTGCTGAGTGGCTCAGGGCCTTGCTAACTTGCTGAGGCTGGTTTTGAACTGGTGATCCTCCTGCCTCAGCCTCCTTAGCCCCTGGGATTATGGGTGTGCACCACCACGCCTGACTTATTTTTCTAATTCTTAGGGTCTGTGATCCCTTGGTCTAGCTCATGAAAGCAGGTATGTGACACTAATTTATTCTACAGAAATGTAACACATTCTATGCTTATTATATGGGAGGCCTTATGGTAATGTTTTACATTTTTTAAATTGGACCCTCACAACAATCCAATAAGGTTTTGACTATTATTAATTCTCTTTCATGGATAAGGAAATTGAGGCTTAGGGAGAAACAATGCCTAGAGATGCCCAGTGAGTGGAAACCGAGTGGGTGGTGAGGAACACTGGATCCCACCATCACTCCTGCTGCTCCTTTCTCTCCATTTATTTTTTTGTTCATTCACTAACTCTCTCTTTTATGACTGGTCTTTTTTAGTTGTACATGACCATTCACTAACTCTCTTCCTCATTCATCTGTGAATGAATGCCTTTATGTGCCAGGTCCTAGGATATGAATGGAGGCAGTTATTCAGAAGAATAAGAAATGGTGAAAATGTGGGATATATACACAATGGAATATTACTCAGCCATAAACAAGAATGGTTTATGGCATTTGCCAGCAAATAGATGGAACTGGACATTATCATACTAAGTGAAATAAGCCAATCCCCATAAAAAAACAAAAGCTGAATGTTCTCTCTGATATGGAGATGCTAACACACAATGGGTGGGGGGAGAGTAGAAATTCACTGGATTAGACAAAGGGGGATGAAGGGAAGGGAGGGGGATGGGAATAGGAAAGAGTGGAATGACTGGGACAGAACTTTCCTATGTTCATATATGAATACACGACCAGGGAAATTCCACATCATGTCCAACCACAAGAATGGGAAGTTAGACTTCATGTATGTACATGTATGTCAGAATACACTCTACTGTCATTGTATCCAAAAAGAACAACCAAAAATAACTACAAATACATCTGGAAAAAAAGGAAGGAAGGAAGGAAAAGAGAGAGGGAGAGAGGGTGGGTCCCTGTCTTTAACAGGAAACAGAAGCACTCAGTAGGTCATTACAGGATTTAGGGAGCAATCTGGCAGATCTGACAGAAAGTGCCAGGCATCACCAGGACCCAGCACCACAGCTTAAAGCTCCCCATGGCTCTGCCTGGCACCCAGTATCCTCTATCACTTGCACTTTTTCATCTGCCACCCTCCTCCTTTCTATCCACTCTTCTCTTTTTGTGGGTACCAGAGATTGAACCTAGGGGAACTTAACCACTGAGCCACATCCTCAGCCCTTTTTTTGTGTTTTACTTAGAGTTGCTGAGGACCTCAGTTGCTCACTGAATTGCTTAGGTCTTTGCTAATTTGCCAAAGTTGGCTTTGAACTTGCGATCCTCCTGCCTCAGCCTCCCAAGCTGCTAGGATTATAGCCTCCCACACCACTGGAATTCTTTCTGACACACTGATGGTCCACCAGCCACTCTTACCTTTACTCCTGCCAACTTTATGCTCTTCTGGTCTTGTCTTGTTCTTTGCAACCACATTAAAGTGGTTTTCAGTGACATTTTTCTTCCCCAAAAGAATTCTGGGCTTTTCTACAATTACTTTTCAAAACCCAACCACATTTAAATTATTGACATTGTTCATCCTAACCAGAAGATTGATATCTTTGCCACTGACCATAAGCTCACCTAGGTCACTTTGTTACATATGAGAATTGTCATATGGCTACTGCCTGACAAACCATATGTGACAGTTACGCATCTGAAATATGTAAATATAACTAACTCTGTCTGGCAGTAGTTAAAGGACACAATGGTACATGAACCTGAAAACACACAGATCTTCATGGTAAATCAGAACACGAATCCAAGATTTAAATTTGTTATCAATGTGCTCAAGAGGAAAGGTGCATGTATTATTATCAATCACTGTGTAACAAATGACCCCAAAACCAAGCAGTCAGATCACCAAGCATTTTGACCTCACAGTTTCTTACAGTCAGGAGCTTGGAAGTGGATCTAGCTCAAGATCTGTCCTAAGGATGCAGTTAAGACTCTGGCAGCCCTGTGGTCAGCTGAAGTCTTGAGGGGACCAGAAGGTGTGTGGCTTGCTGGTTCTTGGTTCCTTGCCAGCCAAGATTCTCCACAAGACTGCTTGAGTGCTCTCCCAACATGGCGGCTGTCTTCTTGAAGACTGAGTGACCCAAGAAAGCAAGGAGGAAACCCCAAAGCATTTTACCACTTAGTTCTGGAAGTCTCCTGCTGTCACTTCTGCCATACTGTGTTAGTTAGACGTAAGACACTAACCCAATCCATGCTAAAGGGAGTGGAAATTAGGATCCATGTTCTAAAGGGAATGTCAGAGAGCCTAGGCATGTCTGAAACCATTGCTGCTCACACATTTCTGATGGGACTGCAAACTGGTGCGACCATTCTGGAGAGCGGTATGGAGATTCCCCAGAAAACATGGAATGGAACCACCATTTGACCCAGTTATCCCATTCCTTGGTCTATACCCAAAAGACTTAAAATCAGCATACTACAGTGGCACAGCCACTTCAATGTTTATAGCAGCTCAATTCACAATAGATACGCTATGGAACCAACCTAGGTGCCCTTCAACAGATAAAGGGAATGTGATATGTACACAATGGAACGTTACTCAGCCTTAAAGAAGAATGAAATTATGGAATTTGCTGGATGGAACTGGAGACTATCATGCTAAGTGAAATAAGTCAACCTCCCAAATCCAAAGGCTGAATGTTCTCTCTGGTATGAGGATGCTAACACACAGTAAGGAGGAGAAGGAAGACTAGAAGTTCATTGGATTAGACAAAGGGGAATGAAGGGAAGGGAGGAGGATGGGGATGGGAATGGGAAAGACAGTGGAATGAATGGGACAGAACTTTCCTGTGTTCACATATGAACACACAACCAGGGAAACTCCACATCATGTCCAACCGCAAGAATGGAAGTTAGACTCCATGTATGTATAATATGTCAGAACACACTTGACTGTCCTGTATGTCTAAAAAGAATAAAAAATAAAATAAAAAAGCATTGCAGCAAGAATGCTTGGAATCTCATAGTACAGTTTTGAACTATAGGAGAAAACTAAATTGGACCTTCCACAACATAAGAAGGACACATGCTCTTTCTCCACAAACACCTGTGAAGTTCTGACTCCGTTGTACAGAGAACCTGACAGAGATGGATAGGAGACGGGATGGAAGGGAAAATTGTGAACGTTGGACAGGACAACTTTTAATACTCTATGCCATCCAGAATTATGTCAGGAGCAGAGTGAGATTAATTGGTGAATTAACTTCCCTCTCTTCTTGTGCTCCCCCTTTTTCTCCCAGACTCTTCTCCTCCGCCAAGGGTGTTATCAAATGACACACAGAGTTTTTCCCTCCATTATTCTAGCACTAAGGACCCATTAAGCAGCATCGACAGTTCCCAGGATCAAACAATCAATCATTTCTTTGAAACAGGGACAGAATGATCACACATTTCTCTCTGCCTTTAAAGGCTATAGCTGGGGAGCTAGCATACACAGAGCGAAAATACCTTCCAAGTGATACATGGCTATTATTAGAGCTGGTATTTACTTAAATGGTTTGTGTTGGCATATTGCATTTACTGTATTGTGTCGAAGAAGGAATGTTTAGCGCCACAGATTTCTCTTTTTGATCCTGCTAAGCTGCTCTGATTTATATCTGCAATCTCCAGTCTACTTTGTTCTCTGAGAAAAAGGAGTTGCTTCCTTAAAAAAAAATTTTTTTTTCATTGAAAGCAAATAACTCCAATTTGAAACCAAGACTAAAGTCAGAACTCTTTACCTGTATATGAAAATGATCTCGCATAAGAGATTAATTCATAGGTTTTCCAAAAAGCTTTACAGTTGAGTACTTAATGTAACAAGGCCCAAAATTAGATGCATCTGGCCAGAGTGATGTTCTTTTCAAGCGAGGACTGTGACATGAGCTTCTGCCATGACTTCAGTGATGAACGGAGATGGCATGGAGAATTGAAGATAGAATGCTCTTTCCTCAAGGTCTCCACTGTCACTTCCATCTTCTGCATCTGATGCTCTTTGAAATGGAGTCAGGTGGAGCCTCGCCATGTTAAACCCTCATGGTATTATCTCAGATGTGCCGTCTCATTTATGCTAACAAGAGCTGAACCCCCCTAAAATAACTCCAGCTCCAGAGCACATTACAGGGGAAAAAAAAAAATAAGGACCTAACGGTGTGTCTCTGTCCCTTCAGTGAATTGTGGTCACTGAGTCAAACCCACAGGGGGTGTGTTTTAGTCCCTTTTTACATCGCTGTGACTAAATACCTGACAAGAACAATCTAGAGGAGATAAAGGTTATGTTGGCTCACGGTTTCAGAGGTTCAGTCCGTGGCCAGCTGAGTGAATCACTCTGTGCCCAAGGTGAGGCAGAACATCATGGCAGAAGGGTGTGGCTGATTAAAGCAGCTCATAACAGGGCGCCCAGGATGCAGGAGAGAGCTCTGCTCACCAGGGACAAAATAAAAACCCCAAAGGCATGCCTCCTGATTACCTATGTCCTCCAGTCATACCCTACCTACTTACAGGTATCACTGAGTTAATCCACATCAGTGGATTAATCCACTGATGAGGTTAAAGCTCTCATAATCAAATCATTTCTCCTCTGAACCTTCTTGAATTGTCTCACTCGGGAGCTTTTGAGGGACACTTCATATCTAAACCATAACAGGACATAAGGTGACTGGAGTGCAAGGGGATCATCTGAGGGGGACAATGTGCTCCAAACAGTACCAACCATGATATTCCCCCACACCATACCGGTACATTAGATATTTTGTGAGTGAAATAACTTCTATCAATTTTGGAGGAATTAGGACATTTTAGGCCTTGGTCCTGAAAGATGCAGACATTACTCCCTAAGGATCATTGGGTATTTAGGAGAAATCTCAGCTATTCCAGGAATTAGGGGACATGTCATTACTACAGGAATCACAGCAACATTTTGGAATTTTAATAGACTCTCCCCTGCCCACATTCCTCATCAACTTTCAAACCCTGAAAAAACCACGTTCATTACTTAAGGTTATAAATCTTCTATAGACTCTTTAGAAAATGTTGGCAAAATACATAAAAATATAAATAAATCAACCATAATGCTTTTTTTTATATAGGAAAAGACATTGGGTACATTCTGGTTGATTTCTTCCTAGTAATTTTGTAGGGCTAGAGTAACAGTGCATCTTGCTTTTCAAAACTGAAAACAATGGCATTTTATTCTGATTAAAAAGTACAAGCTGGGTGCACGCCTCCTAGAAGCTTGGGAGGCTGAGGCAGGAAGATTGTGAGTTTGAGGCCAGCCTCAGCAACTTAGTGAGGCCCTAAGCAACTCAGCAAGACCCTGTGTCTAAATAAAATATTTAAAAAGGGATGGGAATGTTGCTCAGTGGTTAAGCATCCCTGGGTCCAATTCCTGGTACAAAAAAACAAACAAACAAAAAATGAATACATGTGCATTGTGGAAAATCTGAAGAAAAAAAATTCCCAGAAAAGTATGAAGCATACACTTTTTTCCCTGAAGCAAGAAATGTAAAAATCACTAGCAATCATCATTCCCCACAACTGTACTTAATATTTTGATTGATCCCCCAGTCCTTAACAAAACTAGAGACTGTCTTGGACAGCTGAAGCCATGTCTAAGAGTATGCAACTTACCACTTAAGCCAAGATTTAAGTTAAAGTTCTCTGGAAAAGTCAAGTTGTTTACTCCTTTGTCCACTTGATGTTTTAAAAAGATTTTATTTATTTATTATTTGTTTATTTTTATTCATTTATTTATAGTACTAGGAATTGAACTCAGGGGCACTCACCACTGAGCCACATCCCCAGCCCTATTTCATATTTTATTTAGAGACAGGGTCTCACCGAATTGCTTAGGGCCTAAGTTGCTGAGGCTGGCCTCGAACCTGCAATCCTCCTGCCTTAGCCTTCCGAGCCACTGGGATTACAGGCGTGCACCACCGCGCCCAGCCAGTTGATTTTAATTGTGGCCCTGGGAGGTGCAGAGGAAGGACAGTGCTTTCTAAGAACCAAGATGCCTCTTGTGTTGTGGGCTTGCAGGTGGAAAGCCTCCTTGTCCTACTTTTAGCAAAGGGCTGGACCAAGGGACAGACATCACAGATAGCAATGCCCAGGCAGACATTTCTGGGCTGAGGTGAAGCTGGAGATACCGTGAGAGCTTCAGCCATCAGCTCTAACTCCAAATGCATGCCTCTGCTACCAAAAAGGCTATTTAGCTCATAAAATTTAAATCGAACAAAATCCCACAAACCAAGGGCCCCTGTTTCCCCCCACCAGGAGAGTTCTCCCATTGTGATAAGCTAGGATCACGTGGATTATTGCCAAGAGGGATAAAATTCAATGGTCTCATAAGACTGAAATAAAACCAAACAACTGTCATTCCAAACCTTATGTTTCTCCAAACTACACTGGTATTTTAGGTAATTTCCAGGAGGTGCTGCATATTACGTGTGATCCTAGGCAAGCTGCTAGCTCTGAGTTCTAATTTAGCACCTGTGGAAAGGGAGCTAATGATACCCTCTGCCTAGGTCATTAGAGGCTCAAGGCGGTAGACAATGGGAACCTGTCCTGTACATACAAAGGAAGGAGCATCTGTTAGCTTTGGTTTTGAGCTCACTGACCACCTCTTGCCTGGCCGGCACTGCTTATGAGCATCTGGGCTTTGGTGTCACGGATCAATTTGAACACAAAGAACTATATTCTTTTTGTGTACAGCAGGTCTGCAGAATTGGAGACGAAAAGAAAAAATATGATTTGAGATGGGAAAGATGTTTTTAGCTACCTTTAGTAAAAGAAAATTATACGAGTGTCATATCTTTGTCATTAAAAAAGCAAGCCAGGTGTGGTGGCACACACCTGTAATCCCAGGGGCTCGGGAGGCTGAGGCAGGAAGATTGTGAGTTCAAAGCCAGCCTCAGCAAAAGCGAGGCCCTAAGCAACTCAGTGAGACCCTGTCTGTAAATGAAATATAAAATAGGGCTGGGGATGTGGCTCAGTGGTTGAGCACCCCTGGGTTCCATCCTGGTACCAGAAAAAGTAAACAAACAATATATAAGCATGTGATGTGCACAGTGACGGAGCCTGGCTCTCGTCGCTTGGACCTCCATGAAATTAACCCGTTACCACGTGTACACCCATGCTTCTAGAACTTTCTATTCATCACACATATGTAAGTACATACATTCACATTCTCATGAGATTTGCTCAGTGTTGGGCTAATATGAGAAGCAGTGATTTTCTTTCTTTTTAAATAGCTGCGATAGTTTTCCATAAGTTGAATGAATCCTAATGTCGTTGACCTATCTGAGAAGAGAAAGAGGCGTGAATGCCAGTTCTTTGTCTGCTGTCAGAGGAAGTGTGAACAGAGATTTAAACCCCCGTGAGACTCAGTAACCTGACCTGGAAAATGGGCAAAAGAACACCAACCCCTCATGGCAGGCTTATGGGGAGCTAAGTTACTATACATCAAAGTGTTCTGCAGCCTGGGAAGCGAGATGTGGTACCACCTTTTATCTAGCCCTCCTTGGAGTGGCCCTGGGGAAGACGGGAGCTCATGGGAAAGCAGCTACGTTTTAACTATTTATGTGTTAATACTGAATGCAAATGCTCTGGGAAATTCAGTGATGAAAAATTCATAAGGACTTCCTCCATACCAAAGCTGTTTCCCTAGATATGTTAATTTCAGTCCATCTTATACTGATACAGCTCCAGAGCTTTCCACCCTCCTCTTCCTCACTGTGGTCCATTGTTCCTTTAGGCAGAACCCACTGCATAGGAGGGCTCTTCTTTAATCAGGAGGAAATGGCAAGAGGCTATCTCTCTCTCTGCTTCCTAAAGATAAGACAGAAATGAAGCTGGGGTCTCCTTCAGTGCCCTTTAGAGAGGTGGATTAGCCGTCTGTCTGGAGGACTTCATAAGTGGTTAATGCTAGTGAGCGGTGCAAAGACAAGATCCTCAGGAACAGTCACCCACAGGTCACATTAATAAGCCCGGTCTGTCCCTCACGTGCAGTACTGTGGGACTCCCTTCTTATTAAGGTAAAGCCTACTCCATCCCCTGACAGCAAGACAGACTCGACTCCCCCTTCAGGATAGCCAGCAGTCCCCACGCTAGGTCATGAGGTCTTTCGCAAATGACACCGGCTGGTGCCATGTGAATGTTTCTGTCAACTTTCTTCTTGAAGCTGGATGTAGTGGCCCATGCCTGTAATCCCAGTGCTCAGGAAGCTGAGGCAGGAGGATAACAGGTTCAAAGCCAGCCTTAGCAACTTAGTGAGGCCCTAAGTGACTCAGTGAGACCCTGTCTCTAAATAAAAAATAGAAAGGGCTGGGGACATGGCTCAGTGGTTGAGCGCACCTTGGTTCAGTCCCCAGTACAAAAAAAAACCCCAAAACTTTCTCCTTGAATTTGTCTTTTAAAAAATGTACTGCAAGCAAAATCAAGGCTTTTGAATTTTAGGGGGGAAGAAAAGAAGTACGGTGTCCCTGGTTTCCCAACTCGCTAAGGAAAGACATACCAGCAGGTTTTTTAAGTTCTTGTGTCCCAAAAGGGTAGGGACTGAGACTGGGGCTGAGACAAAGGCTTTGAGGACAGTGCACACAGGCTCCCTGAGCTCCCTCAGGAGCCTCAAATGCAGGCCACACCAAGGCCAGGTTCAAGCTCACTTTGAGTTGAGCAGAAGGACTTCGGTCAGCAGAGACAGATGGTCACAAGGTCAGTTGAACCCACAGTTCATTTAGGGATTTTTAAAAACTTCTTTGCTTCTACTCCACATCATGAGTCTTATCGCATAATTCACTAGTTTTCATCAAGATACATTCGATCATCCAAATGGCCCAAGAAATTTTTCCTAACTGGAAGTCCCTTTTCTCCTACACTCTTGTTGACAAGTGTTAGAAACTTCTTACATGTTACGGACACCTGGGGAACACTTTGAAAATATACATGGTGGGGCACAGTGGCAAACGCCTGTCATCCCAGCACTTAGGGAGGCTGAGACAGGAGGATCGCGAGTTCAAAGCCAGCCTCAGCAATGGCGAGGCGCTAAGCAACTCAGTGAGACCCTGTCTCTACATACAACACAAAATAGGGCTGGGGATGTGGCTCAGTGGTCGAGTGCCCCTGAGCTCAATCCCTGGTAAAGAAAGGAAGAAAAGAAAGAAAGAAAATATACCTGGTGAGGATCGAAATGTGTTACTATATAAAGGTGCTGGGTTCATTGTCTACGTTCAGCAAAGAATTGAAGAACAGGACACAGAGATGGCGTGCAAGCAGCAGGCTGATGGCAAAAGTGACAGAGATACAGAAGCAGACTTCTCTAAAGAGAAGGGGCCCAGAGCTGGGAATCTGGTGGGGGAGTTTTGGTTCTGTTCTTTTTATGGCTTCTGGAATATTCTCCTTTGCTTTTCTCCTCCCCTGTCCACATGCTCCTCACTATTATTGATGGATGCCCCCTCTGTCCATTCGTCTGTTTTAGTTTTTCTCTTGGGTCCCCCACTTAGGAGCACAAGTATGGAGGTGTCATCTGATTGGGTCCCCGCTTGTGTCCATGAGGGCTTTGGTCAGGCAGGAAGCTGACCTCATCAGAAGAGCCTTCCCATGCTCCTCTGTTCTGGCCCTGCCCCCGACCTCCTCACTCACCATCTCGTCAGGGTTGCTTAGACCCTTCCTGATCTCCCTCAAATGGACAAAAATAGGTTATATGCATTTAAGAATATGTCAAAATGAGCCCCACTCATGTGTATAAGCATAATGCACTAATGAATATATATATTTTTTGCTGGGCATGGTGGCGCACACCTATAATCCCAGGGGGTTGGGAGGCTGAGATAGGAGGATCGCAAGTTCAAAGCCAGCCTCAGCAACGGCGAGGCGCTAAGCAACTCAGTGAGACCCTGTCTCTACATAAAACACAAAATAGGGCTGGGGATGTGGCTCAGTGGTCGAGTGCCCCTGAGTTCAATCCCTGGTACCAAAAAAGAAAAAAAAAAAAAAGACTAATAAATATTTAAAAACAAAAACATATCTGGGTTTTCCTCTGGGAAAACTTTTCTACGAACAAAAACCAGATCTTTTCATTTTGTTAGGAACAACACTTCAGAACCTAGAGTATCCCCTAGCAGCGAGGGCCTGGCTGTTCTCCACACTTTATTTTTTATACATCAGGCAAGTTTTTCCTAAACCAGGAACTCCACTCTTATCACATATTTCAAGATGCTTCACTGCTTGAATTCTCACATCTGGCATCATCTCTCCTCCGTCCTCAGAAGACAAAGCATCCCGTCAAGTCCACAATGGTCTCCATCCAGGGAGAAAAAACGCCTCTTGCCAACATCGTGGTCCCAAATGTGTCTGTGAAGCTCTGTACCCTGAGCAATCTGGGATGGGCACAGTCTGAGGTGAAAACCCCCACACGGAATGACTCACAACACAGAGGAGGGACAGAGCAACACACAAATACAACAGCGTGTCAGGCCTGTGTCAATCATGAGACCATGTTTCCACATCTAACCAGGCACTAGTCAAGGCTGGATACCTAAGGAATAGAAAAGAAGGTGTCCTTTTTGATTTAAATAAGGTGAACAGGTCATGTGGTGGGTAGAGAAGAGAAAAACGAAATTTGGAGCCAGACTTGGGATACAAGTACCATTTGAATGAGCTGGGTCTCACAAGATGGGTCGGTTTCTCAGGCTCATACCACTGTCTGTAGGTGGGGATGGTATCAACACAGCCCTGGATCTAACTCATCCTGAAGCAGCGAGAAACAATGAGATCGTCTACACAAAGCCAGTGCTAGGTAAGTGTTTGCATTTCGTAGAAGAAAAGATGTCACCAGAAAGAGCAGAGGTGGCCAGTGACCTCACACCTCACCAGTGGGGTCAGGCAAGACTCCGGGAAGGCCTATCTGCCGTGGAGCTAACCAAGGCCCTGGAATGGCTCTCTGCTCACACTGAGTGTGCCCTTCCCTGATTGTTTCTAAGGAAAAATCAACTGTATTCTATCTTTTTCTTGGGTGTGTGGGGAGAGGGCAACCCGGAAGACTTCAGGGGCACTCGACCACGGAGCCCCATCCCCAGCCCTATTTTGCATTTGATTTAGAGACAGGGTCTCACTGAGTTGCTTAGGGCCTTGCTAAGTTGCTGAGGCTGCCTTGAACTCATGATCCTCCTGCCTCAGTCTCTGGAGCCACTGGGATTACAGGTGTGCACCACCACACCTGACTGTATTCTATCTTGAAACTATAATTATTGAGTTACCAGCAGACTTGATGTGGGGCAATTGGCATATTGAAGAAGGTGATGTCAATGGCTCTGAGAGTCTCTGGGATCTTGACTGGAGCCTGGGATGGTAAAATAATAACCTGAAATGACTTAGTTCTAACTTTGATGGAATACTCTGTGACTCTACTTGGAGACTTAACGAGGAGGGAGGGGGCTGGGGTTGTGGCTCAGTGGTAACCAGAGCACTTGCCTAGCACATGTGAGGCATTGGGTTCCATCGTCAACACCACTTAAAAATAAGTAGATAAGCCGGGCCTGATGACGTACGTCTGTAATCCCTTGCAGCTCAGGGGGCAGGAGGATCGCGAGTTCAAAGCCAGCCTCAGCAACTTAGCGAGGCCCTAAGCAACTCAGTGAGACCCTCTCTCTAAATAAACCATAAAACGGGCTGGGGATGTGGCTCAGTGGTTAAGTACCCCAATACCCCTCCCAAATGTGTTATTCCTTTCTACACATTTCTCTACATTTTTACATAATATGCCAATAAGCACATACACATTTTTGGCTTTGCTTGTTTTACAACATATATCTTTGAATCTGGCTTTTTTTTTTTTAATGTAATAATACTTTATTGAAATCCCTCCGGGATCTTGGGCATAGGCATAGTTTATGGCTTATTAGTCAGTGTCGTCCACAGAAACAGAGCCAGCAGGAGGGAGCCATGTAGAATCACTATATTGAAGGACATGCCTCATGCAGCTCTGGAGGATTAAGGGTCTAAAATCTGCAGAGCAGGCCCGCAGTCTGGAGATCCAGGGAGGAGCTGCAGTCAGAGCCCCAAGGCAGCCGACTGGCTGAATGCCCTCTTATCTGGAGAAGTCAGTCTGTTCTCTTCAGACCTGTAACTGATTGGATGATGCTCGTTCCCATCAGAGGGGGTAAGCTGCTGCATGCAGAGCCACCAATTTAAATGTTAATTTTATCCAAAAACCTCATTTACAGAATTGGCCCTGAAGAAGGTTTGACCAAACATCTGGGCATGTGGCCCAACCAAGTTCATGTGTGACTTAACCATCACACATAGTATGGACAAATTCCACTCACTCATTTCCTGCTAAATTTCTCTATTCACAGACTCTTGGGCTCCCTCCACCCCCCGCCATATTCCTTTTGGTTTTATAACAATGCTCATGTAACCAAAATCCTTTTATTCCCACTGCATAGAATCCCAGATTAAAAATCTGGGTGGGGTGGGGTTTCCAATGATATGGTTATTTGCAAAGTTTTGTTTTCTTTTGTTTTTTTGGTACTGGGGATTGAACTCAGTGGCTTAACCACTGAGCCACATCACCAACCCTTTTTTCTACTTTATTTACAGACAGGGTCTTGCTGAGTTGATTAGGTCCTCAGTAAGTTGCTGAGGCTGGCTTTGAACTTGCGATCCTCCTGCCTCAGCCTCCTGAACCACTGGGATTACGGGTGTGCTCCACTATGCCCAGCTGATTATTTGCAATTTTAACAGATGCTGTCGTATCATCTCTGAACAGAATTTTTGTCTTCTGATGGGTACTCTGACAGCCAGGCCAGCTCTCATTCGTGAACGCATAAAAGCGACACTTTCTCTTCTTAGGATAGTATGGAAATGGTCATAAGGAACCTTCTCCAAAGCTGAGACCTTTTCCTGTTCAAGTGTGAGGATGAATTAGATTCAGGTATCTGCTGACTGACGTTAGTGCCTTCATGCTACCCACAAGCAGAAGGGCAGACACTGTGGGAAGAAGGCCGGGCATCCCTGTCCATGTTGGGCAGGGAGAGCACTAGCTCCTGAGCCTGGCTTCATGGCTTTCTTTGCAACCACTAGATGATGTTTTGGATCTTTTTCTCTCTCCACTTTCCTATTCTTTCCCTCCCTTCTGTTCAAGAAGGGCACTCAGGGAAGGTATATAATATATATTTCAAATATGAAAGTAGACACAGCCTGAAAGGTTTTTTTTTTAAATCTCTGTTATGGTTGAGATGAGGTGTCCCCCAAAAGCTCATTTGTGAGACAAGCCAAGAAGATTCAGAGGAGAAATGATTGGGTTATAAGAGGTGTAACCCAATCAGTGGTAACTGGGTGGTAACTGCAGGCAGGTAGGGCGTGGCTGGAGGAGGTGGGTCACTGGGGTGTGCCTTGGGGTTTATATTCTCTCCCTGGTGAGCAGAACTCTCTGGCTTCCTGGTGCCATGTCCTGAGCTCCTTTGCTCTGCCACACCCTCCGCCATGATGTTCTGCCTCACTGGGGCCCAGAGCTGTGGAGCTGGCTGACCACGGACTGAACCTCTGAAACCATGAGCCCAAAGTAAATGTCTCCTCCTCTACATGGTTCTGCTTAGGTCTTTTGGTTACCTTGATGCAAAAGCTGACTAACACGAGCTCATACGGGATCTTAGGAGCTTTCCAAAGTGCTAAGAGGAGATTGCAAGAAGAGACCGGGCGGTAGAAAAAGCGGGGGATGGAGAGTAGATGGAGGTAACTCCCAGGCTCAAGGCAGAGCAAGAGAACAGGATGTGGGTGCCGGGGGTGCGGAGGTTTCATGACATTACCATGGAGAAGGGAGGAGCAGGACCTTTGGGGGGCCTCCCCCAAAGATCCCACATTCCAAGCACAACCTCCCCATCAATCTCGCCTCAGCCTGAGACCTCAGAACTATGGTATCGCCCTGGGTCAAAACCCCAATAACAGCTAACACAAATCACCTTGCCAGGAGAACGGGAGGCTTGCAGTAGAGATTTTGTTGATTTAAGGCAGGGTTTCTTAGTTGGGACCGTATTAATACTTGGAGCTAAATAATGCTTTATTCCTCCGGGGTGCCCTGTGCCTGGTGGACGTTTAGCAGCTTCCTTGGCCTCTGTTCTCCAAGATTCCAGGTATGCTCCTTCACCTACTTGCGGCAATAAAAAATTTCTCCAGTTCCTCAGAAAATTTGGAATGAAACCATCATCTGACCCAGCTATCCCCTCCTTGGTTTATACCCAAAGGACTTAAAGTCAGCATACTACAGTGACGCAGCCCCTTCAATGTAGATGCTGACTCACAATAAGGGGGGCAGGAGGGAAGACTAGAAGTTCACTGAATTAGACAAAGGAGAATGAAGGGAAGGGAGGGGGATGGGAGCAGGAAAGACAGTGGAATGACTGGGACAGAACTTTCTTGTGTTCACATATGAACACACGACCAGGGAAACTCCACATCATGTACAGCCACAAGAATGGGATCCTAATAAGTTATACTCCATGTATGCATGATATGTCCAAATACACTCTACTGTCACGTATATCTAAAAAAAACCCAGAAAAATATGTCTCCGGATTCTGCTAAATGACCTCCAGAGGGTAAAACCGCACCTGACTGAGAACTACTGACCTGGGGATAGAAAGCAGTATTTCCTGAGTTTATGGATGGAGATTCTCATGCACTATACGCCCCGACGTGGAGTTCAGTAACTGTGCTAAGGAAAGCCAGCAAGACATTGTGTTTCTTCCAGATTCAACTCCCTGAAAATGTTTGGCTTGGGCTGATTATTAACTGTTAGCTCCAGTCTCTGAATGACTGTCAACAAGGGGACGGTATCCAGAAATGGAGGGACTGCGTCTTAATTATACCTGCGGAGGCCAATGGGCCAGGGAGGCAGTGGGGTTTCCGGAGCCCTTGCCGACCTCTCCCAAGCTGGGGCCTGTCAGTTCTCAGACGGTGCCAGACCACAGCAGATGCCAGTTCTGGAAACCCTGGCTGCCCTTTAGGGCCTTTTAATTTGATACTAATAAGGCTGGTTTGGATGCGGGATTGCAGAACTGCAAACCAATGTCACTGCCAGCGAGGGCAAATTGCTGATGTCAGCGGTCCTCTCCAGGCAAGGAAGGAATGTGATTATTTTTTTCCCCACCTCCTCTCTCCTCACAGAGAGGATTCTTGGAGATGATCCACTTGGTGATCCACAGAATTTGGAGGCAGCAGCCTCACCAGATGGCCTGCTGGAGCTGGAAGCCCTGAGTGGGCTCCTGAGCCAAGTTCCTCACTCCCTGGAGGAGCGGCGGACAGGGTGTGTGTGGGTTGGGAAGGCCGAGCTTCTCCCTCCTGGAGAGGAAGAGAGGGCTGGGAGGGGCCGGCATGAATGGCCGCTCTCTTTGCCAAATATGCACGGTATGACGGAGGTGAGTGGGAAGGACAACTTCCTGACCACTGGTGTGGACAGACCCTGGGACGGGCTGCAGGTGACCTTCTCCTGGAGGTTGAAGCTGCCTGGGTGGTTCGGGAGTGTTTTACTCAGCTTTTTCACTGCTGTGACTAAAAGACCTGACCAGCACAACTGTGGTGGAGGAAGAGTTTATTTGAGGGCTCACGGTTTCAGAGGCCTCAGTCCATAGACAGCGGGCTCCATTCCTCAGGGCTCGAGGTGAGGCAGGGCATCATGGTGGAAGAGTGTGGTGGAGGGAAGCAGCTCACATGGTGATCAGAAGCAGAGAGACTCCACTCTCCAGATACAAATATATACCCCAGAGCCACGCCCCCAATGCCCACCTCCTCCAGCCACGCCCACCTGCCTCCAGCCACACTCACCTCCTCTGGCCACGCCCACCTCTGCCAGCCACGCCCACCTGCCTCCAACCACACCCACCTCCTCCAGCCACGCCCACCTGCCTCCAACCATGCCCACCTCCTCCAGCCATGCCCACCTGCCTCCAGTGACCACTCAGCTAATCCCATTAGGTATTGATTGACTGATTAGGTTAAGGCTAGAACCCAATCATTTCTCCTCCAAACCTTCTTGCATTGTCTCCCACATGAGCTTTGGGGGACACCTCACATCCAAACTAGAACAGGGAGCCCTGGCCTAACTCAGTCAGCTCAGACACCCGCTGACCTCTCACAGTGTCCAAGCCCCAGCCCTCGCCAATATGGCCTCTGGGGACAGGGAGAGTAACACAGAGCCAAGGTGGTGGCTTCTATGGGTCCACAAGCAGCTCTGCCTAAACTCAGAACTCTCCCGGAGAAAAGAAGGGAGAATCAAACAGTGAGGGGGAAGCGGAGGAGCTGAAGGGCAAGCCGGGTCTGCCGAAGTCCCTTGGTCTTTGGTCCTAGACGTCACAGTTCTGTCACCTGGTATGTGAGTTTGGGTGCATCTTGCCACCTCCTTGAGTCTCAGTTTACTTACATGTGAAATAAACATATGTAATGCCTGGTTTGCAAAGGTCAAATGAAGGTTAAATAAAGAAATATGTGCTGGGCAGTGGTGCATGCCCATGACCCCAGCTACACAGGAGGCTGAGACAGGAGGATCGTGAGTTTGAGGCCAGCCTCAGCAATTTAGTGAGACTCTAAGCAATTCAGTGAGGGTTTTTTTCTAAATAAAATATAAAAAGGGCAAGGGATATGGCTCAGTGGTTAAGCACCCTTGAGTTCAATCCCCAGTACCAAAAAAAAAAAAAAAATATATATATATATATATATAATATATATATACATATATATGTACATACACTCTGAAAACTTATGCAAAATGGCAATTATACTGATTCATAACAAAAATACCATCTCTTTCCACTCAGTCTTCGCCTAACTTTCAATGTGAAAATCCGAAAACACATCTAATTAAGGGACTCTCACAACTAAAATGCTCCATGATTCTCCAAGATTTTCCAAGGAAATGTTCAAACCTCATGGCTTAGCCCACACAATCTCCTCAGTCTGGCTTCTGTGGTTCCTCCTGGGCTCATTTCCCACCAGCTCCAAGCCTGAACTCAACAGGGCAGCCATCTTAGTCCCCCCGTAACACACCCTCCTGATGGACACTCGGTTCCCACATCCTCATCTCAGAGGGTCTCAGTGAAGACCCTCTGATATGCTACACTGCCAGGTGCCAGGACTGCAAGCTCAGGAGTCCACTAGGAACATCAGCAATAAACCAACCCAGCTGGGGTTGTGGGCCAATAAGTGGGCCTGTGACTATCTGGCTTCAGCTAACTCTGTGGCCTCATGGAAGCAAGGACCCAGCACTGTCAGATGTTCAAGAGAATCCCCTCCCCAACCCGTATTTGTTATGTGCTCTCTATTTTTAAAAATCTTTACAAGGAATTTAAAACATGGAAGACCAACTATTGTCCAAACAAACTACCACTTTCAAGTCCTGGACTTATCCTTCACATACACTGAAATAAAAACAAAACTCAACAGATCTGCCAGAACAATAAGAGCAACAAATATATTACAAGAAAAACAAGAAATGTTGATATCTGCCCTAATGTTTCTGGACTTGATCAACTCATTCTGGATCTTCAAAATGCTATACTAGCATCACTAGTCTTGCTAGATATACTCTCCACTTCCTGATCTCCATCATTCTATACCTCTGTCACCATCTTAAGTATAAGCCATCATCGCATGATGATTATAGTATAATCCAACACGGCTGCCAAAGCTCCAGCCATCACATCTGCACTCCAGGGAGCAGGCTGGCAGAAGGAGATGAAATACAAAAAAGGCCTCCTCCCCAGATGAGTCAATCCCCCTCATATGGCTTTCAGAGGCCTTACCAAACATCACTTACTGTACTTCCATCTTATTATCCAATTCTAGCTGCAAGAGTGTTAGGACAATGTAATTACATCAACTAGAATAAAATACAACCCAAGATCTGTCAGAGGGGAAAATGGAGATTAAGTGGATAATTAGAACTTTCTCCCATTCTTACCGACCTGTTTCCCTGCCTTGACTCTTTATTTTCCAAACAACCATTCTTTCTAAATCGCTTCATGCCACGCTATGGGTTTAAACATCTTTAATGGCTTCAGTAGGAAGAGACCATAAGCACTGCCTGCCCTCCTCCCCAGGTCCCTGCCTCCGCCTATTCGCTGGCCTCCAGAATGGAAGAAAAAAGAAAATCCAAATCCCAAACTGAATTAAAACAAAACCCCAAACGGGAAAGGACTTCTCAAGAGATGACTCATGCAAATTTACTCAGGCTGCAAACTGAAGGTGAGTGTGGACCCGACTGAGGATGTTTGCAGCCGGGTCAGTTGGAGGGGTATCCCTTTGGAGTACCCTCTGCACATGCGTGGTGCTTGGAAGTATGTAGAGGAAACCTGTAGGAGGCTCTCGCTGGTTTCAGTGCTGATGCTGGTATTCCGCTCTCATTTAGAGCGGGACCCTAGGGTTTAGGGTGAGTCTTTTGTCCATCTGAACTTTGGCCACATGTTGGGGAATGGGAGGTGCAGTCGCCATGCCCCAGCTGCAAATGTCCACCCTGGGATGGTTCTAGCGAGGGCAAGTTCATGCTTTTCCGTCTCCATGGAAAACCTCAGGAGACGGCATCTCTACTCTAGAGGCTAATCAGATTCTATCCAGATGCTGTGGAAACATGTTAGCAGTTGAAAAGCCTTACTCTAATTGGGACAAAATTACGTTTCCAATGCTGTAGGTGAAATGCACAAGTAAAAATACAACTCTGTGGTTGTTTAAATACACCCTAAGGTGTTTTAGTTTTCTTTAGCACATGGAAAGCCCAGGTTGAATGAATATTGCATGCATTTCCCAGGAAGTCTGCTTGAGAAAGAAGAGTGAACACGAAAACAGGCAGCTTCTCCACCTCCCTGGGCTAAAGGGCCATCGCCGGATCTGAAGATGGTTTAGGTTTCAGTCAATTGTTCGTGCAGATTGAGCTCCTGATGTTCATAAGTATAACTTATTATATACTGAAGGATACCCTAATTTTTTTCTTATCTGTCTAGGGTGACACTGTTGAAAAGTGGTGGAACCTTTGAGAGGCGGAGCCTCGTGGGAGGAAGTTACGCACCTGTTGAAGTCATGTCCTTGAAGGGGATGTGGGGACCCAGACTTTCCTTGTCTCTTTTGCTTCCTGGCTGCCAGAGATGAACAGGTCTCCTCCACCATGACTTCTTTCATGGTCTACTGTGTCGCCACAGCCTCAAATCTGCAGTCAAGCAATCATAGATTGAAACCTCTCAAATTGTGAGTCAAAATAAACCTTTCTTTCTTTTAAGTTGTTAACCTCAGGTATTTTATCACAGTGAAGGAAAAGTGACCATCATGAACTACCATTTGTTGAAGTCCTCTCTTATGCATTGGGCATTGGGAAAATGTCAGGGACCAATGTCGTAGACAGCTGTGAGCTTTCAAGGAGCTTGGAGTGGTGTAGGGGGAGACAGACAAGTAAACAGGAAGTTACACCACACGTGGAAACACTACACTACAGGAAGCTTAAGATGCCAATGGAGCACAGAGGCGGCTCATCAGACTTAGCCTGGCAACAGGGATGGTCTGAGAAAGCTTCCAGGACGCGGGGGAGAAAGGGGAAGGGGCCAAATGAAACAGAGACGAGGGGATGGAACACTTCAGTTCCAGGAAGCATGCCATGCACAACTATATCCGTGGTTATAAACGACACGAATTCTGGTTAGAAGATAAATAACTAAGCACGCCTGTAATCCCAGCACTTTGGGAGGCTGAGACAGGAGAATCGCGAGTTCAAAGCCAACATCAGCAACAGCGAGATGCTAAGCAACTCAGTGAGACCCTGTCTCTACATAAAACACAGAATAGGGCTGGGGATGTGGCTCAGTGGTCGAGTGCCCCTGAGTTCAATCCTCAGTACTGAAGAAGAACAAGGAGGAGGAGGAGGAAGAGGAGGAGGAGGAGGAGGAGAAGGAAGAGGAGGAGGAGGAGGAGGAGAAGGAGAACTAAAATTGTATAAAAATGGAATGGGTTTGCTTAGAAAAAGGCAAGTTGTGTCCCATAGAGGTATGCAGAGATCAGATGAACATTTTGAAAAATTAGAAAAATAGATTATCAGGTGTGAGGCTGTGCAGGTGCATGGTTTGAACCCAGTCTCAACCCACATCTCAAGAGCTGGAGCTCAGAACGGGTATTTATTTAAAAGTTCCCTAACCAGTCACAGGCCAATCAAAACTGAGATGAGGTACCAGTTCACTGCCACCATGTGGGAAGCTGTCAGAATGGTTAGGGTATAAAAATGGAAAACAACAAATGTCAGCATGTTAGCTTTTCATCACTGTGATCAAAATACCTGACAAGAGCCGGGCGCAGTGGCACACGCCTATAATCCCAGTGGCTAGGGAGGCTGAGGCAGGAGGATCATGAGTTCAGAGCCAGCCTCGGCAACTTAGCGAGGCCCTCAGCAACTCAGTGAGACCCTGTCTCTAAATAAAATACAAAATAGAGTTGGGGATGTGGCTCAGTGGTCGAGTGTCTCTGAGTTCAATCCCCAGTACTCCCAAAAATAAAAAAATAAAAAAATAAACCCAAACTTAACAAGAACAACTTAAAGAAGGATAAGTTTATTTTGGGCTCATGGTTTCAGAGGTTCAGTCCATGGACAGCCAACTCCACTGCTGTGGGCCTGAGGTGAGGCAGGACATCATGGCGGAAGTGTGTGGTGGAGGGAAGATGTCAGTTCCTGGCAGCCAGGAAGTAAAAAATTAAAGGAGCCAAGGATCCATATAGTTCAAGGGCACCTTCCTAGGGCTGCTTCCTCCAGCCATGCCTCACCTGCCTACAGTTACCACCCAGCAATCCATTCAGCCATCAATGGATTAATCTACTTTTGAGGTCAAAGTTCTTTTGAGGTCATTGTCTAAAAAGCCCCATCTCTGAATTTTGCTACACTGGAGATCATGCTTTCAAAACATGAGCTTTTGAGGGGGGGGGGACATTTCTACACCCAAACCATAAGAGTTGGGAAGGACTTGGAGAAACTGAAACCTTTGTGCATCGCTGATAGGAATGTGAGATGGTGCAGATGCTGCAGAGGCAGCGGTGTTTCCTCAAATGTATCCATAGAATTCCCACAGGACCCAGTGATTCTGCTTCTAGGAATATACCCAAAGGCCTGAAACCAGGGATTCTAACATCTACTTGTATGCCTGTGTTCAAAAAAATGCATGATTCACAGTGGCCAAAATGTGGAGGCCATCTAAATGTCTACTTCTGAATGGATACACAAGACGTAGTTCATATTGAAATGAAAAATATTCAGTCTTCATATCCCCAGCCATATTTTGTGTTTTATGTAGAGACAGGGTCTCACTGAGTTGCTTAGTGCCTCGCCCTTGCTGAGGCTGGCTTTGAACTTGCGATTCTCCTGTCTTAGCCTCCCAAAGTGCTGGGATGACAGGTGTGCGCCACGGTGCCCGGCTGGTAATTTCACTTCTTACTGTCAAAGCTATCCAACAGAAACCAGCAAGGGTCAGCGTTCCCATCTGCGGACACTCCGTATTTCACATGCACCTTGAATCTTTAGATTTGCATTCATCACCCAATGATGGGGATGGAAGAAGGTGGGTCCAGACCAGTGTCTTAGCCTGGGTTCCCTATAAAGTAGAGCCTGAGACAAAGGCGTGAGGGCAGGTAGGTTTATCTTGGAAGTTGTTATGGTTTAGATGTGAGGTGTCCACAAAAGCTCATGTGTGAGATAATGTAAGAAGGTTTGGAGGAGAAGTGATTGGGTTGTGAGAGCCTTAACCCAATCAGTGAATTAATCCCTGATGGGGTTAATTGAGTGGTAATTGGAAGCAGGTGGGCGTGGCTGGAGGAGGCGGGCATTGGGGGCGTGGCTCTGGGGTATATATTTGTATCTGGAGAGTGGAGTCTCTCTGCTTGCTGATCATCATGTGAGCTGCTTCCCTCCACCACACTCTTCCACCATGATGTCCTGCCTCACCTTGAGCCCTGAGGAATGGAGCCTGCTGTCCATGGACTGAGACCTCTGAAACCATGAGCCCTCAAATAAACTTTTCCTCCTCTGCAGTTGTTCTGATCGGGTCCTTTAGTCACAGCAGAAGGAAAAAAGGCTGACTAAAACAGAAGTCATCCCAGGGAGCAAGAGTGAAGGGTGAGGGTGGAATAAAAAGAGAAGGATCTAGACTACGGAGCTTGAGCATCCTGAATATGAAAGCGTGAAAGGCTCCAAGATGGGAAACTTTCTGAACACCAATGTGATGTCACGAAGGGAAAATTCTATGCTGGACCTCATACGATGGGGTCACAGTCAAAAGAGACACACTCAGAATATTGTACAAAAGCACCTTCAGGCGATGTACATAAGGTGTACATAAAACATAAATGAATTTTGTATATATAGTTGGGTCCCATTTCCAAGATATCTCATTGTGCAGGTGGAAATAATCCAAATGTTGGAAAAAAAATGAAAACCACTTCAAATCTAAAATAACCTGAGCAACTCAGATAAGGGATACCCAAATTTTACTAAGAATTGTTACTTGGTTGGACATTTAATAGGACATCATGGCAAGTCACGTACTGAAAGGCCATCACTGTCCACCTAGGAATTGAAAAGGGAACATCTCCTAATGCCCGTTTCCATGAGTAGCTCACGCATCATTTCATCTCCTTTCTTAGCATCCAAACTACCCAACAGAAGCCAGTAAGCTTCAGCCGTCACTTCTGCAATCTCCCAAATTTCATATGCACCTTGAAACTTTAGATTTACATTAATCAGCTGATCATGGGCAAGAAAGAAGTTGGGTCCAGTTCCCTCTTGCTAACAGCGTCCTCGTGGGCATTAACTTCTTGCGTTCCACACTCTGGGCTGAGTGTGCAAGAAGTAAGAGAAGACCCAGGGCTGGAAGGCAGAGGCAGGAGCCCCAGAACAGAGACCCAAGGGGCAGGGTGTCTGCCTGTGCCTACCGGAAGCTGTGTGTAGCTGGAAATGATCTGGCATTGCAGGTGCAGGAAGAGATTGGGCCAAGAGGATGTCAAAGCATAGTGAGCAGTGATCCTGTGGTTCTGACCCGTGTCTGACTGTACAGGGAGCCTCCACATCCCAGGGACCTCTGAAGGACCCAAGAAGCACCGGCTCAGTCCATAGACGTGTTCACTCTTGGGGGCAAATGGGGGGTGTACACCTGGGAGAAGAAAGAGAGACCACTGCTCCTATGAGAAGGGTTCTGTGTGAGCTGGAATTTTGACCCCTATAAGCCACAACCAATCAAAAAACATAAATTTATTCCTTTTAGTATGTACTTATTCCAGGTGGGAATCTTCCCCAAAATATGGTAGTTTCTAAAATGAAGGGAAGAATAGATGTTCATTGGATCAGACAAAGAGGAATGAAGGGAAGGGAGTGGGGTGGGAATAGGAAAGACAGTGGAATTCCTATATAAATACACGACCAGTGAATTCTACATCATGTCCAATCGCAAGAATGGGATCCTAATTAGAATTAGTTATGCTCCATGTATGTATATCTAAAAGAACAAATTAAAAAATAAAATATGAAGCTGGGCGTGGTGGCGCACGCCTGTCATCCCAGCAGCTTGGGAGGCTGAGGCAGGAGGATCGTGAGTTCAAAGCCAGCCTCAGCAACTTAGCAAGGACCTAAGCAACTCAGTGAGACCCTGTCTCTACATAAAACACAAAAAAAGTCTGGGGATGTGGCTCAGTGGTTAAACGTCCCTGTGTTCAACACCTTGTACAAAAATAAAATAAAATAAAATGAGAAACACTCACTTGCGTGGTTAGGCTGCACACCTAAGCTCCATGGTTTGCAAAGTGTGATCCCCAACTGGTAGCATCAGGGTTTGCAAAGTGTGGTCCCCAACTGGTAGCATCAGCCACATGTAGGGACTTGCCAGACATTCAGATCTCTATCCTGAACTTCCTGAATCAAAACACTGGGGTGGGGCGGGGAGACAGCTGGTTCAACGAGCACTCTGTCCCCAGGTGATTCGGATGCATTGTGAGTGGGATCTGCTGCCTGGTGCACCTAATGGACCTCACGTGCTCTGCACCTAATCTCCCATGAGAAACGGCAGGCTGACACCAAGGCTCGGTGTCTGCCCTCACACCAGCAAACTATGCCTGTATCCATCTCCCAGGGCTGTCACAACGCACTACCTCCAAGTGGGTGGCTTCCAACAACCAACTCCTTCTCTAACCATTTCGGAGGTCAGATATTCAAAACTGGGTGTCCGAAGGGCACTGCTCCCTTCGAAGGCTCTAGGGGAGAATCCTTCCCGGACTCTTTGAGTTTCTGGTGGCATCTGGCACTCCCTGGCCTGGTCTTCATGTGGCTTCCCTCTGTCTCTCTTACACTCTCTCCCTTTCTCTTCTAATGCCAATCATTGGCTTTAGGGCCTGCCTTAAATTCAGGATGATCTCATCTGCAGATTCTTGACTTAATGATGTCTGCAAAGACTCTGCAAAATCATAGTCACAGGTACTGTGGGGTTAAGACATGGGATGGATGTTTGAGGGGTGAGGCCAACATCCAGCCCCCTCCAAAGTCCCATGATGGAATCCAACATCTTTGTAAAATTCATCAGACTCTTTTCTAGGTAATCAAACACAAAGCCACAACTAGTTGATCCCTTTTCCCCCTCCAGAGAAGGGGGAAAGCCAACAGAATTACATGTCTCTGGGATGTTTTCTCATTAGCTTCATGTACAGACATCATCCTTCCCCAACACTGAAGCTCCAAGGACCTGACAATTCAGAGGAGCCCCTCTCCCTCCTCCATATCCCAAGAAGCCCATTAACCCGTGACCCCCAGTGCTTGGTTGCTAATCTTGTGGCCCAGGGTTTAGTCCAATATCCTGCTTCAGCCTTTCCCCAGCGTGGGGAAGGAATAAGTCCTCTTCTCTACCACGTCACTAAGCATGGCTACAGGCCCTCGCAGGCAAAAACCCAAACATGCTCTCCAGTGGAGCCCCTTCCTTGTCTCTGTGCCACAGGGCCACCCACCCTGATGTATCATTCCAGATGGAACGGCTCATATTGATTCTCTAAGAAAGGAGTCTCCATGGCCCATGTATGCGTGACCTCAGCCCAGACATGGCCTAGTCCCCTCTTGAGACCTCTTAGGCCCCTCTGCCCCACTCACCTGGAGCCTGGCTGTGAATGAAGTTCTCCCTTCCCCCAGGGAAGCTGATAGCAAAGGCACAAGCCATTCCCGTCACCTTCAGGGATAGGTTAACCCTGTGGCCCAGAAGATAATTCCCCAAAGCCCTGACATTCCAGCAGTTTCCAGAAGAGATGCTGTTCCATCATACCCATGCCATTTTATAAGTATAACAATGAAAAGATGTTTGTAGGCATCAGACGCTACAGTGTTGGGGACAAATACAGTTTTTTTAAAAAAGGAAAATAAACTTACTCGTGTGTTTGCCAAGTGTCAATCAAAGGGGCCATCTGGACGTGAGATAAATATGGCCTGGCCCCCAGCGCTGGCTAACTTTGAATCTCCCTGGGGCTCACAGATGGGATGTCACATGGATCACCTCCAAAGGCTGGATGCTCCCGGTCCCTTTCTAGACGGTCGCTGTGGGAAGACAGTGAGAGGGAACAATATGGTGTTTTGCTGGAAAATAAATGGAGGCGGGTCCCGTCTGCAGTTCAACCAGCTGATCAGAAATGCCCTCCCTCCTCTTCTCTCCCTGGCTGAGTTGGCCCTAGGCTTTGAAGCTGGGTGATGGATGCCACCTGAAGGTAATGGACCATAATTGGAGCGAGGATGGGAGGAAGAAACCGGCGCCAAACAAGCTGTTTGTCTCCTTAGCTCAGCCTGCTCGGGCTTCCTTTGCACCCACTCCACCTCTTGGGGAGAGAATATCTGTTCTTCTCACATGCTGTATCTTTTTCTATCTGGGGCACTGAGAGAGCGAGCCCGGATCCAAGGCACACAGTTGGCAACGGGTGGAGCCAAGATGTAAAATGTGAACCATTCGACTCTATGGCATCATTCCCTTGAAAGCGATCCTGTGTCCCCAGAGGACCACAGCCCCTGAAAGAAGCATTCAAATGGATGCCAGTGAAAGTACTCCATCTTCTGGGTGGTTCCGTGGGGATCTGCCTGTCTTTGTGAGTTTCGCCACACCCATCTTTCAGCTTTTCTTCCCACGCGTTCTTCCAGACACAGACACCTCATTTGAGCATCCAGCTGATTTCTCAGAAATAGTAGAGAAATTTTGCATAAAACATCCTTAGAACAAGACATAGATATCCAACATATTTTTGGTGGATTTATTGTAAAACACTAAATCTATCTAGTTTGTTTCATTTATTCAAGTCCTGAAAAAGATGGATCCCTACAAATTCGTAGTGTATGGGCACGCACACATGTGGGTATGTTATAACACTATCTGTGCCGGCTAGTGCAGGCTTTCGGTCAAATTCTAGTTCCAGAATCCAGGCACTGCTGAACACAGACCCTCTATCCCACAAAGGTTATCTTTGACTACACTGAAGCAGCCTCCAGCTTCCCCCACCAACAAAGAGACCTCCCAACCATAACTGTAACATATAAGCTTCTCCAGAGACCCCCCACCATATAAGTTCCTCTCTTAGTCAACAAGACTTTACAAAGAATGTCAGCAAGGTTTCTGCAGAGTGTTGTGGTCTAAAGCTTCTTCTTTCTTATAAATGCCAGATTTGCACACAAAATGTGTGATAGACTGTGTCTTAAGCTTGTTGCTGTACAAAAGATACCATCTCCGTTTTCCATGATAAAAACTTGTGAAACTTCTGTGTAGCCTAAGAATATGGGTCAAAGACTGACTCCCACCCACTGCCTTGTAACCACACCACTGAATATAAATCTAAAATAATTTCCGACTCAGGGTCTGGAGATGTTTAGGCATTAGCCCCTCTGGACTGCTGTAGCTTAAATAAACCTGTTTCCTGAAAGTTCCTCAGGTGTCTAGCTTCGTCTGTCCTATATCAACACGATTGTCAAACCAACGCCCTTTGTGATAGCAGGGGAAAGATGCGAGGGAGAGAAGCTCTGTTCTCAGAGAAGGGCGTGAGAGAAGAAATGTTCAATAGAAATAATAAGAGAGATGCACAAAATAATGACAATTCTCTTAATTTCACTCCATTGAACACAACCTGTGCAAAAATGCACAAATCTTACAGCTTAGAAACTTGCTTATTAGCACAATCCCCTGAGAAGGTTAAAAAACATACTTGGCCCCATCTAGAGATGGACTTGTCCGCCACTCTGTCATGCCACCCATGGACTGTGTGTGGACCACCATGCAAATGGCAAAATGGACCCCATGTGTGCTTTATTTATATTGAGGGACTCCAAAGACCTTCCATGGAACATTCTTTCCCAAGGTAGGAAGAAGGCGGAGTCTTGCAGTCAGCAGGTTGATTGGCATCTTGGCAGGTCACACCCATATCTCAGAGGGGCCGCGGCTTCAGCAGACCAGCCCATGTCTGTGCTGTGTGGACTCTTGTGTGGTAGTCCACACAGCCCACAGACAGCTCTCTACAGAGATCAGTCCTTCCCTGATTTCAAATTCGGAGATTCGTAAATGTTGAGTACTGGAGGTGCTTGGGTCCCCTTTTCTTCCTTCCCCAGAGGTCTAGTTTATTTGCATTCTTGACTGAAATCTGGGTTTACAGTGTCCTGGGGGAATGAGGGAGTGACACTCTTGCCTTGGTGAAGTAGCACAGAAGTTCTCTAATGCACTGTTGACATGTCATTTTGGAGGTGGTATCACTCTTTTTTTTTTGGTACCAGGTATTGAACTCAGGGGCATTTAACCATTCAGCCACATCCCCAGCCCTTTTTTTTTTTTTTTTATTTTGAGACAGGTCCTTGCTGAGTTGCTGAGGCTGGCTTTGCACTTTCGATCCTCCTGCCTCAGCCTCCCAAGCCGCTGGGATTACAGGCCTGCGCCACCGTGCCCAACTGGTGTCACTCATTCTTACACCTGTTATTAACCTGCATGGTCCAGCCAACAGAAGATGGGTCACACACACACAGCAAGAGGGACGACATGGACATCTCCAATGTCCATGCTCCTCTGGGACTCCTTTCTTGCTGGCCTTTTTCTGTAGTTTGTCTCTTGTGAGAGTGAGCACTTTCCTGCTTGCTCTGAGGGTTTTACTTGGGCTGCATGTTGTATCCTGGGTCACTGTGCCCTGGTGACCATACCCAGCCCTTGGCTTCAGTCTTTTAAAACGCAATTCATTTACAGGACTGTTTGCGTGGCATTCATCTGCAGAACAAAGAGCTGGAAGGAGGAGGAGGAGGGCTGCCGTGGTGATGTGTGCTGTCAGGAGAACATGTGTGTCTGGTGGGCGACTCTCTGCATATGCTGGCTGAACGCTGGAGATGCTGTCTGAGGAGGGCTGGGCTGGTTGCTGGGGAGCCTCCCTCCATCCCTGCTCCTCCAGGGTGGTCAGCTTGTATTCACAGCTGTTTGGTGACCCTGGAGGGGGAGGGAGCACTGGCAGGAGGGGTAGGAGCAGCTGCATGTGCCTGTGTGTGTGTGTATGGCTGCCCTTGGAGACTGCTCTGTGTGGTCCCCAGCCATCCTCTGTGGAACACACGCAGGAGGAGACGATCTCTTTTCTGGAGTCCTTTGGCTAGTTCAATACCAATTTCATTTAGAACTACTGGAAGCATTTCTGTGGAGATGCCAAGATCCTTTTGAAAACACGTATTGTTCTGAGCTTCTGGCTGGGTGGTTAGCACAGGATGGGACAGGCAGGCCATCTCCAAACCCGAGATAACAGAAAACAGCAGGAACGGAACCAGGAGTCGATCAAAAGAAGTTTACCTAAGGAAGCATCTTTTTGTTCTTTCTTTCTATTTTTTCCTGGTACCAAGGATTAAACCCAGGGGCACTCAAACACTCAGCCACATCCCCAGCCCCCTTTTTTTGTATTTTATTTATTTTATTCAGCATCTCACTGAGTTGCTCAGGGCCTCCCTAAGTTGCTGAGGCTGGTTTTGAATTTGCGATCTTCTTGCCTCAGCCTCTGGAGCCTCTGAGATGACAGGCAGGAGCCGCCACGTCTGGCTAGGAAGCACCTTTTCTAAATGAAGTTAGTAGCTCGGGAGGCTAAGGCAGGAGGATCACAAGTTCAAAGCCAGCCTCTGCAACTTAGCGAGGCCCTCAGCAGCTTAGTGAGATCCTGTCTCTAAATACAATTTTTAAAAGGGCTGGGGATTTGGCTCAGTGGTTAAGCACCCCTAGATTCAATCCCCAGTACCAAAAAAAAAAAAAAAAAAAAAAGAATGAGGTTAGGCTAGGGAAGAGTCTAGGAGCCAGATGTTCAGCTCAAACAAGAAGTAGGGAGGTGAGAATCTCCAAGGAGACACAGCAGAAGGGGAAATCAAGGCCTCCAAGAAAGCGGAATTTGTTGAGTGCAAATATCACTGGGGCATTTGGACCTTCCCCAGGCCTTAATTTTTACACCAGCTAAGGAGAAAACTGGAAAAATCTTTTGTTATAAGCCAAACTCTACCTGCCAAAAAAGACATGAGAAAAGCAAAGCAGAGCTCCAGTAAGACAGAACCTTGGTCTGACTTATGCATTGTTTTAGCCTCCATCTTAGAATAAGGCACGCCGTGGGTGCTCGGTAATGTCAGAGGGATGAGTTATGCTGTCCAGTGCATTCAGCTCAGGACTCCCCTGCACCACCTCTGCTGTGGTATCACAGGGGAAGTCGGCCCCTGTCGTTCAAGAAGAGCGAGCACTGAGCAGCAAGGGGCTGAGGGCTCGTCCATCTCTACACTCTCCGCTTCGGTCATTTAATTATTTCATATGTTCTCTTATGCTTTTGATTCAGCAAATGTTTATTGAGCACTTACTCTGTACAGGCACTAACCTTAGCACACGTGACTGCTATGGCAAGCAACACAGGTCTGCCCCTCGCTGCAGCTTATAGTCCATAGGCCGTTGTTCCCCCTGGTCACTGTCATGGCTGCAGAATTGACTTAACTGATTGGTTTAAACAAACCAAAGCAACCAACTGAAACAACCAACAAAAACTCTACATCCAAAGCCTTGGTCCCCCCGTGGCCTTTAGAACTTCTCATGGTCATCAAATCATACAGCTGACTAGATTCTGTAGTTTGGAAAGAACCATTTAAGCCTGGCCCCCATGCATTAGTCACAATAGACTCGGTTAAGCTGTAGTAAAAAATGAACCCTGGCATCTCTTCAGGTTAGCATAGTGAAGATGTGTCTTTTGTTTAAGGAAACCTTATTATGAATGGCCTCTTCCACACAGTGACTCAGGGATCTAATCCATCTCTAGCCAATGGCTCAACACATGGCATTCAAGTCACCATGGCTTGGGATAAGAGATTGCTGTCCTCCACCTTATTTTTCCCAGTCACATGATCAGACCCAACTGCAAAAGGCTGGAAAGTAGGTGGGAACACACGGATATTTGGTGAGCAGGAAACATCTTAGTCATGCCTATTTTTTCCACAAAATTCTCCTGAATCATTGTTCCACGGAATTGAGAAATAACCTTGAAAGTTGATGGGTGGGAGTTAGAGAATAGACTTTGCAAATAAGTGGGTCAATGTCTTTTCTGGGCTCTTTATCTGTGACTCACTTTGAAATGAAAGGAATATAGTTTGTTTCTCTTCTTTCTAGGTCAGTGAAATTTACTATTGACTTTGGTTGATACCCATAGTTCTTTTATTTCTTCTATAGGTCAGTCTTATAGTGCTTACTTTCAGGTAGCAAGATTTGTTTTTCCACCCCAGCAAGGAGAGAAAAGGAAATTCTATATTGTAGGACAAGTAGATTGATTTTTTTTAAAAAAATAGTTTTTAGTTGTTGATGGACATTTATTCTGTTTATTTATATGTGGTGCTGAGAATTGAACCCAGTGCCTCACACATGCTAGGCAAGCACTGTACCGCTGAGCCACAACCCTAGCCTCTAGATTGATTTTAATAATCCAAATACTTTGTGGGCAGTACCATTACTTGGTTTTCAAATGTTTGTCTTTGCAAACCTTTGTGTACTGGGTTCCTATCCACAGTAAATATTCAGCTGATAATACCTGAAATGTTAGAACAACATTTGCTTTTGCTAGAATCACTTTTTGTTACTGGATAGAAAGTGTCACTTCCTTTGTGTGTGTTGTTCTCTTTCTGACATTGGGGCTTTTATTAGATCAAGTGTGGTAGCATTCCATTTATTTCTAATTCAGAGCAGATTCCTAGTACCCACTAAGTGTGCCCTGATTCTGTCCCTGCTTGCCTGGGTACATTTTCCAATAAACAATGGCATTGTAATTAGCACTAGAACTGTGAAAGAAGTATGCTGAAATATGATAATTTATTCCATTTGTTAATGTAAGTTTATTCATCGGTAACATTTTCCTATCCATGTGGACTTGGTTATTCGTAAATCTTCACTTTCTAGCAGAGGTTCTTTCATTATATTATAAATCATCTGATTATAATTCGGAGGCATGAACTCTTGACTTTTGTCTCTGTATTTATAGTTGATAGTACTTGAAATGTTGGTAGCTTCAGTGTGGAGTCCAAGGGCACTATTACTCCTTTAAATTGGAAAACACAGCTGCCTAGTTAGACTCTATTTAAAAAAAAAAACCCAATTTGGGGGAAATTCAGTAATGTAACCCTGATCTCAGACGCAGCCATTAACGGGGAGTTCTGCTAAAATTCCACCTTGCAGCAACTTAGAATTCAGTGGGAAAAGGATGGCTTAGGAGAATGAATGGAACACGGATCCTTTGGTTGACAGATGTGGGACCCCAACACTCACAGATGTGGAGGGCTGAACCCACACTCCCTCTTCCTTCTTTGAATTTACTGAACCACAAGGTTTGGTTTGGTTTTGGTACTGGGGATTGAACTCAGGGGCACCCGACCACTGAGCCACACCCCCAGCCCTATTTCGTGTTTTATGTAGAGACAGGGTCTCACTGAGTTGCTTAGGGCCTCGCCGTTGCTGAGGCTGGCTTTGAACTCGCGATCCTCCTGTCTCAGCCTCCCAAAGTGCTGGGATTATAGGTGTGCGCCACCGGGCCCGGCCCACAGCTATATTCTTAACCTGCCATGTGGTCGGCAATGGAGTGGAATTCACTCAGACTAGGAGTCAGAGGAGAAGGACTCTTGTATGGTTTGGATATATAGTGTCCCCTCAAACTCATGTTTTAGACAATGCAAGAAAGTTTAGAGGTGACATGGTTGGATTAGGAGAGCCTTAACTTAATCAGTGTTTTAACCCCCTAGAATGAACTGAGTGGTAACTGTAGGCAGGTAGGGTGTGGCTGGGGGAGGGGGTCCCTGCAGGCGTGCCTGTGGGGTTGAGTAGAGCTCTCTCTGCTTCCTGGTTACCATACCCTTGAGCTGCTTTCCTCCCACGCTCTGCCACCATGATGTTCTGCTTCAACTTGGGCCCAGAGCCATGGAGTCAGGCGACCATGAACTGAACCTCTGAAACTGTGAGCCCTAAATGAACGTTTTCTTCTTTAAAATGGTTCTTGTCAGGGCTTTTGGTTCCAGAGGCGGAAAAGCTGACTAAAACAACCCTCTATGGTTGGGAGGGAAGAAGCTCATCCAGTATCTGAAACAACATAATCCTGAGGGAGTCAGGATATTGAGCAAAGCAGAGGCAAAAGATAAAACAGGACAGCGTTGAATGTGATTTGCATAAAAAAGAGCAGGCGACAAAAGTGTGGCAGGAAAAGCCTGTGCACTGGGTGTGAGCAGCTGAGAGCAGGAGAGAAAGAGAGAGAATCTAGGGATCAAGTTGGCATCCATATGTGGGATACTGACCCCAGCAGCAGAGGGGAGACTTTTGGAGACATCTGCTGTGCATTCAGAATGTAGCTGCCCAGCGCAGGGGCACACGCTTGTAATCTCAGTGACTCAGGAGGCTGAGGCAGGAGGATGGCGAGTTCAAAGCCAGCCTCAGCCAAAGTGAGGCCCTAAGCAACTCAGTGAGACCCTGTCTCTACATAAAACACAAAATAGGGCTGGGGATGTGGCTCAGTGGTTGAGTGCCCCTGAGTTTAATCCCCGGTACCAAAAAAAAGCACCTACTCCCAGGATGTGGTGGCACCACCTGTAATTTCAGTTCTTTGGGAAGGATTACGAGTTTGAGGGTAGCCTCAGCAACTTAGTGAGACTCTGTCTGAAAACAAAAATAAAATAAAATAAAATAAAGGGCTAGGGGTGTAGCTCAGTGGTACAGTGCCCCTCCTGGAGTCAATTCCCATTACCACATAAATAAATAAATAAACAACAAATAAATAAATAAAATTTCCTGCTTTCTTGGGTTTTCCTTGAAAGACAGTACAGATTTGAAATCCTAGATACAGACTGATACTTCTTGGTGGCTGAACTATGTTTCTTTGAATGCTATCCATGTCAAGACAGGCCAACTGCAGAACTAAACTTTGGGAGATTATAGAAATTTTGCCATGTTCTGTAGGTTCAATGTAATAAGCAGAAGGAAAACAACTATTTAGAAATTAGCCCAATAGAAAAAAAATCTGTACTCGATGTTTATATAAATATGTCAAAATATACTGTAATGTCATGTATAACTAAAAAGAACAAATAAAAGAAAAAAAAAATCATCACCCTTCTCCTTGGATTGGCCCTGGAATAGTTCTTATAGGAGATACATTTTGGAATGTCTGCCCAGCCCATAACTTTATCTGGACACTGTTCTCTCACCCACGAGAACTAGACCTCTGCCAGCCTACAACTATCTAGGACTCCATCCCTGGTCTTCAAGTGTTTGGTAAGATAAGAAATGTCCTTGGAATGAAGACCTGATCCAAAGTGGGCCAATGAGAATGTCTTTCAAGAATATGATATTAGGCCAGGTGTGGTGGCGCACACCTATCATCCCAGCAGCTTGGGAGGCTGAGGCAGGAGGATCGCGAGTTCAAAGCCAGCCTCAGCAACTTAGCGAGGCCCTAAGCAACTCAGTGAGACCCTGTCTCTACATAAAACATTAAAAAGGGCTGAGGAGGTGGCTTGGTGGTTAAGTGCCCTTGGGTTCAATCCCTGGCATAAAAAAAAGAAGAAGAAGAAAGATATAAGATTAAATAAAGGAGATTGTGAGAGCTGTGGAGAGCCATGTATGTCCATGAGCACCCTGAAGCTGCTGAAGCAGATAAACAAAGGGAGATGATTAAGTAGACAATGGAAGGTAAGAAAAGCTCAAAAAACTGGAGCTGAAACTTCTGTGTTCTTGGTGGCTTTCCTGTTTCAGGTCTACATGCAGCTGCTGTCTTTGGGTTCTTCCAGATTATAGTTTCTTTCAAATAAGCCACCCACCTTCCTTTTGTTTGTTTGGTTTTTCTTAAGTTGTTGATTGACCTTTATTTATCCATTTATTTATACGCGGTGCTGAGGCTTAGAACCCAGTGCCTCCCACATGTGAGGCAAGCGCTCTACCACTGAGCCACGACCCCAGCCCCTGTTTGGTTGGGTTTTTGCTCAAGTTAGAAGTAAACTTTGATTACTTAAAATCCAAAGAACCCGACCCAAGATGTTTTCCCTTTATGATCCAATTTCCTCAGGTCATTGAGTTTAATTTCTAGTACTTTTGGTACTAGCAATCTGTACCAAATAATCTGTTCATTCATGTTATGGCTTGGAGGTGAGGTGTCCCCCGAAAGCTCACATGTGAGACAATTTAAGAAAGTTCAGAGAAATGACTGGGTCATGAAAGCCCTAACCCAATCAGTGAATTAATTCCCTGATGAGATTAACTGGGTGGTAAGTGGAGGAGGTGGGCGTGGCTGGAGGAGGTGGGCATTGGGGGCGTGGCTCTGGGGTACATATTTGTATCTGGAGAGTGGAGTCTCTCTGCTTGCTGATCATCATGTGAGCTGCTTCCCTCCACCACAATTACCTGCCATGATGTTCTGCCTCACCTCAAGCCCTGAGGAATGGAATCAACTGCCTATAGACTGAAACCATGAGCCCCCAAATAAACTTTTCCTCCTCTATGAGTGTTCTGGTCAGGTCTTTTAGTCACAGCAGCGAAAAAGCTGACTAAATCAGCTCACTTGTATATTAAGGATACAAAGCTGTCCGTCAACCTTGATGATGTTGTATCTCCAGAATCAGCCAGCCTTGCAGGGGAACAAGTATCTTCTGGTATCTCACTGAGCAGGTTATTAAATCATCTCATCAGATACTGGGTGTGATGGTGTCATTCAGGAGCTTAGTCATTCCCCCTTACTTCAGCCTGTGTTTGCCTTTGATGATTTCTCTACTTTATCTTCTGCTAAGTTCCTCTTCTTGTGTGGACATCTGTCTCAGACAAAATTAACTGCATTTAGATGAACTTCCAAAGGTGTTGATATTTCTTATTCCAGAGCAAAAGTACTAGTGTCTATTTTATGCATCAGATAGTGAGGATCTGAGTTGCAGACCTTCCTTCCCAAAGCTCTATAGCACCAGCTGAATGCAGGGCTCACAGAAGATGCAGGTTTCCCATGGTAACTGGCTCAGGGCAGGTTTTACGAAAAAGTGGTCCCAGAGAGCCGGATGCTCACAAAAAATACAATTTCCCGAGTCCAGCTGAGTTACACTATTTAGAAACAGGGCCATTGGACGTGGAATTTTAAATGATCTGCCTAGGTAATTTTGATGTGTGAAGCCTTTGGCTCTGAACCACGAGTAGCGATATTGAAACCCAAACATAATAAGCTATCTTTCACAGTAAGCTCATCTTCTTCTTCTCCTTTTTTTTCTCCTCTCCTGGTACTGGGATTGAACTCAGGGGCGCTTAACCACTGAGCCACATCGCCAGCCTTTTTTAATATTTTGAGACAGGGTCTCACTCACAAGTTGCTGAGGCTGGCTTTGAACTTGCAATCCTCCCACTTCAGCCTTCTGAATCACTGGGATTACAGGCGTGTGCCACTGCGCCTAGCTCATCTTTTTCTTTAATGCAGTAGTGGCAGACATTTATTAGAAAAATTAGTCCCACTACAACCCCTTCTTGAAGACTATCACCCCTGCGGATAAGGGAACATATTCTAAATCCTCCAAAACTGGATTTAAACGTCTGATTTAAATCTCTCCATCTAGATCCATGGGCTTTGTTACCAGACACATGTGAAGCACATGGGATTGGAGATGAGGTTCTTCTTCTTTTTTTTTTTTGTAAACACCAGGAACTCAACTCAGGGGCACTCGACCACTGAACCACATCCCCAGCCCTATTTTGTGTTTTATGTAGAGACAGGGTCTCACTGAGTTGCTTAGCACCTCACCATTGTTGAGGCTGGCTTTGAACTCGCGATCCTCCTGCCTCAGCCTCCCAAAATGCTGGGATTACAGGCGTGCGCCACCGCACCTGGCTGGAGATGAGTTTTTTTGTTTGCCTGTTTTATTTTTCCCAGAGACTTGAAACAAAACAAAAGCAAAGATAGAATATCTTTACCTTAAACTGCCTCGATCAGTGTGAATGAAGGACCTTGATACATTCTGGGACTCTATCCCGTGTCTCCTGGCCATATCTCTGTGAGCAGCACCAAGCTCAGCAGGCATTTATTACACATTGTAAAGATCCAGGCTTTCCTCGGAGGTTTCTAAATCCTACTTAATGTGTACACAAGAAGAAGAAATAATGGTTTCTGCCATCTTTTCTCATTGGGTAGAATGATAATCAAATCAACAGCAGCGATAACCGCTGTGTGGTGAGCTCTTAAGTGGCAGCCATAGCACTAACAGCCTGTTATGCTTCACTCCACCAAACCCACAGGAGCCCTGAGGAAGACTCCTCCATGATGGCCTGACTGGATGGATTAAAAACCGAGTCTGCTAGGCGTGGTGGCACAGGCCTGTAATCCCAGCGACCCTGGAGGCTGAGGCAGGAGGATCGCAAGTTCGAAGCCAGCCTTAGTGAGGCCCTGTCTCTAAATAAAATATATTTACAAAAGGGCTGGAGATGTGGCTCAGTGATTACTCCCCCCTGGGTTCAGTCCCCTGTACCAAAAGAAACAACCCCGCCTCTCTGCACAAAAACAAAACAAGTATTTTGGGATCACCTGTTGGTTCCAGTTCTTACTTGTAACTGACAATTTAGCGTGTGGCCTGAGTGGGAATCCTTTTCAAGAATCTTCAGAGAGCAGTGATGCTAAAAGGCAATGCATTTAATCCATTGGTTCTTATCTGGGGTGATTTTGCCCTCAGGGGATGTCTGCTAATGTGTGGAGACATTTTTTAAAAATTGGGTTAAAATAACTGGGCATAGTGGTGCATGCCTGTAATCCCAGCAGATCGGGAGGCTGAGGCAGGAGGATCCTCTTGATCCTCTTTAAAGCCAGCCTCAGCAACTCAGCGAGGCCCTAAGCAATCTTTAGTGAGACCTTGTCTGTAAATAAAATATAAAAAGGGCTGAGGATGTGGCTCAACAGTTAAGCACCAGGTTCAATCCCTGGTACCAAAAAAAAAAAAAAGAAAAGAAAAGGGTAAAAATGAACATCGTGTAAAAATTCCTCTTCACCATTTAAGCATACAGTTCAGTAATAAGTTCATTTGACATTGCTCCACAACTCTTCACCAAAACTTTCCGTTTTGCAAAAAACGGAAACGCTCTGGTGGCGCAGTAGTTCTAGCAGCTTCTCTGTTCTGTTCCTGGATCTGGCAGCTGTCACTCGTGCTGAGCTGCTTGGAAGGTCCTCTCCTGGAGTTCCTAGGAGACTGTCGCCACCCCTCCGACTCACCAGCAGGGGGAAAATCCTAGAAGCAGATCGCCCAGGAAAGCTCTTCGCTGGTGGGCTAACTACAGAAACAAATAGAAAGCCCTTGCAGAAGGCCTTTGGCAAATGTGGACAAAGAGTAGAAGTGTTCTTGATGGAAGATGGCGAAACCAACAAGCCAACAAGACTGGCTTTTATCACCTTTGAAAGCGCAGCAGATGCTAAGGATGAAGCCAGACACACGAATGCAAAGTCCTTAGATGGAAAAGCCACCCAGGTGGAACAAGACACCAAACCATCATCTGAAAGCGGTAGATGAGGCCCACCTCCACCACCAAGAAGTGAGTGTCCTCCTCCTAGAATGTTCGCCCCTTCAGGACCAGTTCACAGCAGCGAGTGTTGGGGTGGGGAGGTAGAAATGGAGGTGCACCTCGAAGGGAACCCCTGCCCTCCCATAGAGATGTTTGTGTATCCCAGAGAGATGATGAGGATTCTACCAAAGACAGCTATTCAAGCAGAGATTACCCAAGCTCTCGTGCCATGAGAGATTACGCACCACCTCCAAGAGATCATACTTACCGAGAGGATGGTCATTCCGGTTCACGTGGTGACTGTCCATCAGGAGGCTGCAGTGATAGAGATGGATATGGTCAGGATCGTGATTATTTAGATCATCCAAGTGGAGGTTCCTATAGAGATTCATATAAGAGTCAGGGTAACTCATGTAGGGTCCCCCCTGTCATATGGTGGGAGCTGTGACTATGGTGATTACAGCAGCTCAAGTGACGGATATGGTGGAAGTCGAGCCAATTCCTCAAGCAGCCACAGTGATCTCTGCTCAAGTGGTCAAAATGGGGTTTGCAGACCAAAACAAGGGCCTCCCCCTTCTATGGCAAGGGGGACCCTCCTCCATGTGGTTCCTACAGCAGCTCAAGCCGCAGAGCATCAAGAGGTGGTAGCCGTGGAAGCCGGGCGCGGTGGCGCACGTCTGTCATCCCAGCACTTTGGGAGGCTGAGGCAGGAGGATCATGAGTTCAAAGCCAGCCTCAGCAACGGTGAGGCTCTAAGCAACTCAGTGAGACCCTGTCTCTACATTAAAAAAAAGAGATAGTGGGCATGGAGGACCTGATGGATGGGGAGGCCGAAGCAGACACTAGAAACAAACAAAACTTTGGATCAAAATTCCCCCTTCAAAGAAACAAACAAAAGTGGGTATCATTCTGTCATAACGACCCAAGGACTACTAAAAAGGAAAAACTGTGTTCCCTTTCTAAAATTTCCTATTAAGTTCTCCTTCGTCATTTTTTTATGTTCTTGTGAGGGGAAAAAAAAGGTAAAACATTTTTAATTTCATTTGATTTTGAGTGGCTTTCAAAGCAAATGTTAAATGTGTAAGACTTGCAGTGTTGTAATTTTCCAAGTGGACGTGTCCCTGAAGGCCAGCCACCTCCTATCCAGTTTTTCCCAGTAAATGAGGCAAGCAATTCTAAGATCTCCCACAAACATCTCGCCATCTAGATGTCCGCTGATCTCCACTGGAGAGATGAATCCTTCTGCCTATACAAAGAAGCTAGCTACTAGAGGGTGGCCGGGGTATGCTCAGGGTTTCAGGGTGTCTTCCACCTGAAATCTGAGTGTTCTCAATATGCAAAACCTGAGATCAGATATTTAAGTAAGGAAAGTGCTATTCACCCAGTAAACCACCCTGCCCCCAAAAAACCAAATGGATAATGCTCGCCGTATTTTGCCCTTCTGACATTTCCTTGGGAATCTGCCAGAACCACCCTTTCCCCCTCCCCCAAGACGACCATTTAAGTGTGTTAAACAATTACAGAATACTAAATGAAAAGTTTAGCCAAAACCAAAACCAAAAAACCAACTAACCTGAAACTCCATGCTCATTAAATACTTTTTCAGTCTTTCCTCCTCCTCAGTCCTGATGATAACTACTCCGTACTTTTTGTCTCTGATGGCAGCTCTAGATACCTCATTTAAATGGAATCATACAGTATGTGTCTTTTGTGACTTGTCCCAGTAAGCATCATGTCTTCAAGGTCCATCCACACTGTGGCACATGCCACAGTTTCCTGCCTTTTTAAGGCTGTATAATATTCCACTGTGTGTATTTGCTGCACTGTGGATACCCATTTATCCTTTGGTATATATTTGGGTTGCTTCTACCTTTTCACTATTATAAATAACCCTGCTATGCACATAGGTGCACAAATATCTCTGATACCTTGATTTCAATTCTTTTGGGTGTATCCCCAGAAGTAGAATTGCTGGGTTCGGTGGTCATTCTATTTTTAACTCGGGGGGAACTGCCACATTTTTTTCTACCATGCTGTGCCATCTTACATTCTTACCAACGGTGCACATGCCTTGCATTTTCTCCATATCCTCATCAACATTTGTTCTTTTCTTTTCTTTCTCACTAATACTAGTTGTCTTCATGGGTGTGATGTGTGATGGAATTTTTACTGGTCACAACTTGGGCAGAGGGTGCTCCTGGTGTGTAGTGGGTACAGGCCAATGATGCCGACTCTTTTCTGTCTACGACACACAGGACAAGCCTCTGCAACCCAGAATAAAGTGCCCCAGATGCAGATGGTGCCAAGATTGAGAAACGCAGATTTAAACAACCAGGTCCCTCTTTCATAACAGGTCTCCTGCTCTGACACATGTGGCCTTTCTCTTTTCGTGGAGACGCTCGAAGGCCAAGACCACTGGAAAAATCTGCCAAGTGAGGAAGGATCGAGAAAGACGCAGTGTTTCTTTTATTCAAATTTTATTGGAAGTTTACAAATGTATTACAGACATCAGTAAAACATCATATCCATTGTACAGGGCACGGATCTCGAGCAAAGTGTTCAGAACAGTCTCTGGCAGAGCTCACACCCAAGGCCCGTGGAAGGCCTTCTTGACAAACAGCTTGACACTCGACACGTAACAGACTCTGGCCTGCCTCGCCTTCTCAGGCCCTTTGAGGTTTTGTTTATGCATGTGAAATTAAAGCAGGAGATAGGCAAAGCCATCCTGGGCAGGAAGAGATGAGTGTAGGAAAGGGAATCCTGACCAAATCCTGATTTGCTAGAGAAAATGAGTCCTCACTCACAGCCTCCAATTTTTTTTTTTTTTTGGTACCAGGGATTGAATTAGGGATGCTTAACCACTGAGCCACATCCTCAGCCCTTTTTTATATTTTATTTAGAGACAGAGTCTCACTGAGTTTCTGAGGGCCTCGCTAAGTTGCTGAGGCTGGCCTTGAACTCGTGATCCTCCTGCCTCAGCCTCCTGATCTCAGAATGTTAAGTCAGGGTCCATGAGAGAATCAGAATACTTAATGGAAGAAAATATGGAAATCAAGTAGATAGGCTTGAGAACAGACTTTCTTGTAAGTAACTCTCTGAAAATTTTAGAAAAGTTTGATCAGCAACCTGTTGAACTTGAGTGGCCAAATGTCCAGTCAGGTGAAAGGATGTCTCAGAAAACTCTCAGGACAGAGAAAGACATTTTCCCCCCTATCCTAGGGATTCATCATATCTAAATCACAGAAATGTTTCCTAACGCAGTGTGACTTTTCTCTCCTCTTCATTCTCTTGAAGAAAGCCAGTTTTGTCAGCAGGAAGTGAGCTTATAAAATAATACAGCTCCCAATGGTGTGTTGTGCTTTACAGGCAGTTGTGTTGACGGGGCTACTTACTAGTCTGGGAAAACAGAAAAATAATCCAGTCCTGTCATGATTTTAACTTTAATGATGACTTTCAAATGGACACCTGGTCACACTCTGGTGGCTGCTGAAGCCCCAGAGGATCCAACCCACTGGAGATGAGGCAAAGGTCCTTCTATTTCCACTTCTCTTGGGCTTAAAGAAATGTCCCCCAAAGGGTGGCTACCTGCAAATGCCTTCAACACCAGTCGGGGAAATAGGAAATGTTGTCTGCAGAGTCCATTCTAAAGCCTTCCTGAGAGTGCCAGACAGTTGCTAGTAGCAACCGTTCTTGCATGAAATATTCAGATAACTGGTTCAATCTTCCACTTGCCTTGGTTATAGAAGGATCCTCCTCCTGAGCCCTAGCATCTGGTTTCTGTTAAAAATACAGAGAGCACTTATCCTTGGAATTTAAATATTTGTTCTCTTTCTTGTCAGAAGGTGGGATCAGACAAAGAATAAGAAGGACTTTTATTTGACTCCTGTAAAATGAGCAGAAGGCGCTAATTGGCAAGGAACATGGGCCTGGAAAAGGAGGCCAGAGAGATCTGTCTTCGTTTGGCCAAGGAGGCCAGCTTCCTTTAGCCTCTACAATCTGGCGGACAGAGGAAATGGAATCTCCCCATTAGTTTTGACTGATGCTTCCTCAGCGTCAGGTGACCCACGGCAAGAGAGACCATGGTAGAAAGATAAGAATCAGTTCATAAATATTTGTTTTCAGACAAAGGAGATCAATTCTAATCAACGGGTCCTCCGGCTGGTTGGAGTTTTACAAAGGTTTCTGGGGCTGTATCCACATTTTCTGGGAAAGCATGCAGTAATACATTGCTTACATCTGCTCAGGTTGCAGGGCAGGCAAAGCAGGTGCTATGTATGTGCATCACTGACTCTATCTGAACTTGACAATGGCCAGCAGAATCCAAGAAGCACACAGCTCCTGCGAGAAGAGATGAATACACAATCTTGCTACTGTACAGAAGCAAATAAATGCTGCCTCCTTGTCTCATATTGGAAAAACCCATCTGCTGCTTCACTCAGCCGGCCAGCAGTAGGACTGAAGGATTACAGAAGAAAAGGAGACTGTGGAAGGATGGTGTCAACAACCAGCCCCAGGGGTTCTGCCTTGGATGTGTGCACAGTCAGGAAGCATGGCCTGATTTCCCTGACCTCCTTCACCTTGGTGCTTGGAAGTGGTCCCAGAACTCTATGACAGAAGGAAGGTTCCCGAAGGCTATGCTCAATGCCACCAGGTTGGCAAGAAGCCTTTTCACAGTTACAAAGGACAGGACCGTGTAGGAAATGCTCAGTGACTGCTACTTCGTGGGCCTGGAAAAAGAGCCAGTTGCTATTGGATTTAGCTGCAGTAGGAAATGGCTTGATCTCCAACTTTGCAGTTCTAACCGAATGGCAAGCCCGGTATTAGGAGAGGTAGCAGAAAAAAGTCAACCCAAGGCATCAGAGAGGAGGGGAAGCCAGGAATAGCTTGCTCTTCTGAAAACCAGTCAATAGAAGATAAAGTGACATTCTAAGAGGTGAGTACAGGCCCACCCGCCAGAGGAACGTGACCAGTAAGAGCTAATGGAATCAGAAGAGAACCCTAAATTCTTGCTTAGGGAAAGAATTCACTTGACTTTTGGGGAATGAGATTCTGGGATGTTACATGGAAGTTATCACTTATGGGTGGAAGTCCCAATGTGATGCCATCCTGACCTCTAACAGCATTCACCTGGAGGTTCACCACCATGGGGAGAACGGCTTCTTACTACATTCTCTAAAGAGGCCTGGCTGTGTTTGGGGTGGGAAGAAATCTGGAGCGGTGGAATAGATGGAGGTGATCTTGCCAGTAGACTTTGACTTTGAGGCCTGAATCTCATAATATGTTAAGCTCTGGCCAGATCGATCCCTGGATGATCTCTGGACAGCTACACCTGAAATCACTTCCACCTCTAGGTCCCTTTGGGTACTGATATAGGTCAGCTTCTCGGCCACCTTCTTCTTTCTATAGATGGTGGCTTAAAGCCTTATTTGGGAAATGTAAGAGCTACAGCTTTTACTGGGAGATTTCTTTCATTGGAATTGGAGCCACAGAGGACAGATATATTTTTGAACATTTGCTAAGTTAAGTGATCTGCTTTTCCTCTCTTCTTCTTCTTTTTCCCAACAAATGCCTTTTTATTCTGATCAATCGAGGAACTCCAAACTCCAAATTGGACTCACCCAATTTCTACCAGAAACCTACCACTTTAGTAGCGTGGTGTTGTACATTATTTCTTAATCAGTTTGCCAAGCAGTTTACAAACTTACTATACAAACATTAATAGAGTTAATTCTCCAGAGGCTTGGATAATTAATGAAGCATTTAGATATTAAGATAGCATGCGGAAAACAGCCACAACCAACATTTGCATTGCTTTTTTTAAACAAATCAGCGCAATGGCAAATGTCTTATTAATACCTGAAAAGCAAATTATTTTTAATACATCCTGAATGGAGTGCCACGACCACGTCCATACAGCTTTCCTTTCCCCAGACCCATGTGGGATGGTGTCTGAAAAGCCACTTTTCACATTCTCTCCATAAAAAATACTAGAAAATGTTCACTACGATAGCGAAGAGACCACGCTCGCCTCACCATGGCAGATGGCCACGGAGACACACCATGTACTAAATGGACAGTACATCTCAGTAAAGGTGGGTCCTCCGATGGATCATTTGGATGGCCACAATCCACTGAGTGGGGGAGGAGAATGGACGAAAGAGCAAGTGCTTCATTTTTAACTGAAGCAAGACAGGAAGTTTTATTTTACTATAAACAGCACAACCGTTAAATGTCTTCTTTAAGCAAACTTACTTCTGAGCCCACTTTCTGTCTGACCAACAGCCCTCCAAGTTCCAAATGGGAATCTCTCTTTCAACAAAGTCTGTTTTTCCAAGTCATGACCCTGAAATCTCAGCAGCTCCACCTTCCAGGGGAGCTCAGCTCCTGTGGTTACTGAGCTTGTTAAACCAGCTTCTCTCTGCAAGCACTGGGGCTGTTTAAGGCAGTTATCACCTTTCCTGCATTTCCTCTGCGGAAGTTCTTCTTCCATGTACTTCCTTCTTCTTTCCCTTCTACCTTGACCTTGACCTTCCTGTCCTCCAACAGCTTGGTTCCTTCCTCATGCATAACATACAACACACCCTCACTGCCAGAGCCCCTCAGAACCATTCTGTCCCTCAAATCTAAATGCTTAAGTTCATTTGCTCTGAGGACAACCGGTTGTCAGGCTATGGCGGCAGTTCCGTCTGCCTTGGAAAAGGAAAGCAGATAATACGATCCAGGAAACATGAGCACCAGAAAAGAATGCCACATTCAAAACAATGTCATGCTGACAGCACACAACGGCACCACTCACGGTTCACTTTAATTTTTCCCGAGGGATAGATCAATATTAAGCAACTTCAATGTTCCCAGAAGGGATGGCATTTCTCACGCAGCTTGACTGACACTGGTTGATTAATCGGCAACAGTTACATTGGCAATTCAAAAAAAATTACTATCACTTTGTAGAGAACAAATCCTACCAAGGATGGGAGCGGGCTTAAGGATGGCTCCTTAAGATGAAATGGAGCATAAAATACTTTGGGTAAAACTTATTTTTTTTTTCACCCACAAAAAGCCAGATTGAATACACACTCTTTTGATAAAGGTCTCACTGACATATAACAAATCTGTATAGGGGGGGAAAAAAAGGTGATCCTGGGCCACCTTTTAGTACTACTCAAAGACAATGCCAGATGAGCATGCAAAGACCCCACGGAGTCCTACGATATAGAAATTCCTTTGATATTCCAAAATACAAAAATATTTTATCAGAACTCTCATTTATAATACATTTACAGTGGACATGTAAATAACTTAGTCTTGGGTCCTGGTTAATAAACAAATTACTTACTGAAAAAAAGGGTCCTAAAAGTAAGAGAACCAGAGAGGAAATAAGCGAGCAGGTAAGGGTTTGTCACCTCGTGAGCAGCCACTCAACACATGACTGATGGGAAAAGGGCCTCCATAGACTCTATTGTTTCCAACGTGAAATGTGCAAATGATAGTCAACATGCTAAGGCCTGCTACTAGCTGTGGAGTCGATCAGTAACCTTGCCTGCCTCCCTAACTGAGAATGCTCCCTTTTTTTCTCGCCCACGAACCCCCTCCCCCAAAAGCGCTTGAAAGTCGAAAAACAGTGCAAGTTTCTGAATGGACATTCTTCCTTCCCATCTTCCCCCGTTCCCTCCGAACCCCCAGCAGATTACGAAATGATACAGTTTTTGCTCTTTTGTCTTTTCCTGCTATGCAACTGTCCTCTGCCCCCCAACGTGGACGATTTGGGGACGCCGTAGGAGCTGTATTTGTGCAGCAGCTCGTCACTGGTGACGTACCGCAGGCGGGCGGGCTGGGGGATGGGTTCTCCTAGGAAGTAGCCCTCGTTGTCGGACTCGGACGATGAGGAGCAGGTGGAGCACCAGTCGTACTCGGTGAAGTAGGGTCCCCATCGCTCCCCAAAGGCGTTCTGCAGAGCCAGGTCCGAGACAGTCCTCGGGCACTGGCCGTACAGGTCCCTCCGGGGCCCCTGGCCCAGGCTCTCCTGGAGGCTCCGCTGGCGCATGAACTGGTCGTAGTCCTCTCTGGCTCTCAGCGAGGGCCTTTCTTTTAACCGGGACATGGCCTCGCGATCGCTGGCCAGGTGGAGGGCGTTGTCCGAGCGGGACCGGCGGGAGCGCCGGGAGCGGTGCGGGCGGAAGCGGCGGCTGTCGTCGCGTGAGGTCGCTCTCCTCCGGGTGCGCTCGCTCAGGGGCTGGATCCGCGCGCCCTCCTGGCCCGGCAGCTGGCTGCCCGCGACGCCGCCGTCGAAATCAAAGCTCTGGTGCATCCTCCCGTGCGACTGCAGGTCTCTGTACCCGATGGGGGTGCCGAGCTGGTGGAGGTTGCCCTCCATCTCTTGGTACTGCTGGGCGGACAGCAGGCTGCGCACGGACTCCGCGCTCCTGAACTGCATGGACGAGTTGAGCGTGCTCATGTTGCTCAGCTTCTCAGACACGTTCATTCCGGAGTCTTTGCTGAGGTCGGGCATGGAGAATCGGGACAGGTGCTCCTGGCGCTTGGCACCACCTTCGGCGGAGAGGCCTGCGGGGGAGAGAGCAGAGGACCCCGGGGGTTAGTAAAAGTGACCGCAATGGGGGTGGGCTGCCACCATCACCGCCAGTGCGCAAGGTTGCACAGTCGAGCTCCGCACAAAGGCCCTCCCAGAGAATGCTTGTGACCCGAGGGCACTGGACACCTAGAGAAGACACTTGCTTAAAACGCAATACTAGTTGCTAGTTGATAATTCCTCTTCATCAGTTACTAAAAGCCCTCTTTTTTTTTTTTTTTTTTTTTTGGTATGGGAAATTGAACCCAGAGGCACTTCACCACTGAGCTACATCCCCAGCCACCCGCCTCTTTTGTATTTTATTTAGTGACCGTCTCACTAAGTTGATGAGGCTGGCTTTGAACTCGCGATCCTCCTACCTCAGCCTCCCCAGCAGCTGGGATTACAGACATGCACCACCATGCCTGGCTCACTGTCCATCTTATGCCTGATGTTTCCCGTTTGGAATTTTACTTGACAAAGCACATCAGGGACCTCTTCCGGTGCTAAGCTTCATAGGACAGATATTTCGGATAAAGAAACTAAGCTACAGAAATTGGGCCAGGTGCAAGCTGTGCCTGACAGGGCTGAGGCTAGAATCTAGTTCTATGATACTGGATCAGTTCACTTCTTTCTTAGTGGGCTTGCTGTCCCTAAGTGGCAGGTAACCTCTATCTCAAATGCATTAGAATTTAAGTGACTCTCTAGTGTAGATAAAGGGATATTTACTCTCTTAGCCTGTTCAGTAAATTAGTACTTCAGGGTGATAAATGGGTCCCTTGTAGTCAGAAGATGTGAGTGGGACCCTGGGATACCCTTCTACCTCTGGGGGGACACTTTTAAAAATAATGCAGTGAACATAATCACTAAGAGCACATACCCCAAACAGTGGGCCTCTATTTCCTAAATGCTGTCAAATGAGCTCCTGGAGCCCTGAGATGGAAACCTGGGAATCATACACAGAAGGACATGCTAACAAATGGCCCAGAAAAATGTACCTTGTTCTCAAATGGCACAGAAACAGGCTGTGTGTGTGCGCATGTATGCGTTTGAATATGAAAGAACAAAAAGAATGAGAGGTTGCTTCAGGAAGAATAAGAGTATATTCTACCAAATGTTGTATTTTCCAGTAATTACTATTTTTTAAAACTCATTATTTGCAAGGATAATGAACAAGAAATTAACAGGTTAACAGATGAAGTTAGGTGAAGAGTATAACATAGGCAGTGTTTGTTCTGTTTGCAGCTTTTCACTGAGTGTGAGGTTATGCTTTTAAAGAAAAGCATAGTGTTTCATGAACCCAGCTGTCCCACTCCTTCTTCTATACCCAAAGGACTTAACATCAGCATACTACAGTGATGCAGCCACATCAGTGCTGATGGCAGCTCAATTCACAATAGCTAAGCTATGGAACCAACCTAGGTGCCCTCCAAGAGATGAATGGATAAAGAAAATGTGGTCTATATGCACAATGGAATATTACTCAGCCATAAAGAGGAATGAAATTATGGCATTTGCTAGTAAATGGACGGAGCTGGAGACTATCATGTTAAATGAAATAAGCCAATTCCAAAAAACACCAAAGGCTGAATGTTCGCTCTGATATATGGATGCTAATCCACAACGGTGGGCGGGGAGAAGAGAAGTTTATTGTATTACACAAAGGGGAATGAAGGGAAGGGAGGGGGAGGGGAATGGGAAAGACAGTGGAATGAATGGGACAGAACTTTCCTATGTTCATATATAAATACACGACCAGTGAAATTCCACATCATGTCCAACCACAAAAATGGGAAGAATATGTCAAAGTACATTCTACTGTAATGTATATCTAAAAGAACAAATCAAAATTAATTAATTTAAAAATAGGGGCTGGGGTTATGGCGCAGTGGCAGCGTGCTCGCCTAGCACGCGGGAGGCACTGGGTTCAATCCTCAGCACCACGTAAAAATAAAATAAAGCTATTGTGTCCACTTACAACTAAAAAATAAATATTTAAAAAAATAATAGTACATTCATATGATTCAATTGTTTTCAATCTAGATAAAACTGGGAATTATCTGGAGAAATCCTGATATGATGGACTCCCACACAATAATGAGAATGGACAACTACACCCAACAACATGGACGGATCTCACAGAAAAGGCAGAGGGACACAAGAAGAGGACATTCTGTGCTTCCATCTATATGGAGCTAGAGAACAGTGAAGGCTGTCGAAAGAAGTGAGGGAGAGGAGACACCAGGGAAGCTTCCAGAACACTAGAATTGTTCTAGAGCTAGATCTAAAGGAGACAGAAGGATACAAGTGTAAGGATTCACCACGGTGTAGTCTTAATGTTTCTTGGCTTCATTTTATGTAAGTTACACACATCTCAATAAGTGTAAAAATAAAGCAATGTTTGTTTTCACTTTGGATGTGCACATGGAGAAACTCCAGTGGTCCCTCTAAGCAGGACACCTTTGGATACCAAAGTTCCTTGTGTAAAAGGAAATAGCATTTGCGTATAAAAGGAAATAGCATTTGCATATAACCTGTTATGGTTTAGATGTGAGGTACCCTAAAAGCTAAAGTGTGAGACGATGCAAGAAGGTTTGGAGGAGAGATGATTGGGTTGTGAGAGCCTTAACCCAATCAGTGAATGATCCCTGATGGGATTAACTGAGTGGTGACTGGAGGCAGGTGGGCATGGCTGGAGGAGGTGGGCATTGGGGGCGTGGCTCTGGGGTATATATTTATATCTGGAGAGTGGAGCCTCTCTGCTTGCTGATCATCACGTGAGCTGCTTCCCTGCACCACACTCTTCCACCATGATGTTCAGCCTCACCTTGAGCCCCCAGGAATGGAGCCTGCTGTCTATGGACTGAGACCTCTGCAACCGCAAGCCTCCAAATAAAACTTTCCTTTTCTATAATTGTTCCCGTCATTGTCTTTTAGTCACAGCAGTGAAAAAGCTTACTAAAACACAACTGATGCAAGTCTCCTATATATTACTTATAATACCTATGCGGTGTAAATGCTGTGAAGCAATTGTCATGTTGTGTTGAGTGGAGAATATTGGCAAGGAAAAAAGTTGTACATATTCCATACAGATGCAAACAGTATAGACTTAGTGACATTTTCAATCCAGGGCTGGGTGAGCCCAAAGACATAAAACCCACATGGAGGGCACTATATTCTACCAAAACATTGTACTTTCCAGTAATTTCTTTTTCTTTTCTTTTCTTTCTTTCTTTTCTTTCTTTTTTTTTTTTTGAGGGGGGGAGTACCAGGAATTGAACCCAGGGGCACTTAACAACCTAGCCATATCTGCAGCCCTTTTAATTTTTCATTTAGAGATGGAGATTTGCCAAGTTGCTAAGGGCCTCGCTAAGATGCTGAGGTTGGCCTCGAACTTGCAATCCTCTTGCCTCAGCCTCCCAAGCTGCTAAGATTATAGGTGTGCACCACCGCACCAGGCAATTTCTTTTTTGGGGGGATGGGGTACCGGGGATTAAACTCAGGGGCACTCTATCACTGAGACACATCCCCAACTGTTTTTTGTATTTTATTTAGAGACAGGGTCTCACTGAGTTACTTAGCACCCTGCCATTGCTGAGGCTGGCCTTGAACTTGCAATCCTCTTGCCTCAGTCTCCCAAGCTGCTAGGATTACAGGTGTGTACCACCATGCCCAGCAATTTCTATTTTTTAAAAATTCATTATTCACTGGGATAAGTGTCGGGGCAAGAGGAGGTGGGTCTGCCAAGTCCTGCTTCCTTTCTGCTTATCTCTGACTTACAAATCATGAGAGCTGATCTGCAACCACCTAATCATTTCCAGAGCCTCCCTGATCTGAAGGTGGAAAGGAGTGCATATCATGCTAGACAGTGAATGAAGAGTCTGAGCTGATGAACTCTAGTAAGGAAGGAAAAAGCCAGGCACAGTGGCGCATGCCTGTAATCCCAGCAGCTCAGGAGGCACAGGCAGGAGGATCCTGAATTCAAAGCCAGCCTCAGCAACTTAGCGAGGCCCTGAGCAACTCGGCGAGACCCTGTCTCTAAAAATAATATTTTAAAAAGGGCTGGGGATGTGGCTCAGTGGTTAAGCACTGGTGGGGTTCAATCCTCAAAAAAAGGAAAAAAAAAAATCTTCCAAATCACATTTAGAAACCAAAACTGTCTCAGCGGGCACCTTGTTCTCAGTAGGGCTTTCTACCCAAGAGTGGAATTTAGGGTCAGTATCAGCAACATAGCAAAAACTCTCAATTCTCAAACATGCTGTTTTCCTGAGCTTGTCTTTTTTGTAAGACCCGCAGTGAAACCCGAGATCATGCTGCATGTGAATAGGTTCCTATATTACACAGCAGTAAATATGAAAAAGGGTGGGTTCCATTTTGTGGTGGGGGGGTGACACTCCACTGTGATTGTGCTCCTGGCTCCTGGAACCCCCTTGCCACCCCCAGGGGAAGGAAAGAATTCTGGCAAGAGCAGGAGGGCTCTTAGCTCAAATCCAGAATCTCCTGCCAGTTTTACCTAAACCTAAGTGTCTCCCCAGGGGGGCCTGTGGATGAATCTCAATCGGGAGAGAAGTGTCTCTTCTGATTCATTAACTTACACGTTCCTGCCGGGGCTTCTTGCCAGCAGGGACATGAACAGAAGGGCCAGTGTTGCCCAAAGATGAGCAATAAGTGTGTCCTTGCCTCTAAAAAGGGGTGGTTCTGTGGTTAATTTTATTATTGGCAAAATGCAGGGTGTGTATGCAGAGTCTGTATGCAGACCTCAGGACCCTACGTGACTTGGCTCCCTTAGTTTCTCCAACATCATAGGCTCAACACTCGCCCTTGCTTACAGAGAGGACTTGCTCACAGCCCTCCCCACCTCCTGCTCCAACACATCCTCTCTCCAGAGGAAAACTCTCCCCTTTGCATGGCTGACTTCTGCTCATTCAAGTCTGCCCGTAGATGTCACCTCAGTGATGCCCACCCTGATCACTCTTTGCAAAATAGCGCGCTTAATTATGCCCCCGCCAGCCAGCCACTCTCTGTGCACTGGACTTTAAGCTATTCCCACCCCGCTGACTCATTACGTTTATGCATAAGTTTGGAGCTAAATGGATCCACGTGGAAGCAGGGATCTTGTCCCTGTTCTTTGTACTTTCACACAACTAGCAGTGCCCAGAATGCTGCTGGTGTTGAAAACATATTTGTGGTATAAAGGCAAACAAAGTGTCATGCTGCCCACAGATTGGACAAAGCAATAACTCTCTGACCTGGAGTGGGCCAGGGGTGTACATTAGATGCTCAGGATTCTAAACCTCAGGAACAGTGATTGCACTTGTTGGCGTTTGGGGCTCCTCCAGTTCTAAAGTCAAAGAAAGTGTGATATTTGGAGTGGGGGTACCAGGGATTGGACTCAGGGGCACTTGACCACTGAGCCACATCCCTCAAACTAAGGTGTCCCCCCAAAGCTAAGGTATATTGTATTCAGAGACAGGGTCTCACTGAGTTGCTTAGCACCTCGCTTTTGCTGAGGCTGGCTTTGAACTTGTGATCCTCCTGCCTCAGCCTCCTGAGCTGCTGGGATTACAGGCATGCGGCACTACGCCCAGCAAAGAAAGTGGGATTTATACTTATCCTCCTGAACTGCAAAAATGCTTCCATCCGATAACCTCAGCTCTGAAGATCAGTTTAAATCAGCAATTCTCAGGTCTCCAAGATAATGCAGTACTATCATAGCTCACCCTCCAACTTCTGAAATGTACTCTTCCTAATTATGCATGAATTGGACAGCCACTTCCTGGCAGGGTGACTTACGGCCATTTTTAAACCCCTTGACCTATATCAATAAAATGGGCATTTCCAGGTCTGGTGGCGCACACCTGTAATCCCAGGGGCTCAGGAGGCTGAGGCAGGAGGATCTCAAGTTCAAAGCCAGCCTCAGCCACTTAGTGAGGCCCTAAGCAACTCAGAGAGATCCTGTCTCTAAATAAAAGTAAATAAATAAATAAAAGGGTTGGGGATGTTGCCCAGTATTAAGTGGCCCTGGGTTGAATTCCCAAGTACTGCCCAAAACAAACAAACAGACAAACAAAATGGCCATCGGAGCAATATTTGCGTATCATAGCTGGAGAGATGGGTAGACAAGGAGAAAGAGGCTTTCAAGATTCATCACCGCCATAATACGTGTGTGATGTTTTTGGTTCTTCTCTGTCTCTTCGGTAGACATTTATTCCAAGAGAAGTATGTGATCCTGTTTGCTAGCCCCATCTCAGTACCTGGTATGCAGGATGCAGGAAGAAAGTAGACGCTGCCTGAAAGTCCCCCAGTGAAAGAAAGTATGCCCCAAGAATCTGATACATAGCTAGCCTTAAAGGCAAATAAATAGTTGTTGAATGCATGATTAATGAATCCAAGAAAAATGACCCACGTAGAGTCCAGTGCATGGCAATAATTTCTAGAATAGGAGCCACTGGTACAAGTAATATGTCTGTCCAAATTGCAGCTAGGGATTATTTCCCTAGGCTTATGAAATTCTCCTCTTTATTCTGTCCATACAGAAAGAGACTGAACAACGACATACTGCCAATCAATACGTTCCGACCAAATGGGGCTCCAAAATGTCCCTCTTCTGTCTTGCAGAGCATGCACTTTTCTTGCTACCCAAGCTGCACATGGTGTGTGTGCACACACGAGCACCCGTGCACAAGCATGTGTGTGTGTGTGTGTGGGGGGGTGCGCACACTAAATTCTGCAGAAAGCTCTGGCTCCAGCACAGTCTGCCCCATGTTTAAAACTGGCCTCATGGGTGCGTAACACTGGCAGAAAAAGCCACCCAACCACCAGGAGACAAAGGTGCCAGGCTTCCCCCTCTCAAGCACAGCTCTCCTTTATACATAGAGAGGGATTTCTCCTCTCCAAGTAATGCAGCTTTATGAGAGGCGCTCAGTGGTGACTAGGGAGCTAAGGGCCTTGATTTATCCTTATCCCAGGGGGCAGTGTGGCGGGGAGGTACACAAATGTTCATGTACCACAGAGGCGCGCAGTTTCCTGCAGGCCCCTTGGGTCTTGCTCCAGCAAGGAGAGGTCAGTATTGAATTTAGCCTGCGGTTCCCTGTGGTTCAGCTGTCAACACGAGGGTGCAGCTGGGGTGCTTTAAGTGACACCAGCATTTCTGTCTGAGCAACGTCCCCCTCTCTTACAGTGCTCCTAGTAACTGGCAACAGAGAGAAAAATCAATGGCTTTCAAAGAAGGTTCTGGGTTTAAAGGAAGAGAAAGGCCAGCTTTGCTGGGCTCCCCTCCCCCACCGATGCTAACAGCAGAAGCTAGGCGTTCAAGACCAGAAAGGAGAAAACACAAACTTAGATGTAAAGACAGCCCTGTGGGCACATCTTTCTGTTTTTATGTATTATCCTGTCTTGTTCTGCTCTTTAGGAAAAAAAAAAATTGGTTTGGGAAGACAGGGAACCTTGTTTCTGCCAACTTAAAAGATGTGTTCACATTTTGCATTTCTGTGCAGTAAAAGCCAGAGTCTCTGCTTCCTGTTGCCCTCTAGCCATTTGCATCTCAGCTGATGATTTACTTGCCCTTTGTAAGCTTTTCCCTATGTGATTTCTTTTTTTTTTAATCTCTGTTGAGGCAGAGACACGAAGCAATACAGATGATTTTAAAGAGGGGTCTACAGACTATGGTATGAGAGCAGAGACAGGAAGAAATGCAATTGTTCAGAAGAGGAATTTGCAAACTTCCGCCCGCCACGCCAATCTTAGTTTCGCCCACGCCCACTCATTTGCATATCACCGATGACTGCTTTGGGGAGTTGAGTCGTTGTGAGAGACTGTATGATCTGCGAAGCCTAAATATCGACTTTTTGGCCCCTTTACAACATCAGTGATGGGTTCAGTACACAGTGGCAGGCCAGGATGTCCCCAGAGTCATGGGCTCCACGTTGTTGGTCTCAGACCACGCGAGTGAGGTCTGGAGGTGCAGGTCTGTGTGTTTGGGGTGTGTGCGGTTAGACCGATCAGGTCCCTGGGGATCTTTTTTTCCAGCTAAGTCAATTGATTCCATCAATCCTCTGAACTTCAAATCTGCAACAGCTGGACAGAAACTGTCATCTGGGCAGTGGAGTTTAAACGCCACATGTTTCTTGGTGACAGGCATGGAATGGTTCAAATCAAGATGACAGGGGAGGCTGGGGAGGGGGCAGGGGTTGGAAAGGGAGGGAGGGGGGTGGATGTGCACACAGAGAGATCCCCTGCCACTCAAGCAGGAGCTGGGGACCAGCGGCCACAGGGAGGGCCCTGCCTGGCGCTGGCTGAAACCACACACTCACAGGAACTCACACAGGCTCTGATCCTGCACTTGAACAAGATCCCCCGGGGATCCCCACCATCATGAGAGTCAGAAAAACATTGTTCCGGGAAAACTGGTTTTGCAATTAAAGGCGCTTCTGCCCCAGGAAACGGGAACCTCTTGCCCTGGGAGATGGATTCGGGGTTTCTCAGCCCTGGTGCCATGGACATTTTGGGTCCAATAACTTTGTCATAGTGGCTGTCCTGTGCACTTTAGGATGTCTGTCAATGTGCCTGGTTTCTGCTGACTGCATGCCACTAGTCCTCCCTGGTTGTGAAAGCCCCAAATGCCTCCAGACATTGCCAAATGTTCCAGGGGGACAAAAATATCATTTTGAACTGTGAACCAGGGCTCTAGGGGACCTAGCCCTGGAGCTGCTGCTGTTGACCACAGGTGATGGGGACTGAGCTTCTACCCGCCCAAGGGTGGCAGTGGATAAAGCAAACCCAACTGCAAGCATGGTCCTGAGGACCCCCTACAGAGGGTGTAGCACATGCCCTGAGGTTGCTCGTGGCATGACACCTGTATCAGGGGGCTGCCAGGTTATTTTCTCTCTAAACTCCTCCTAACAAACTCACCTGTCTCCTTCAGTGGGTTTAAGAATTCCCTGGGGTTGCCAGGCGCTGTGGTGCACACCTGTAATCCCAGCAGTTTGGGAGGCTGAGGCAGGAGGACTATAAGTTCAAAGCCAGCCTCAGCAACTTAGTGAGGCCCTAAGCAACTCAGAGAGACCCTGTCTCTAAATAAAATATAAAAAAGGGCTGGGGGTGTGGCTCAGTGGTTGAGCGCCCCTAAGTTCAATTCCTGGTGCAAAAGAAAAAAAAAGAAAAAGAAAAAAAGAGAATTCACTAGGGTTAAGGCCTTCACTGGCTTACTTCTTGGGCCTGTCTGAAGCTTTTAAATCCCAATTCCTTGGTCACCAGCCTGTCTGGTGAGTCCCCAGTGACCACAGATCCTAAGTTGGGAGCAGTTATCCGTGCACCATCTGCTCCTGGGGCCCAAGTGCTGGCAGACCATGGAGCAGTTTCCTGTCAGCTGCTATAGGGGTAGCGGTAGGAGGTGGCTTCACGGTCTGTCCCTCTTCCAGCCTGTCCCCATCTCCCCCAGTCTCCCCAAGGGCTGTTTCTTTGTCCCTGACTGCTCCAGAACACTAGCTCAAACTAAATGGTTTCTGTACAACCAGCTGGTGCCAGAGAGGGTCATAAATTATTTCAGTTTTCCCAACAAGTGAAGCTTTGTTTCTTTAGCAGTCTTCATTTTAGAGACTTGTCTTAAACCAGCCACCTGGGGAGGGCCCAGCATCCCAGTGGAACTAGAGACGCTGTGCCAATGTTGTCTTTTACAGACCCAGCATGGTTCGGAGGACAGGCCTCGGTGGGCACAGTGTCGCACACCTGTAATCCCAGCAACTCGGCGGAGGCAGGAGGCTGCAAGTCTGAAGCCAGCCTCAGCAACTTAGCAAGACCCCGTCTCTAAGTAAAAAAGGGCTGAGGACATGGCTCAGTGGTAAAGCATTCCTGGGTTCAATCTCTAGTACCGACAAAACACTTTCACAACTTGGCCTTAAATCAGAGGTCTCCTCTTTTTTATCCCCTAGACTTGTTCATTCCTTTATAATTTCCTGGTAAACAGTTACTCCAATAAAGACAGACTCAGCCAGGCACGGTGGCGCACGCCTGTAATCCCAGCAGCTCTGGGAGGCTGAGGCAGGAGGATCGTGAGTTCAAAGCCAGCCTCAGTAAAAGCGAGGCCCTAAGCAGCTCAGTGAGACCCTGTCTCTACATAAAACACAAAATAGGGCTGGGGATGTGGCTCAGTGGTCGAGTGCCCCTGAGTTCAATCCCCGGTACAAACAAACAAATAAATAAGTAAATACAGACAGACTCAGAAAAATGAAGGTAGGGACATCTTTTGAAACATGCCGAGTCAATTTGAGCGACATGGAGTTGATTTTAACTAGGACTGCTCTGCTCCCCACGGGGGACTCTGGCTGTGTTGTCGCAAAGTCTGTTGCTAATTGAAAGGATGCACAAGAAATTCAAACCAGTTGAAGACTGTCTGACAGAGTTTGCTCTGGGCTTCGGCTGACCCATGCTGATTTCTAGAATGCATTAGCTCAAGTCAACAGGCGACGTGCACTGGAGTATTTGCTCAGGAACACTTGACTACGCGGCGACAGAGAGGGTATTCTACCCAGCCACAGGCTTGGGGCCATTCCGTTTCTTCAGAGCCTGTTGAGGAAGCCGTGCTATGGCCAGTCACCATGGCGCAAATGTGAACACAGCTTTTTGAGGTGACACCTCACTGCACAGGGAAAACGGATGACCAGTTAAGCAGAGCATACCACCCACACACACAGAAGCCACTGGGAGGGGAATACAAGCAATTCTATGATAGAGAACAGGCTGCACCTACCAAGACAGGTGTTGGCCAAGAACTCTGTGTTGGTGGTAATCAGAGTGATACCTAAAGGAGGAGAAGCAGCTAGCTGAGCCAGGGGCCGGGAAGAGTGTTCTAGGCAGGGGGAGCTAGAATATTCTGTACCAGAGCATATTCCACATGCTCTAAGAAGTGGAAGGAGGGGCCGGGCATGGTCACACACGCCTGTAATGCCAGTGGCTGGGGAGGCTGAGGCAGGAGGATTGCAAATTCAAAGCCAGCCTCAGCAACTTAGGGAAGCTCTAAGCAACTTAGTGAGACCCTGTCTCTAAATAAGGTACAACAAAGGCTGGGGATGTGGCTCTGTGGTAAGTGCCCCTGGGTTCAATCCCTGGTACCAAAACAACAAGAACAACACACACACACACATGCGCACACAACATCTGAGGGGCAGCCCAGCAGGGCAGGGGAGCACAGGCTTTGGAGGGCACTTCGCTGTGCCTCCTTAGTGAAAAGCCTGGGGCTCTGGGTCTCCACTTCCCCATGTGTAAAATGGGGATAATCCCACAATCCAAGGGTGGGCAGTGTCAACTGGGTTAACACAGAGTTCTGAGAACAGTGCTGGAGCAGTGAGATCAGATGCAATATCCAGTATTTTTATGGTCCAGTGTCACGTGACAGTGTATTCAGAGCTCTCCTCCTACTTCCTGCCTCCTGGGACTGGGAGCAGAAGAGTGGAGAGGTGGAGAGGGCTAGCCTCCAGAGAGTTGAAGGGCAGCAGGAAGAGAGCCCACAGACCATGGACACACCCCGGCCTCTAAGCAGCAGCCGCAATTAGAAACAAATCCCTTTTCATTAGTGTGTAGTTTTCTGTTGTATGATATGAATCACTGCTACATACAATATGGGCAAATCTCACAGAATATAAGGACAGAGACACCGGATATAAAAGGACATGTAAACTAGGATTCCATTTACACAAATTTCAGAACCATCCTGAACCAATCTACGCTATAGATGTCAGGAGAGGCCTTAATTTGGAAGGGAGGTGGGGCCGAGAGTGGGGGGGCACAGGGGAGTTTCTGGGGTGCTGGCTGTTGTCTATCGCTTGACTTGGAACGTGGTACTATGAGCATCATAATCCAGACCTGCCCTGTATGACTTGTGCATTTTTCTGTTTGCTATATACACATCTACCATGTTTGTTAAAAATGACTACCAAGATAAATGGATGGAATTGGAGACTATCATGCTAAGTTAAACAAGCCAGTCCCCAAAACCAAAGGCCGAATGTTCTCTCTGATGTACCCATGCTAACATACAGGTGTGGGACATAGAAGTTTATTGGATTAGACAAAGGGGAATTAAGGGAGGGGGGATGGGAATGGGAAAGACAGTGGAGTGACTGGGACAGAACTTTCCTGTGTTCACATATGAACACACGACCAGGGAAACTCCACATCATGTCCAACCACAAGAATGGGATCCTGATTAGAATAAGTTAGACGCTATGTATGTATAATATGTCATAAGACACTCTATTGACACGTGTATCTAAAAAGAACAAATTTTAAAAAAAATCACCACCAAGAGAGGGAAGAATGTACTCCTGGCAATTAAAAAGAGTGAATAGGGAGACCTCATCCCTCCCCATCCCAGTGCTTCTTCAACAGCATGTCCAGCTCACATGGCTCAAACTGGTGGCTGATACACTCAGCTTTATTTGGTTGGAAGGGGTACATGTCCTTTCTTTTCTCTTTTTAAGTTGGGATGCACAGGTTGCTCACCATCTATTTTATTTTTTCCTTTTGGTACCAGAGATTGAACCCACAAGCACTTAACCACAGAGCCACATCCCCAGTCCTTTTTGTATTTTATTTCGAGACAGGGTCTCACTAAGTTGCTGAGGCTGGCTTTGAACTCGCCATACTCCCGTCTCGGCCTCCCAAGCCTCTGGGATTACAGGTATGCGCCACTGCGCCCGGCTACCTATGGTCTTACTCCTGGCTAAATCTACACATTCATTCTGCTGCCCTCCCTTTTCCCTGGGCGTATGCATTTGGCAGCATATGGCAGGCAGCTTGGTAAGGGAGGGTGGAATTTTAGATAAATGTGGTTATGGATTTAAGAGGCTGTGTAGGATATACTCTTTTAAGCTGGGGACTCTAGCTTCCCAAGATCCCACTTCCCAAATCTCGGGGTTGACAAAGTACCATCCTGGGCCTAACAGTTCATGACCTTGGTACAACACAGCCAATGACTGGATTGTCTGATGGGTGAACGGCTACAAGGAATGGTTTTTAAATAGACTGGCAGACAGTGTGAAGGATAAGTAGGTAAAAATGGGGACACACAGATATAAGGATGGATGAATTATTCAAGGAATGGATGCAAAAATGATCCTTATACAGAAGGGGAGAAACGGCTCTCAAGAAAATCAGCCCCCAGGGCTGTGGATGTAGCTACGCAGTAGAGTGCTTGCCTAGCATGTAGGAGGCCCTGGGCTCGATACTCAGTACTAAAAATTAGAATAAACATACAAAATCCCCTCAAACCAAAAACTAAACAAAAAATATCTTGCAAAATATAAACTGTGGCTGGGCACAGTGGCACACACCTGTAATCCCAGTGGCTTGGGAAGCTGAAGCAGCAAGATGGTGAGTTCAAAGCCAGCCTGAGCAACAGTGAGCAACTCAGTGAGACCCTGTCTCTACATAAAATACAACATAGGGCTGGGGATGTGGCTCAGTGGTTGAGTGCCCCTGAGTTCAATCCCTGGTACCACCTCCCTTAAGGAAAAAAAAAAAAAAACACCTGAGCAATCTAAATAAAGTATGGACTTAAACTAATATTCATGCATCAATATTGGTTCATTAGCCAGGTGTGGTGGTGCACACCTGCAATCCCAGCAGCTCAGGAGGCTGAGGCAGGAGGATCGTGAGTTCAAAGCCAGTCTCACCAACTTACCCCTGGGTTTGATCCCTGGTACCCCCCCAAATAATGTGTGTGTGCTTTCTTCCAGGGCACGCCCCTGGTGATCCATCTTCTCCAGCCACCCCATCAATTCATATATATACATGTGACTATATACGTATGTCTATATACACACACACATAAATACATACATATACACACACTGTGGAAGAAAAACTATGGAAGAAAAACTCTTAGGTAAGAACTAAGTTTTCAGGTAATCATTGCTGCTTTTATCATTCATTTGCAATTAGAGGGCTCTTCACACTTTCCAAGAAATAAAATCCACCGTGCCTCCAGAAGTCTGGAGAGGCCAGCAGCGGTCCCTTCATTTGACAGATGAAGAGCTGAACACAGGACAAAGGTAGGCACTTTGCCCACAGTGATGGGTGAGGTGGGAGTCAAGTGACAGAGGCAGGGACTGAATCAAGTCTCTGGGACTTTCTAAGCAGCCGCTTGTCAAATTTCGGCAGACATGCAAATCACCCAGGGGTCTTTTTAAAACCCAGACTTGGGCACACTGAATCTAGGGGGAGAGCCAAGAGTGGGGTTTCTAATGAGTTCCCAGAAGGTGTTACTATGGCTGCTCCATGCACCGCTTTTGGAACCGCAAGAATTTGGGGGGTGCTTTCCTTTATCATCTGGGTTTGGAAGGCAAGTCTGGTACCCCTGGTCACTCATAGCACCCTGAGAAAGGTGTGCATCACACAGACCACCCAGGGGTCTGTATCTGAACATGGAACGCACCCAGGCTTCTGGTCCTGGAGCCAGAGAACTTAAGATATAGGGAGATGTGTCACGGTGACCAAAATACCCCACAAGAACAACTCGGAGGGGGGAAGGTGGATTTGGGCTCACAGTTCAGAGGTTTAGTCTGTGGCTGGCCAAGTCCATTGCTTTGGGCCCAAGGTGAGGCAGGACATCATGGCGGAAGGAAGTGGTAGAAGAGCCCTGCTTTGTTCATGGCAGCCAGGAAGCAGAGAGAGAGAACAGCTGCATTCTTCCGGGGCACGCCCCTGGTGACCCACCTCCTCCAGCCACCCTACCTGTCTACAGTTACCACCCAGTCAATCCATTCAAACTAGGATGGACTGGTTAGGTCACAGCTCTCATGATCCGATCATTTCACCTCTGAATATTCCTGCATTAGTACAGGAGCTTTTAGGGACACCTCGTACGGAAACGCTAACAGGAGAGAAGGCCTGGCCATGTTTGACCCTATTTCTTTTTTTCTTTTCTCCTTGTCATCTGCAGAAGTGAAGCTGCCACCAATCTATCTATCACCCCGCCTCTGTCAAGGCACAAACCAGCCAGGATTGCTGGGTTCCCGGAAGGTGTAACGATGTCGCACTGGCCACAGAACTTCCTTTCCTGCTCTGACTCTCCAATTCCTGGCTGAGCCCTTTGCCTGGCTTCCTGAGGAAATTGGGTTTGGCTGGGCTCACTCTCTTCACGGAGGAAACAAGCAGGTTTTCACCTGCTGGGAGCTGGGAGCCTAGGGTGTCCTTTAAGGCCCTCTAGTCTTTCTCCTCCCCTGCAAACCTCCATACTGATGTTATTTATGAGTTACTGACATCTTTCCAAAGCATCCTCTCTGGATTATGCAAAAAAGATTGTGTAAGCAAGGAAGTTTGGGAATTTCTAGAGGACCTCTCAAAGATCAGCGTAAGTGCAAGAGGAATTTTCAGAAAAAAGACAGAAAATGGCCGGGCACGGTGGCCCACACCTATAATCCCAGTAGCTTGGGAGGCTGAGGCAGGAGGATGGTGAGTTCAAAGCCAGCCTCAGGAAAAGTGAGGCCTTATGCAACTCAGTGAGGCCCTGTCTGTAAATCAAACATAAAATAGGGCTGAGGATGTGGCTCAGTGGGCGAGTGTCCGAGTTCAATCCCTGGTACCAACCCCTCCTGCCAAAAAGAAAATGCATTGTTACTCATACATTGAAAACAAGTATGAGTGACCCCTTCCCCACTCAGCCCTACTCTAAAACTCCAAAGACACATTTTGGAAAGTAACTGGTTTATCAACACTGATTCCTGTGACAATTCAAACATATCTGTTTTAAATTTCTGTCCCAGTTTCTGTAAATAGTGCTGTGCAGAGGCAAATTGGAGCCTAAACCTAAAGGGGAAAAAAGTCAGTAAAATGGTCCTCATCTTTATTTGTGAATTGTATTATTTTGTTAATTATGGAGTTTCCTTTTTAGCACGGATTATTTTTTCTTTATTTGGTATCAGGAATAAAACCAAGGGCATTTAAGCACTGAGCCACATCCCCAGCCTTCTTTTATATTTTATGTAGAGACAGGGAATCACTGAGTTGCTTAGGGCCTTGCTAAGTTGCCAAGGCTGGCTTCAAACTCATGATCCTCCTGCTTCAGCCTCCTGAGCCACTGGGATTACAGGCATGGACCACCATGACTGGCTTAGCATAGATTTTGATTCTTAAACGTATTGCCCTAAAATAGTCCTTGATTCCCGATGTATTTGTGCTCCTTTATTTTTTATTTTATTTATTTGCTTGCTTATCTATTTACTGGGGATTGAACCCAGGGGTACTCTGCCACTGAACTACATCCTTGGCCCTTTTTATTTTTTATTTTGAGACAGGGCCTCGCTAAGTTGCTGAGGCTGGCTTCAAATTTGTGATGTTCCTGCCTCAGCCTCTCCAAATAGCTGGGATTACAAGTGTGTGCCAAAAACCTGCTTGAAAATCTTTAAGTAGCCACAGGGGTGCCTGGCTGGCTACCCCCTGGTCCTGTCTGGCCAGATGGGCCACGCTCCTTTTTCCTTAGTCAAATCTTTCACCTTTTTGTGAAATCCATGTGTTGCCTATTTACTCTATGTTAGGCTTACTAGTGGAAAAAGCGCCTGGCCTGGAAAGCAGGTCATTCTGCTGAAAGCACTAGGGACATCCCAAATCAACCATCCCTCTCTGAGCCTGGACTTCTTCCTCTTCTGGACTCTCCCTTTTTTTTTTGGTACTGGGGATTGAACTCAGGGGCGCTCGACCACTGAGCCACATCCCCAGCCCTATTTTGTTTTTGATTTACAGACAGAGTCTCACTGAGTTGCTTAAGGCCTCACTTTTCCTGAGGCTGGTTTTGAACTCACCATCCTCCTGCCTCAGCCTCTGAAAGTGCTGGGATTACAGGAGTGCGCCACTATGCCTGGCTTCTCTTCTGGACTCTCAACAGCAAAGTCCCTAGAGCCTTTCAGCTGAGCCTGCAGTGTCCATTCCCTGCTGTTAGGGCAGGAAGTGAGGTGTCCTCCAAAGGCTCACACGTGAGGCAATGCAGGAAGGTTCAGAAGAGAAAGGATTGGGGTGTGAGAGCCTTAACCGAATCAGTGCATTAATCCTCTGACAGGATTAACTGAGTGGTCACTGGAGGTGGGCGTGGCTGGAGGAGGTGGGTCATTGGGGGCGTGGCTTTGGGGCATATATTTTGTATCTGATGAGTGGAGACCACTCTCCCTGCTTCCTGATCATCATAGGAGCTGCTTCCTCTGCCACAGTCTTCCACCATGATGTTCTGCCCTGAGGAATGGAGCTGGCCTTCTATGGACTCTGATGTCTGAAACTGTGAGCCCCCAAATCAATTTTTCCTCTTCTACTGTGGTTCTGGTTGGGCCCTTTTAGTCCTGAAAAAACTGACTACAACATCTGCTCAAAGGCATCATCAGATCCATGTGGATGGCTCCTCAGTTCATCTTTTCAGGGAATGGCCCCAGGTAAGGCAGCTGGCACAGTCGATTTTGACAAAGTTGAAGCAGGTACAGGGAGAGAAAGGAGAGTTAGTGGGAAGTTGCCAGAGAAGTCAGAACTAGAAGCACTTAGGAGGTTCCTAGGAAACATTTTGGAGAGTTGTTTGTTGACAGAAATAAAAGGAGAGAAAAAGAACACCAACTCCAAGATTTCACTACTTCATTGTTTTTTATTAGTTTAAACTCGTGGCCAGGTCTCAAAGTACCCGCTAGCCAGCACTTGGCCTCCAAACATTTTTGACTCAGTGGCCAAGGCTCACCTTAGGGTATGGTCTTGGCACCTCTTGTGTGTCAGAATCACTGGGGTGCTTGTTTAAATGAAGGTTCCTGGGCTCCATCCCAGACCACTGAATCAGAAGTTCTGGGCAAGGGGCTCAAGAATCTACAGTTTAATCAATTCACAACAGCCAAACTATGGAACCAACCTAGGTGCCCTTCGACAGATGAATGGATAAAGAAAATGTGGAATACAGACACAATGGTGTATTACTCAGCCTTAAAGAAGAATGAAATGATGGCATTTGCCAAGTAAATGGATGGAACTGGCAACTCTCATGCTAAGTGAAATAAGCCAGTCCCAAGAAACCAAAGCCTGCATGTTCTCTCTGATATGTGGATGCTAACACACAATAAGGAGAAGGAAGAATAGAAGCTCATTGGATTAGACAAAGGAGAATGAAGGGAAGGGAGGGGGATGGGAACAGGAAACAGAATGAACTGGACAGAACTCTCTTGTGTTCATGTATGAACACATGACCAGTGAAACTCCACATCATTTCCATCCATGAGAATGGGAAGTATTTATAATGTGTCCAAATATATTGTACTGTAATGTCTTTCTAAACAGAACAAATAAAAAAGTAAAAAAAAAAAAAAAAAAAAAATATATATATATATATATATATATATATATATATATATATATACACACACACACACACATTCTAACAAGTTCTTCAGGAGATTTTGATCTCTTTCAAGCTCTCCAAGTACTGCCTTCAAGTCACATGGATATGAGTAAATAAGCAGGTCCCTAGCACCAGGTCCTCTCCCTGGGATGACCTTGGAATTCAGAGTCTGATAAGCTCTCAGTTATGTCACTCCGCCTAGCCTGTGCCAAGCAAGGTGTGAGGACTCCGGGACCTGCCAAACCCCGGGCCGCGGTCAGATGCAGGATTTCCAGGATGAGTTCCTCCTCCCACCAGATCTTGGCTGATGAAGACTGATGACTTCATTCTCAGGCTCCTGTCTCTAAATGTGATGTCTGTGCCAACCCATACCAAGAGAGGTAAGGCTGTGCTCCACCAGTGTGGACAGCAACACAGATCCCTGGGAAACCGCTCAGATGGCTGGTGTCTGAGGAAGCCAACAGGATGCTAGCGACCTTGTAGACAGGGACTGGGCTTAATTTGGCTCCGACTCTTGGGCCAACAGAGCTCGTCTCTGTTCTGTGAATGCTTCAAACCCCCAAATATCAGAGCATGTGGGTGACCACTCTGGGCAGGCTGTGTAGCCCTCTTCCTCAGCAGGGTGTGATTCTGTCAACTGCACAACTCAGAACTCCTACACGTTTGATCAAAATGCAATTGATACGGTCTTTAGGACTGATATCACTAGCAGCATCTATATAAATTTCCAATGTGCATACTCTTTGTTTTCACAATCCTATCCAGGAGTTGATGCCATGGAAGAATTTGACCAAGTACACGCATACAAGTAAAAAGTTGTCCACCCATACACAAACTGTGATAGCAAAAAATTGGGAAAAAATCCAAATGTCTCAAATAGGGGAGAGGGACTGTTATGTTATTGCGTATAAAGTGTTGAAAGCTCATGCATTGAAAGCATGAGGCCCAGTGCACCAAGATTCAGAAGTGGGGCTTTTAGGCAATGATTAGGGCTCTGACCTTTATCCAGCAAATGGATTAATCCATTTACAGATGAATGGACTATTGGGTGGTTTACTGTAGATAGGTGGGGTGTGGCTGGAGGAAGGAGGTCACTGGGTGTTGCCTTAGACTATAACTAACTGTCTCTAGTCGCTTCCTCCCCTTCCTCTCTTTCTCTGCTTCCTGACTGCCTTGAGCTGAGCTGCTTCTCTCCGCCATGATGTTCTGCCTCTTCTTGGGCCCAGAGCAATGGAGCCAGCCCACCATGGACTGAACCTCTGAAATCATGAGCCAAAATAAACTTTTCCTCCTCTGAATTGCTCTTGTCACTTATTTTGGTCACAATGACAAAAAGTTGATTAACAGGCATAATAAAATGTACAACTGCAGATGATTTGAAGCTTTATGTATTAACAAAGAATAATGAGTAAGGTATACTGTTCAGCAAAAGACACTGAACAGTGAAAAAAACAACAACAAACAATTGTGACTTTTTTTTGGTACCAGGGACTGAATCGATCCCAAGGGTACTTAACTACTAAGCCATATCCCCAGCCCTTTTAAAATATTTTGTATTTTGAGACAGGGTCTCACTAAGTCCTTAGGGCTTCACTGAGTTGCTGAGGCTGGCTTTGAACTTGCAATCCTCCTGTCTCAGCCTCCTGAGCCGCTGGGATGACAGTTGTGCGCCACCACACCCAGTCTGACCTTTTTTGTTTTTGTTTTTAAAATGTAAGTGTCAGTGGATGCCCACAGACAAAGGAATAGATGATGGGGGCGTGTTATATGACAAGTTTAATTTGTACATATATATTTCTGCTGTTTTGCAATTTTTAGAGAAGGATTTTTGTTTATAATTAGAGAAAAATAATAAATAATGGAAAAAGTTGGAGGTTCACCTCTTTTTACCTTGTCTACTTGGCCTTCCCCCTAGAGTGCTGGAAGCTGCCTTTCAGGCTGACATTGAATCTGGGGCAAGGATGTTTGGCACCAGGTCTGTCACTTCTGGGACTCCTTGAACTACGGCCAAAAAAAAAAATTGTCCCCAAGTCTTGTGCTAAGTTATTCAAGGCTGTTTGCAACTAAAAGTGCCTGGACACATAGGGAGGTATGAAAGCCAGGGCAGGAAGCTTCAGATCTTGTAGGCATTTCAAACTATCTCATCTCCGACCATCCTTGACCTTGAAGCTCTGAACTCAAAGAAAGGTCCCACTGCCTTTGAAGCTGGTTTTAAGGAGAAGCCGCAAGGTGACTGCGATTGGACAAGCAGTGCTGCACGGTACAGTTCACTGAAGTCACCAAGGGCTCTGGAGTCCAGCTACCTCCCTCCTTAGCCATGGGATCTTGGGCAGATTTCTGAACTTCTCTGAGCGTTTATGTAAAAAATTTTTTTAATTTGTTCTTTTTAGATATCTATGACAGTAGAGTGTGTTCTGACATACCATATATACATGGAGTCTAACTTCCATTCTTGTGGTTGGACATGATGTGGAGTTTCCCTGGTCGTGTGTTCACATATGAACACAGGAAAGTTCTGTCCCAGTCATTCCCATTCCCATTCCCCTCCCTTCCCTTCATTCCCCTTTGTCTGATCCAATGAACTTCTATTCTTCTCTTCCCTATTGTGTATTAGCATCTGCATATCAGAGACAACATTCAGCCTCTGGATTTGGGGCATTGGCTTATTTCTCTTAGCATGATATTCTCCAGCTCCATCCATTTCTCAGCAAATGCCACCATTTCATTCTTAAGTCTGAGTAATATTAAACTGTGTCTATATTCCACATTTTCTTTATCCATTCATCTGTTGAAGGGTGAGCCTGCATTCTCCGCGCTGTAAAAGGGTGGCTCATGTACCCAACAAACAGCTCACAGATGCCTGCCGCTCATGTCAGTTTCATCAGATGCCCTCTGGGCATGAGGCCGCAAGCTTCAGGGCTGGGGTAGCAGTGGCGTAACAAAACCGGATGGAAGTCCCTGCCTTCCCTGGAAACTTCATTCCAGTAGGAAGAATGGGCTGTAAACAAAGCCAGTAAGATAGAAGCCATGTCAAATGGCGGGAAGCTTTAAGAGGAAGTAAGGCCAGGAAGAAGGAAGAGGAGCAGTCTGCAGGGAGCGGCATTCGGGGGATATGAGCCCGTCTTTGCACAACGAGATGAAGCACAACATGATGCTCTAGGGACAAGCCCTGCCACGGTAACTACTCCATGACTAACGCCATTGCTGCTGCTACCAATGGCTACCTCTGCCTCCCCTGCAGCCAAGCCTGGTCCTGCTCTGTAAGGTCTCCTCTCTTGGTGTTTGACAAGAGGTACCGTGTGAATATTTTCCACAGCCTGGGAATGTTCCATATCTAACCTCATTTGATTTTCATGAAAGCCCTAAGAGTGGGTACTGTTACTCTTGTATTTAAAAAGAGGATTCTAGGCGTGCAGCACCACATCCCAGTGGCTTGAGAGGCTGAGTCAGGAAGATCTCGAGTTCAAAGCCAGCTTCAGCAACTTAGTGAGACTCTGTCTCCAAATAAAATATTTTAAAAAGGGCTGGGGTTGGGCATAGTGGTGCATACCTGTAAATCTCAGCAGCTCAGGAAGTTAAGGCAGGAAGATCGCCAGTTCAAAGCCAGCCTCAGCAACGGCAAGGCACTAAGCAACTCAGTGAGACTCAGTCTCTAAATGAAATGTAAAATAGGGCTGGGGATGTGGCTCAGTGGTTGAGTGCCCCTGGGTTCAGAGAGGCTGAGGGGCACCCAGATCACCCAGGGAACATTCCAGTCCTGGTTAGTCCGACTGGAGGCCTAAGCCCCGAGCCGCAGAGCTTTTCTGCCTGCCATCTGGCACCACTTCCTGCTGGGTGAGCCATGCCAGGCCATGATGCTGATGGCGACTGCAAAGCCAAACCTGAAAAACGGTGTCTTTAATGAGCTGCTGTTTGGGAAGAGGGCAGCACTATGATAAAACTGGAACTCTCCACAAGGTGGAGGGGCTGGGGCAGGGGCATTAAGAGAACAGCTGCCCTGGAACATCTGGACAACTTCCTCCAAAACGTCCTGCCTCTTCCTTGTTTACAGCAGCTGAGCTGCTCCCATGGAAAGAGCCCTCCGCCTTGTAGCGACCAGGTGGTACTGGTGCTGGTGGTGGGGGAGGTCAGGCAGGAGCAGGCGGGGCTGGCCTGGTCTGGGAACACCCATGGCGGAGAAGCAGGACCAGCGGCGGAGCAGCTAGATTACTGCAGCTCGCACAGCATGGACACTGAACTTTTCCATGAGCCAAAGGCAACTTCTGAAGATACCTTCTACCTCTGTTGCTAACTGGACGAAGTCCAAAGCAGGGCTTCTCAAAGTGGGGGGCAGAATGGCTATTCTGCCCCCCACCAGAGAAGAACTTCAGAGGGATGGAGGGGCGCTTTAAAAAGTATGTCACGGGGCTGGGGCTGGGGCTCAGCGGAAGAGCGCTTGCTTAGCATGTGTGAAGCACTGGGTTTGATTTTCAGCACCACATGTAAATAAATGAATAAAATAAAGGTCCATCAACATCTAAAAACATATTTTTTAAAAAAGTGTATTAAGCTGGGTGTGGTGGTGCACACCCATAATCCCAGCAGCTCAGGAGGCTGAGGCAGGAGGATCAGTTTAAAGCCAGCCTCAGCAACTCTGCGAGACCCTGTCTCTAAGTAAAATATACAAAGGGCTGGGTATGTGGCTCAGTGGTCGAGTGCCCCTGAGTTCAATCCCCAGCACCCTTGCCAAAAAGTGTATTAAATATTGTAATGTTTTAAAAGAATGTATAACCATTATTTTTGCAATCTGCATGCCCTTCTCCAAAAGGGGGTTGGTGGTTTAGGGCTATGGCAGAGTTTTGCAATCTCAGTTCCACTGGCATTTGGGGCTGGGTGACTCCTCACGGCAGGGGTGGTCCTGGGCACTGCAGGGTGTGTGGCAGTATCCCTGCCTCTACCCACTAGACACCAGCAACATCCTACTCTCTCTTGCAACAATCAACAAGGCCTGCCAACATTGTCAAATGTGCCCCCGGAGAAGGGTGCACGTATAAAATGACCCCCCTCGAGAACCATGGCATTATGGTTAAAAATGCTGGGACACCTGGTGGGATCCACTTGTCAGTGCACGAACCTGACTACATTGCCACCCCCCACCCTGCCCCAGTCTTGGTTACCTTATCTGTAAAATGGAGATGATGTGACGCGGATCCTTTGTAGCACAGCTACAAAGATGGACCGAAAGAATTATACATCAGTAGTTAACACAGCCCCACTTTAAGGGGCTGCCCAGCTGTCAGTTCTGCTTATGACAGGAGACCTTAGTCACCTTGGGGATGTACAAAAGGTCGCCTCTGCATGAGGCAGTGGGAATGCCAAGAACCAGAAACTCCCTGGTGCAGTGGTGCACGCCTGTCATCCCAGCGGCTCAGTAGGCTGAGGCAGGAGGATTGCAAGTTCGAGGCGAGCCTCAGCAACTTATCGAGGCCCTAAACAACTCAGTGAGACCCTGTCTCTAAATAAAATATAAAAAAAGGGCTGGGGATGTGGCTCATTGTAAGCACCCCTGGGTTCAATCCTTGGTACAAAAAAAAAAAAAAAAAAAAAGAACCAGAAACTCAGGAGGGATGGAAGTGGCAGTCTTGAGCCTGGCTTGTTAAAAGAGTGAGTGCCTCATTCATTCATTCATTCATTCATTCATAAAAAGGCTTGAGAAGCACTAGCTGCATCCTTGCACTTGAACACAGAACTGCAGAAGATCTCGCTCTTTTTTTAGTGACTGGCAGGAGGAAGAAGAGGGGAGACCCATCCAGCTGGGGACTCTGATCTTGCAATGGCAGCTGCCGAGGGACTCTGGGCTGAGCCTGGGCTGGTGCCCTGGCTGCTGGGGCTGCCCCAGGGTCTGGACAGCTGTGAGGAATGGAAGCCAACATTGAAAGAAGTGCAAGCTCATTATTAAAGCTGTTTGCAGGCAGTTGGCAGACCTGGACTTTTTTTTTTTTTTTTTTACACTGATGTCTCTCTGGAGAATCCTTCCCATCAGAGAAAAGCTGAAGGTCTGTGTCAGCCCCTTTTATCAGCCAATATCGAGGGCTGTTGTCACCAAGAGCCTCTTCCTTGTAAGAGCTTTTAATTTACAGAGGGAAGTTGGGAGTAGTGGTTCAAAGTGGAGACCGATAAAACAGCTCCAATCTCCATTCACCAGCTAGCTGACCTTGAACTCTCCGGTCCTCCGTTCCCTCATCTCCAAAATGAGGAGCATCACTGTAACAGCGGTGGGTGCTTAGTGTAGTTCACTTGACTTTTCCACTTCAGCCCTTGGCTATTGATATAGCAAGCAGACAGACGGACAGACAGAGAAAACCAAACTGAGCACTAGAAGCAGACTTATCCCTACATTATCCCGGGAACTAGAAAAACAGACACCTGATGCAGACAGAATTGGCATTTGCATTAATCATTGCTTCTCAATCTTTTCTACCTGGTGGAATTATTCTTTTGTGTGTGTGGGTGGGTGGGTTTCTCATATGATCTCTCACTTAGGCCAAATGCCAGACCAGCTAAACCGGAATTTTGGGGGATTTCTTTTAAACTCCCCAGATCATTCCATATGTGGCCAAGCGTTTGAGCATTTTATCTTACGTCTTTCCAGTGGCTGCCCCTCTCTTAAAAGAGGTGAAGATCTGTCCTCTCTAAAGTATTAAACATTTATCCTAAACTGCCAGGCTGATGGAGGAATTCCCAAGGGACACTGGTCCCTTTTGTCACCTTAAGCAGAATACAACTGAGGCCTCAGACATGTGATAGCTCTTAAAATCTGTAAGGCCCAGCACTGGCTGCTGTTCACTGAATCTTCCCTAAATTGTGAACTCGCTTGGTCTCGTGGCCTTCCACCATGTGATGAGACTCTAGGATGACATAACATGCATAGGAGGAACTTTCTCCCAATCATGTAAAATCTTCCTGTTGGACTCTTGGACCTCAATCAAGAATTTGAAGAATGATGATCCAGATCTTTGAAAGACGGGGAAAAGCCTTTTGTAACTATGGCAACATCCACACAGGAAAAATGACAACTGCTCAATCTTTCTTTTTAAGGACCAGCAGTTACATCCAGCGAGCCCTGGAGCTGGTCTGCCATAGCCACTATTGGCTAATTTGTGTAAGAAAAGAAGAAAAATAAGGGGATTTGTGAATCAGACCTTTGTTTAGCCATGTTTTTAAGGCTTACTCTATCTTAAGGAAAAGCTTTTGCTTTAATCAGATTTATATGTTAATTGCTTGGCTAAGCCTAGATGCCTGGAGTAAAATTCAAATATACTATGTACATAAAATCCAGGATCTGAGCAGGGCAGAAATTAGCCCTGAAATTAAAAATAAGCTTTAGTAATAGCGTGATCTCCACAAGTTCACAGATATTGTTTCCTTCTTCCCATTTTAAATGTTAAATTCTCCACCCCCATTCTGCAATACACATACGTCTGACCTGCTTCTCTGCAGTTCTGAATTTGCTTTCTCAGTCCCCTCTGGAAGTCATCTGGTGTTTTCCACTTTAAGACACCCCACGAAGAAAGGGGAGCAGGGCAGTGGTCTCAGAGGGACACCAGGAGGCCGAGTTTGAGCCAGCAATCAAATGTGAGTGCTTCACTGTTCCAAATATAGTTCTCACCCCTTCCACAATGAGACTCTTATCACTGTGGCCTCTATTAAGCTCCTGAAACCAAACGGATTCCCCCTCGCCTAAGGGCCTTTGCATATGTTATTCCTTTTTTTTTGTTTGTTTTGGTACCAGGGATTGAACCCAGGGGCACTTAACCACTAAGCCACATCCTCAGCCCTTTTTTAATATTTTATTTAGAGACAGGATCTCATTGAGTTGCTTAGGGCCTCGTTAAGTTGCTGAGGCTGGCTTTGAACTTGCGATCCTCCTGCCTCAGCCTCCTGAGCTGTGCAACACCACGCCCAGTCACATTGTTATTCTTAAGGCCGACAAAGACTTTCTCCCTCCTCTCACTTCCTTTGCAAAGACAAGTCCTTCTTATTAAGTCTGAGTTCACAGGTCACTCCAGGGAGCTTCTCTGAGCATACATTCGATGTAGTTAACCTTCAGTGTTCTTTATTCTTTGCCTGGCTGCTGCTTTTATTTTCCTTTGCACTTACCACAATCTGCCCTCTTGGTGCACTGAGACATCTCCAGCTAGATATGAAACCATTCTCCACTCTTCTCTGCCCTGAAAGGAGTATCAATGGCTCCCTTGCCCTCTGGCTTCCAGTTGAGTTTGACCAGTGGGAGAAGCTCCCGGGGCAGAGGGTAAGAGATGTCAAGGTTTTATTGCTCTGGCTGCAGCTTGGCTGTGGATCTCTTCCTAAGGCTGAGTTGCTATCCTCTCCCTCATTAAGCTTTCTTTAATTACCCCTTGAGTGTTCCATCTGCGCTGGAGCCTTGACCCGCACAGGCCCTGCATCTGATTTATTAACATATACTTGGTAACTTAACAGAGTGCCTGGCACAAAGTAGGTGCTCAGTAAGTATCTGTTGAACAAATGAACATAAAACTCAGAATCAAGATTTTAAAAATATCTTTTTCTTCCCCATAACTTTTTGGTTCCAAAAACGATCTTGGATCCAACTGTGGTGGAGGAAACAGTTCAAACAGGGGCTGATGGGATTGAGGGTGGGTGGGGCAGACCCACCAGCACAGCCCCCTCTCAAAATGGCAACTCCAGAAACCCTACACAACTAGAGACATATTTTTGGGGGATGCTATGTGGGAGGATGCAACATCTTATGCAGTTTCTGCAAATGAGATGTACAGCATCACAGGCTGGTGTGAGAGCAAATGGTATTTACAAATGGAGGCTCCCACAAAGACTTTGGAGGTTAGTCCCTGGAAGACAATGGGGTGGATGGTGGCTAGGAGGGGATGGTGCTCTATGAACCCACTAAAAGGTTTAAAATTCTTGTTTTGTAGTAGTCCTGGGGTTCAGTGAACAACTAGAATAAAATCTGGCCTCTGATCTGCTTCTTACAACACTGCCTGATAAAAGGTACATTGGTGACACATGCCTGTAAGCCCAGAGGCTTGGGAGGCTGAGGCCGGAGGATCGCAAGTTCAAGGCCAGCCTCAGCAAAGCAAGGTGCTAAGCACCTCAGTGAGACCCTGTTTCTAAATAAAATACAAAATAGGGCTGGGGAGGTGGCTCAGTGGTTAAGCACCCATGGGTTCAATCCTTGGTTAAAAAAAAAATCCATCTCTGATCCCCCTGCCATATGCACCGACAATAATAGCTTCAGAGGACCAAAGTGTCAGGGGAAGCCAGCTGCTTCTCAGGCAGTCCCCACTCCTGAGCAGAAAGCACTGCAGAAGTTGTTGCTCAGAGTAGAAAGCCTGGGCATTGACAGGTCCTGGGTCGCTCTGGGGAGGGCAGGGTGCATCGAGGCAGCTGATCAGAAGCTCAGGACAGGCTGGAGTCCCTTCCTCTCCCTGCAGAAGGACAGAGCTTGAAAGAGACGCAGCCAAGCAAGGCTAGGGCTCATTTCTGGAGCTGGAACGATCTCGATGGGAAACTTCCACTTCGCCATTGTCTGTCTCTACCTGGCCCAAGGCTGGGCCTGTTTGTCACCCGCAGACTCAAAGAACAAATTAATTTCTCTAAGCTGTGGCAAATGGGAATTTGCTGAGAAGTTAATTGATACTGGGGGAGGGTGGCTTGGCGCTGGAAAGCAGAGCTCTGTGAGGTGACAGTCCCCTTTCTCACCTGCTGAGGCTGGGTTCCATTAGCCTTAATAGGTGTTACACAGGCATAATTAGGCCACAGATTCTGATAGCGTCGATGAGCGATGGCACAGACGAGATGGAAAATCAGATCCAGGGGGCTGGGGCTCGTCTTTCAGGCTGCAAGCATTCCAAAAAACCAAGCAACAGAGTTCCCCAGTTGCGTGGGGTCAGCATGGGTCTGGATCAGACACCCCCAAGACGGCCAAACTCCCGCTCGCTGGCTGATTCTTATCCCTTTTTATTATAATAATTCCTGAGCTCCATTCAATCTTCCTTCTCCCTGTTAAGTGAGGAGTAGGCTGAGACAAAATTAAAGGATGGTGGCAGGAGGTCAGCACTCCAGGGTACCTAATAAGAGTGATAACAACTCCTGTATCAAGTGTGGCAGGTGATGGGCTTCCTGCGTGATACCTCCTGCCTCCCAGCAGCCCATGTGGTGGGTGTTACCTTTGCTCAGGAAGCTGAGGGGTTGGGAGGGTCAAGACATGCGCCTGAGATCATACCACTGTGGGGGTGGATTTCAGCCAGGTCAATTTGACCTGTCAGCACTCAACCAAGATGTGTGGTGCAGCTGGAGTCAGACCAAGAAGAAAAAAAGGGCTCTTTCTGGACTTAAAATCAGCATATTATAGTGACACAGCCACATCAATGTTGATAGCAGCTCAATTTACAATAGCTATGGAACCAACCTAGGTTCCTTTCAACAGATGAATGAATAAAAGAAAATGTGGTATATATACACAATGGAATATTACTCAGCCATAAAGAAGAATGGAATTCATTTGCCAGTAAATGGATGGAACTAGAGACTATCATGCTAAGTGAAATGAGCCAATCCCAAAAAACCAAAGGCTGAATGTTCTCTCTGATATGCAGATGCTGACTCACAATAAGGGGAGGGGAGGGAAGAATAGAAGCTCATTGGATTAGACAAAGGGGGATGAAGGGAAGGGAGGGGGATGGGAATGGGAAAGACAGTGGAATGAATGGGACAGAACTTTCCTGTGTTCATATATGAACACACGACCAGGGAAACTCCACACCATGTCCAACCACAAGAATGGGATCCTAATCCTAATTAGAATAAGTCGTACTCCATGTATGTATACTATGTCAGAATACACTCTACTACGTATAACTAAAAAGAACGAAATTTTTTAAAAAGGCTCTTTCCACTGCGGAGAGGCCTTTGAGAGGCCCAGGGGAAAGACCCCCTCTCATCACATCACATTCTCCTTTGATTTGGTCCACAATGACTTAGATGGGGACTGATGGTTTCCAGGGGAGTTCTCTGTGTCTAGGATGGGCTTTCTGTCTGGGCACTGCTGGCAATATGAGGCTACCAAATTTTTTGTTGGGTGGGGAGGGGGACTGCTGTTCTCTGCATTATAGGATGTTTAACAGTACCTCTGACTTCTCTTGTGAGAAGCCAATAGCACACTGCACCCCTTTTTTTTGGTACTGGGTTTTGAACCCAAGGACACTTAACCACTGAGCCACACCCCCAGACCTTTTTTTAATGTTATTTAGAAACAGGGTCTCACTGAGTTGCTTATGGCCTCGCTAAGTGACTGAGGCTGGATTTGAACTCGCAATCCTCCTGCCAAGCTGTTGGGATTATAGGCATGTGCCACCATGGCCCTGTATCCACAGTTTTGACACCCAAATATGTCTCCAAACTTTCCCAATATCCTCTGAGTGGCAAAAAAAATCATCACCCCTCACCATCCCTACCCGCACTGATCCAGACCACCATGTTCCCACAGAGCAGAGTTTGTGAAGCGAGTGTACATTCAGGTAAAGAGATTTCCCCCTAGATTTTGTACCTGGAGCTCATATTCAAATATAAAGAAAGAAAGAAAAACAATGAGTTATTCTAGTCTGTTTTCTTCTTTCACTTCAGCTAAGAGCTCAACCTGTGCCCAAGGAAAAGACACAAGTAAAGTCAGAACTGGACTTTTCCAACCTTTAAAATTGGCACTTCTGATTTTAAAAGGCAGTCATGGAGAAATCTGCTCCTGCCAGGACAAGAAATCTTGGCAAGACACCTGCTCACTGCTAGGCAGCACAGTCAGGGAAAAGCACAATGTCAGAATCTGAAGCAAATCCCCACAGGTGTCTTGGGACTGATAACAACTCAGGCAGGCGGCTTTGATGGGGCTGGACAATTGACTCCAAGAAGTAAGGATCCCTTAGACAGCACAGCTGAGAAGCAAAGATTTGTTCCAAAGAAAGCCCTGGAAAACTGAAAGGCACAGTCTCTGCTCCGCTGGGCAAGAAACAAAGTGAACAAGTTTTTGTCTCTATTCCTTGTACACGGGAAAAAATAGAAAAGAGAAGACCGTGGCTGGATAATCTGCAAACTGGAACAACGAACCCTTGGTAGCCAGGGGTTGAGAAGGGCTATCTACCAGAACCAAGAAAAAGAATGGGGGAACCCTGCTAACTGCAGCTAAGTGGATGGGAATTTTAAGCTGTTACAGGTCTTTGTACCAAAGGAAAACACTAGGCTTTCTCTTAGTGACTTGGCAGTGGAAGACACAGACATGGTCTTCTAAATGGTGTCCTGCATGTTGGCTCAGCCTGATTTGTGCCAGCCTCCTCCCAGAAATATGTCAGGGTCGGTTTTGACTTGGGGAGAGTAGGTTTTAGGGGACACCTTGCTGAACAGGGCTAGGAATGCAGGAATATGCTTGTGTGCACATGTGTACATACACACAGATGCACGCACACAAGCTTACATGCACACACGCACGCACACACACTGGCACATGCGCACACACATACAGCTACCTGGGTGCTTAGCGTGGGGCTGGTAGGAGGTTCAGAGCTGATGACAGTTAACAAACAAACACAAACCAACCAATCTCACATTTCTATAAAACTCTAACCCCACAGTCTCTTGATTTTCATATTGAGCTGAAATTTGAATACGAAATGTGCAATTTGATTTCATATTGAGCGCTGTGAATGTGTTATCCGCTGTCTCTGATGCATTCATCAGAGAAATGATCTTGGCCACTGTCATCGTCTTACATATGAAACCCACGCTACATCTTTAAAGAATACACCATCCGTATGCATCAGAGAAGGTACTCTTCACTTACTGAGATGCTATCTGCTATGCCAAGAGCTGTCTGTGCTCAAGGACATCTCCAGAACTTTTGAGAAGAAGCTTAATCTAATTTTTCTTCACTCTCACTAGGAGGCTGGACTCAGGATAAGTCCATCCTGCTAAGACAGGATGCAAAGGGGTATTAGAACATAGACACAATTTTTTTTTGGGTACCAGGGATCGAACCCAGGGGCACTAAGCCCCATCCCCAGCCCAATTTTGTATTTTATTTAGAGACAGAGTCTCATTGAGTTGCTTAGTGCCTTGCTAAGTTGCTGAGGCTGGCTTTGAACTCGCCATCCTCCTACCTCAGCCTCCCGAGTGGCTGGGATGATAGACCTGTGCCACAAGACACAAGTTCAAAGCATGGGTGAGCTGCTCAGTGGTGTCGACTGCCTGGATAGGACATGAGGAATCTGGTTTCTGTGGCATGCGTTAAAAAGGCAGATTCCTAAGCCAGAGCCCTGAGAGATTCCATTAGTGGGTCTGAGCTGGGACTCAAGAGTTGGCATGATCCACGAGCCTCCATACAGGAGGATCCCTGGATGGTTTGAATGAACAGAGCGAGTGGCAGGCAGTGTATGTGGCGGAATGTACTCCCCAAAGCTGGCTCTGGCTTGGCTGCTCTAGGTGGTGGGGTCCTCAGTCACATTCTTTTGCAACTGCTCTGGAGGGCCCTTTAGGTGAGGGCTGAGGAGGAGAGGGAGAGACAGATGATGGCGGGTGCACAGGCTCCAGAGTGTGTCGTGATATTGACAGAAAGGACCCTGGATGCAGATGCTATGGGCACTTTCCAAGTGGCCACAGGGAAGGTCACAGACTTGGCAAGGCTCAAACAAGTGACTTAGAAGATTTTCTTAGTTTACAAGAAGAGGACCACAGAGAGTACATTTCATTGATGGAAAACGAAGGAAATCAAGATTTAAATACATAGCTGGGCGCAGTGGTGCACGCCTGGAACCCCAGCGGCTCAAGGAGGCTGAGTCAGGAGGATCGGGAGTTCAAAGCCAGCCTCAGCAATGGCGAGGCCCTAAGCAATTCAGTGAGACCCTGTCTCTACATAAAACACAAAATAGGGCTGGGGATGTGGCTCAGTGGTTGAGTGCCCCTGAGTTCAATCCCTGGTACCAAAAAAAAATTTAAATACAAATCGTTTTCAAAACTGCTGCTTAAGTATCCTCTTGATCTTCTTGTAGAGGTGAAGATACGCCCATTCAGGTGAATCTGAATGCCATCATGTAAAGATGATGGTTAAAAAAGCTAAGAAAAGAAGCGGAGGAGAGTGTGCGAATCCACACACTTGGTACAACAATATTTAATATATATATGTTTTTGGTACCCAGATTGAACCCAGAAGCTCTTAATGACTAGGCCACATTCTCAGTTCTTTTAAAAATTAGGGTCCCACTAAATTCCTGAGTGGCTCGCTAAGTTGCCAAGGCTGGACTCGAACTTGTGATCCTCCTGCCTCAGCCTCCCCAGTCACTGGGATTACAGGTGTGCGCCACCACTCCCAGTTTATATTTAATACATTTGCAACCTGGTTAGGAACAAAGAATGTGCCAATTGATTATGAAAACCTACAAAATGCACCAAAATATTAACACCAGTCAAGCTATCTCTTAAGTTTTCTCTTTGACTTTTTCCTAATTGTTCATATATTAAAAATAAATCATAAAAATCTGAATTTCAAAGCCATTTTCAAGTGGAAAAGCACAATTTCCCTCACTTCCCCTTCTGAGATTCCCAAATGCAAACACTCCAAGAGAAATGTACACCTATTCTTGAAAAATTCACTCTACAAGATTTTGTAACAGTCTGAAGCGCACACCGCCACCACCTCAGAGTCAATTTTCCAGTGTTGCCTTTTCAGTAACAAGATGAATAAAATGAGCCACCTCTTCTCTCCTGTCAGCAGCGTGGATGACTCTGGTCATAGATGACTGCCCACATCCGGGAAGGTTAAAAATATACCTCCTGAAGAGTTATCAAAAACCAGGACACTGGAAAAATTTCTCTGGACCCAGAAAATGTCAATCAGACCATGACATATGGCAGAAGTGTACGGGCCACTCGGGGCTGGGCTCTGTCCCTTCTGTCTACTGCTGTCCTCCTCTTGCATCTGCTGTGAGAATGTCCTAGGCTTCCCTCCCACACAGGAAATCCACCCAGAGAGAGGAGGGAGGGCCACTTCTCCCAGGACTTTCACTCTGTTGGTTTGTATCCTGGCCCTGTTCTATGGCCAGGGGTGGAATTCAAAGCACTTTTTTTTTTTTTGTGGCAGGGAGTGGGTACCAGGGATTGAACTCAGGGGCACTTGACCACTGAGCCACGTCCCAGCACTTTTCATGTTTCATTTAAAGACAAGGCCTCACTGGGTTGCTTAGGGCCTTGCTAAGTTGCTGAGGCTGCTTTGAACTCACGATCCTCCTGCCTCAGTCTCCCAAGCCGCTGGGATTACATGTGTGCGCCACAACACCCTATGAATTCAGAATTTTAATGCTAATTGGAGGGCCCAGTTTCCTTGAGGACCACAGGAGAGGTCACCCTATGGGACCAGTTGAAGGGGCTCCTCAGGCACTGAGTGAGAGGGTTGGGGTCCATCCAGTGCACCCTCCAAATCATCTCTCTTCGATGGTCTGCAGTCACCACATTAAAAATCATTATAGCAGCCGGGCTTGGTGGCCCATGCCTGCAATCCCAGTGGCTCGAGAGGCTGAGGCAGGAGGATGGCAAGTTCAAAGCCAGCCTCAGCAACTTAGCAAGGCACTTAAGCAACTCAGCAAGACCCTGTCTCTAAATAAAATATAGAAAGGGTTAGGGATGTGGCTCAGTGGTTAGGCGTCCCCGGGTTCAATCTCTAGCACCAAATTAGAAAAAAAGAAATCACTCTAGCGCCATATTCCAAAGACCAGAGCTTGGTCTCCAGAAAATTAAAGCAATGCTACATAATGGACATTTGATGCCAAATTCACACGATGGGGCCTCTGAAACAGGAATGAGATCAGGAGGTCAGCCCCGGATGGGTGGGACACCTACAGTGCAGGAACAGACACCGGCAGCACCAGCCCTCGTCTTTTAAAAACAAGACCTTAATTCCCTCTGAGAACCCTCTGTCTCCACCTTGGTCCTGCAGTCCTCATGGGACTGACCTCATACCGAGTTCCTGGGATGGGCACGTGATTCTTTCTGCTTGGCCATGGGGGGCAGTTTAAGGACTGTTAGGTGGCCCAAGTCAGGTCAATGAGATTCCATTCTAGCCTTTTGGTGGCATGCCCCCCCCCCCCCTTTTGCCTGATGCTGATAGAGTTGCTGATGCCACCTCTGCCATCCCTGGGAAGACCCTGCCTGACAATGAAACCAGGTGGAGAGAACAAGAGCTGAGGGGTAAAAAGAGACTGAGTCCTAATGACATCATTTGGGTCCCAGAGCTAAATAGCTGCACACTTTGCAGTTATTTGATTTAAAAAGCAAACTATTCATTTAAACTAGTTGGAGCTGGAAATTTTTTGGGCAGGGGGTACTAGGGATTGAACTCAGGGGCACTCAACCACTGAGCCACATCCCCAGCCCTATTTTGTGTTTTATGTAGAGACAGGGTCTCACTGAGTTGCTTAGCGCCTCACAGTTGCTGAGGCTGGCTTTGAACTCGCGATCCTCCTGCCTCAGCCTCCTGAGCCACCGGGATTATAGGTGTGTGCCACCACGCCTGGCCTGGAGTTGGAATTTTGATACTTGCAAAGGGAAGAGTTCTGCAGTACCAATGAACAAAGATAATCTCTAACCCTCTCCCAAGCACATCCTAGGCTGGATCTGGGGCTGATTGATAGGTGAATTCCAAAGGCTTTCAAATCTTTAATTCCAGGCTGAGCCCCATATGTTCCCCAGCAAAGGCAATGGATGGAAAGATCTAGACCCTCCAATTCATGAGCACGTCTGAGGTGCTGTCACTCAAGTAATGGGCGCCAGCTGCTTAGGAGGTTTTACCCAACTATTTCAATAGAGCAGATGGGTTAGAGGATGGCTACCCAAGCTATGCAGAAGCACAGAGCAATGTTCCTCCCCCAAATTACATGTGGAGCTGTTTTGCATTAGGAGGATTAAAACACATTTCAGACATTCTTGGTGAAGTGAGCTGTCCAGTCCTTGCTTCAGATCCTCATATTGTTGTTTTGAAATTCTTGTCCAGTTTGCCAGCAGTGCGGGGTGGGGTGGGGGGGACCGCCTCCCCCCACCCCAGCCATCAGTTCGTCTGGGTGTTGCTCAACTTGGCTGCCCTTGTGGAGGGGGGAGTGATGCCCACTGGGGCTATGCACTTGACCTTGACAGTAATGCTGGTGGGGCTGGAGGGAGGTGCTCTCGATTCTCTCCCAGCTGTGTTAACTCGCACCCACACCAAGGATGCACACACGCTTTCAGCTGACGCTGGCCGGCGTCGCGGATCACAGGGCAGGCCAACCTTCACCCGTGTCTTGTGTTTTCCAAGTTGCCTTTCCTCTGACTTCCAGGACCCTCGCTTGGTGGGCCAGGTGCCCTTGTGAGCCTCGGCCAGCTCTCTATTCTCAAGTCTTTGTCCCTCTTCCTCTTCCTCTGGACTGCACCCTGCTTACCCCTGGAGGATGTAGCCTTCACCTCCTATCCAGGCTGCACGCCCTGCCTCCTGGTGGACCTCTCTGCACTGGCACTTGGCCTTTTCCAGTCCCTTTCACACTCAGCAGCCAGGGCTGTCTCTTCAGGATTGTGTCACTTCCCTCCCTTCTTGGCCTGATATTTTAAGAGGTTTCCATTGCCCTTAGCAAGAAGGCCTAAGCCCGTAGGCCTTAAATGGATTGGAACTGCCTGGTCCTTCCCAGTCTTATGACCCTCTGTGCTCCATCCAGCCATGGATCTTCTTTAGTTCTTCATACTTCCTATCTATTCATTCCCACCACAGGACCTTTGCACATGCTGCTCTTGCTGCCTAGAATGCTCCCTCCCTTATCTCTAAGTACCACTTTTTCAGGATGCCCTCTCTGGCCTCCCTGACTTGGCCAGCATCCCCTTTGCCTCCCCTTCTAGTCCCATGCTTATCCCAGATGCACTTTTATATTACACAACTGGATGGTGACTATCAAGTCCCCTAGGTACAAGAAGGTACACATAGGCAAGACCCAGGGCCACTTGAGCTTAGCACTGCCCCCCTCAGTGCTGTGCCCAGGCTGCCATGCCTCCTGATCCAGGTAACAGCTACTACTCAATGAGCACTCACAGAGCAGGGACACTGTTCTCAGTTTTTATGGGCATGAACCCATGGCTTTCCCATGGCACCCCTGCAGGGTTGGGCACTGCTGTCAATCCATTTCAAAGATGAGGACACGGAGGTACCGCAGAGATGTCAGCTGCCCAAAGTCACACGGCTATGCAACCGCAAAGTCCAGATTCCAGTGTCTGTGGGTCACACTCTCAAACTGCTCTAATTCACAAGGCAGGTGCTCAAGTCAGACTTGCTGAACGAATGAGCCAGTGAACAGAGGCCAGCCTCCGTTCCTCTGCTCTTACTCCATCCACACCCAGATTTCCTTCCCAGACACTCCAGATCTTGCTGGTCCAGTCACCCCTTGCAGAAAAGAATAGTCTGATCATTCTCCACTACAGTCCCTCACCAGGGACCAGCTCCCAGTCTGTAGCTGTCCAGGGGTGTGGCCTCTGAGCCCCCCAGGCCCAATTCTTTTTTGGGAGCTACTGGGGATTGAGCTCAGGGGCACTCGACCACTGAGCCACATCCCCAGCCGTAGTTTGTGTTTTATGTAGAGACAGGGTCTCACTGAGTTGCTTAGCACCTCACTAAGTTGCTGAGGCTGGCTTTGAACTTGCAATCCTCCTGACTCAGCCTCCTGTGCTGCTGGGATTATAGGCATGCGCCATGGCCCCCAACCCCCAGACCCGATTCTAACTCCTGGTGTGACTTAAGCCCTGACATCTCACTTGCACTGCAGCCTTAGTCTCCAGTGCCACTGCCCACGTCGCCCAGGCTGATCATGAGCACTCTGCTGGTCTCCTTTGTCTTTCCTGTGACCTTGGCACTCTATCTCTGACTCCCCTCAGCCTCTGTCCTTCAGCTGCCATTGCACACTTACCCTCTCACACTCCACGCTGGCATCTCCAGTCACACCAACCACTACATTCTTCAGACAGAGCCACGGTGCAAATCCCCAGAGTGTGATGATGACCCTTTGTGAGAATGTGGACCAGGGTGGTTGAGAGCCTGGGCTTTGCAGTCTGTCACACCTGGGTTCCATTTCTGGCCATCTGTGGCAACCACAGGGAAGCCACAGCTTCTGTGAACCTTAGTGTGCTCATCTGAGAAATGGGTACAATAGTCAGGTGAGAGGGCTGTTGGGAAGATTAAGAGAGATGCTCTGTATGAAGGCATCAGCAAATCAGTTCACAACCCAGGGTCTACTAAGACCATCAGCAAGTCAACAGCATCCTCACCACCGCCACCACACACATCTGTCATAGTTTGGAGGTCAGGGACAAAGACTTAGAGATGGAACTCCCTGGTCTGAGTCTTGCTCTTCCACTTACTTCCAAGGGCTGTGGCCTGAGGCTACCTCCAGCGTTGCTGGGAGGATTAAATGTGATTGTGTAAAGTGCTCAGAACCGTGTGTAGTACATGACTGGTGCTCAGTGTGAATTTCTCCTCTGTTACTATTTTTGTTGTTGTTGTTTTGTGAGGGGGACCAGGGATTGAACCCATACGCACTTAACCACTGAGCCACATCCCCAGCCCTATTTTGTATTTTATCTGGAGACAGGATCTCATTAAGTTGCTTAGGGCCTCGCTAAGTTGCTGAGGCTGGCTTTGAACTTGCGATCCTCCTGCCTCAGCCTCCCAAGCAGCTAGGATTTTAGGCATGCACCATTGCAATGGGCTACGTTATTTTTAAGACCAGGATCATTCAGGCTCTGTGTTGCTTTAGATGCCACTTCAGGGAACAGCAGGGTTAAAGAGCTTTTGCAAGGCTCCCAGGCAGGAGGCGGGGCGAATGGCGGCTGAGCCTGCCTGCCTCACGCTGGGCACCATAAGGGATGACTGTGTTTTCCAAGGAGAAAGGACTGTACACTCCCAGTTCTAAACAAATGGAGAGGTGCCAGGGCCCAGATGGGAGTCTGGCCAGCCACTGGAGCTATCTGCTTCTCCAGATCTGTTCTAAGGAAAAACGTTGCCCACAGAAAGATCATGCTTCATGCCAGATTAAACACAACAGACTTAGTCAATAACACAAGTCACTGACTGTGGAAGGAAAAAAAAAAGGGTCCACTATACTGAAGCCTAGGTCAGAGGAAGGACCAAGGTGTTTTGCGTAACTTTCTGGGGCACACACCGGTTTCTCGTGCTTGTGACTCCAGGATTTGAAGAGGCACAGACAGCTCAGAATGCTGCCTTCTCAAAAGACTACCAAATTTTCTAGCAAAATTCAAATGCAACAGCGAGGACCTGCAGCCAAAAGATCACTCTCCAAGTGTGCTCAGCATGAGCACATGGAATGCATGGAGCAGGATAGAAAAAGCTACATAGACTCTGCTCCACTGGGAAACCACCACACACATCCAGACCCCTGACTCAGGCTCCACCTATAGGGAATCTCAGCTGAAAGTATGAGCTACACCTGCTTCCACGCGGTCTTGTCTGACTTGTCCTTTGAAACAAGAACACAGAAGACATTGCTTCGCCAGGCGTGGTGGCAATCACCTGTAATCCCAGAAACTCAGGAGGCTGAGCAGGAAGATCACAAGTTCAAGGCCAGTCTCAGCAACTTAGCGAGGCCCTAAAGCAAGTCAGTGACACTGTGTCTCTAAAGAAACCTAAAAAGGGCTGGGGATGTTGCTCAGTGGTTAAGTGCCCCTGGGTTCAATCCCTGGTACCAAAAAAAAAAAAAAAACCAACTTTTTTTTTTTTTTTTTTTTTTTTGTGGTGCAGGGGATTAGAACTCAGGGCCTTGTGCATGCAAAGCAAGCACTCTACCAACTGAACTATATCCCCAGAACCCCCCCAAAATTTTTTTAAAAGGCATTTCTTCAATTCCCTATTTCTCATGTTCTTCTAGAGCTGGTTTGGGAGAAACAGGAGGCTGCAGGAGTATTTTTCAATTCAAAATGAAAAACTGCATAGCTCTGAACATTGGGAGAATTCTGTAGCTAAAATCACAGGCAGGATGTTTGGAAGGAGAAAGAATTAATAATGAAGAGTATCCAGCAGCCAATGCAGACGGTCAAGTGTGTCAAAAAGACTGTATCAATTGAAATTAAATGCATTTATGATTTTATTCCCACAAGTCCCTACAAAGGAAGTGTCATTAGTCACCAAATTCCAGGGATGAAGAAATGAGTCTTAGAGAAATTAAGTGACCTGTTTAAGGCCACACGATTCCCTATTGACAAAAGTAGATCTGAACCCAGGGATAGTGGCTCTAGGACTCACTTGAGAACATCCAGAGATTAAAGATGGGATTAATGTTGTACCCACCCCATCAGCTCTATTATGTCATGTGCAAGGTCCAAAAGGGCTGCCATTAGCCCCAGGTGGCTCAAGGAACTTAAATTAATGAAAATTAAATGAAATTCAAATTTCAGCCCTTTGCTATTGAACACTTGAAATGCTGCTAGTATAATTGATGGCCTAAAATGTCCATTTCACTTAATTTTAATTAATTTAATTTCAATAGTCACATGTGGCTAATGGGGCCCTACACTGAAGTTAGGCATTTTTTTCTTAATTTTTTTTTTTTTTTAACTCAGGGAGCTGCACCGTCAGTTCCTTTTATTTTGAGCCAAGGTCTCACTAAGTTGCTGAGGCTGGCCTCCAACTTCCGATCCTCCTACCTCGGCCTTTCGAGTAGCTGGGATTACAGATATGCGCCACCATGCCTGACTTTTACTCTCAGTTTTTTTCAGATATGATTCAGGATTGTCCCAAAAATCTGAGGTGAAGAGGCTTTAGTTACTTTGCCCAAACATCCACAGTAAATCTCGAGGATAAATAGCTTATGATCTCTTCCTTAGAAGGACAGACTGGACATCTTTCTCCCTTGGATTTTCCAAGATTTCCCAACCTTGAATCCTCTGGTTTCCTTCCTCATGGGGCCCAATGTGAGGCAATTCCACACAGACCCAGGCACATCTGTCCTCAGAGGAGGGTGTACATCAGCACCGGCGGGGAGCTAGTTTAAATGCAGATTCTGGGCTCACTTCTGAGTCCTGCTGCAGAGGCTCTCAGGGAGGCCTGGGAGTCCACATTTTTGTCAAGCATGATCCTAATGCAGGGGGTCCAGCTCCTAGAAACTTAGAAACTCTGCTTCAGAGGCTGAAGTACATATTTATCTGCTGGCCTCTTAAATAATTATAGCACATAAATCTTTCGAGAATAACACAGCCTGGGCTGGGAGCCAGGCAGCCATCACTCTGCACTAATTGCTCACTTCTGCAATGGCAGGGAGACTTGCCATCAGGGCTTCGTTTTTTTTTTCTTCATCTGAAACACAAGGGTAGGTATACCTGCTTTTATTTTGAGGGAGGGGGAGGTGTGCTGGGGATTGAATCCACTGAGCCACACCCCAGTCCTTTTTATATTTTATGTAAAGACAGAGTCTTCATGAGTTGCTGAGGGCCTCGCTAAGTTGCTGAGGTTGGCTTTTAACTCACGATCCTCCTGCCTCAACCTCCTGAGTTGCTGGGATTACAAGTGTACCCCACCACACCCAGCAGATACCTGTTTTTTATCCTCTGGGACAAATGGGAACACAGATGTAAAAGCATTTGAGGGGAGAGAAAAGGTAAAACACACTGTATAGACATCCTACGACTCAGAAATAGGTTCTATCTGTCTAGCAGAAGGTTTAAGTAGATGACACGTTTTAAAAAATCCATGTTTTTAACCATGCTTAGAAAAACTGGAAGATCTGACAAGATGTGGCTCATGTTAGGTTAGTGGCCCAATGTGACTAAGAGCACAGCTCTGGAATCTTATCAGCTCTAGCACTAAAAAGCTGGGTGACTTTGAGCAAATTCCTTGATCCCTCTGTTTTTTCATTTCTTCAACTTCAAAATGAGAATTGTAATATACTTCCCTGACAGTGTTGTGACAATTTAATAAAAGCAACTAATATTTCTAATGTGCCTGGCAAATGTTTGGCATGTAGTAAGAGTGATATAAATGTTAGCAAAACAAAAAATGATTCCTGCACATGGCAACCGGCAGCAGGCGAAGCTGAGCGGTAGCTGTCCCCTTCAGATGGGGTTGACACACAAGCTTCTATCAATCACTGGCCGACACCTTCCCTACCATAAGGGGTCAATGTGTGGCCCTGGTTCCCCACCCCTAAAGGGGCAGATAGATTCAGTGCATCTGAAAACAGTTCCCCTCAAGCTGTCGTGATGTGGGATCAGTCTATTTTCAATCCACTGGGGACCAATGTACGGCCCTGCCAAGCATGACAGAAACACAGCCCGCCCCACCAGTGACTGGCCGGGTGAGCTGCGCGCCTCGGCTGGTCTCAGCCTGCTGGAGAGGATGAGCCCTTGGCCGTGAACTTGATGACCGCAGCAACGGCAGGCTGACCCTGGCCGTACCGGGGCTGTTCCGGTCTCACCCAACCTCTGTTCTTCCCAAACCAGCTGGACAACCGCGCTGCAGAGCGCATGCGCGACGGCGTCTCCACTCCCGCCACTTTCCGCCCGCCAGCCTTCTCCTTGTCTGTCTCTACACACTGGTCACAGGCTCCCTGAGACACTGGGGTGCAGAACAGCCCAGGCATCTGTGCTGCACGCCTTGATGTCCCCAGCACCACCAGGCTGGGACACTTAGGATACTGCATATACTGCCATTAGCTCCCAGCTGCCCCTTCTCCTGCAAGTCATCTTTGGCCAACAGGAGCAGCCCTGCCCAGGCCTACACCCCAGACCTCGCCTCCCAGCCACTCCCCAGCAGCCCAAGGCCAAGGACCGACAGGCATGGCGGCCCCAGGTGTCAGCGCCTGAACCGACTCTACGGTCCAATTCATCCTCCAGAGGGGACATGGCTCCTCACTTGGCTCCTCCCCGGGCCCTGGCCTGTTTCTAGATCCCCTCCATCCACCTCAGGCGTCCAGACCCCTGAATCAGGCTCCACCTATAGGGAATCTCAGCAAAAACAGAAGCCACCTGGAACCTGGGATGACTATCCTGAGGAGCATGCACATGGTGAGAGCCACCCTAAAATCCTGAGGACCAGCCAGTCACCCAGAGCTCAGCCCGGCTGCTTCCAGGGGACCAGAACCTACCTGTGGCGTTAGACAGGGCCAGCGACTCCATGGAGCCCCGCGGGGTCTGCTCTGTGGGTGTCATGTCCTCCGTGTATTTCAGGGAACTGATGGGATGGCGGGGCCGGCACTGCTGAGCTGACACGCCCCCTTCCTCCTCCTCTTCCTCCTCCTCGTACTTGGGGACTTGGATGCTGCCTCGGGGCTCACTGAAGCTTTGACTGGACATGTCACTGTAGCTCTCCTGGGACCTGAGCCTCCCTGGGTAATAGTCCTCCCGGCAGTCCTTGATGAAGCTGCCACCGTGTCCCTTCATGGCCAGCGACGAGCTCCTCTTGGGGTTGCTGAAGTGCTTGGGCCACATGTCGGGCTGGGCCCCCGCCGCCTGCCCTCCTGGGCCGTAGGAAGTCCTGATGTTGCACTGGCTCAGGAGCTGCAGAGGGCTCTGGGACTGGTTCTGCTCCATCTTGTTCCCATAATGGTAGGGCTCGTCCCGGCTCCTCCAGATGGGATCCCGGTTGAGGCTGGGTGTCTGGCTGGACAGGCTGAGCAGGTCCATCTGCAGCGACAGGGGGTCCACGTCGGCCGACAGCCGGTTGGAGCTCACCTGCAGCTGGCTGTGCTGGTTCAGCATGGCCTCCTCCGTCTTGCCCTTATTCTTGCCTATTTTGGCGCTGCGCCGGGACTCCTTGGCTCTGGCGTTCTGGAAGGCCGAATCTGACGAGTCAGAGCCGTTGGGGTCCTCCCCGGCGCTGCAGGCCCGGGAGCAGAATATCTGGCCCTGCTTTGGGAGGAAGGGCCGCCCCAGGAGGGACTTCTTGCAGTGAGCACAGCAAAAACAGGTCTCGGTTGCGTGCCAGTGCTGGCCATCGTAGGTCATCTGACCTTGGTCGATCCCTGGAGACATAAGAGACAGGGAAGAGGCTGAGGAGCTGCCTGGAGCATCGCATCACCACATAAAACAGCACCCTGGTCTCTGGCTCAGTATGCAGAAGAATAATGTAGCAAAAATAGCCAGGTGGGTGGCCCACACCTGTAATCGCAGTGGCTCGGGAGGCTGAGGCAGGAGGATCGCCAGTTCAAAACCAGCCTCAGCAACTTAGTGAGGCCCTAAGCAACTCAGCGAGACCCTGTCTCTAAATAAAATACAAAATAGGGCTGGAGTTGTGGCTTAGTGGTAGAGTGCCCCTGGTACCTCCCCCGCAAAACATCAATGATTGGTGCCAATGCAAGTGGCATTCACATCCTTGCTCCCAACTTGCTGGCTTCTAACACAAACAATCTAGATTAAGTGTCCCTGAGTTCAATTCCTGTTACCAAAAAAAAAAGCCCTCCATGAATTCTGCCTGGGATAAATTTTCCCCAAACAGTAATGCAGTTGTGTATCCCTAATCTACAAATCCAAAATCCAAATGTTCCAAAGCCTAAGACTTCTTGGATGTCAACTTGGCACCACAGGCAGAAAATTCTATATAATGAAACTTGGCTTTGTGCACAAAATGATTAAAAATAATGTATAAAATTATCTTCATGCTATGTGTTTAAGGTGTATAGGAAACCCAAATGAATTCTGTGGTTAGACTTGGGGCCCATCCTCAAAGTATCTCATTATATATATGTGAACACTCCAAAATCTGAAAAATCTAAAATCTGAAACACTTCTGGGATCAAGCATTTCAGACAAAGCATTTCTCAACCTGTAAGAATACTAATATGAAAAAGCAATGCCTTAGGCATTATATATATATATGTATGTGTTTATATATACATACATATATACGCACACATAAACTCATTTAATCATTCAACTGTTTGATGTAGGTTTGTATTTCTATTATTATTTTGGTTCTAGGGATTGAACCCAGAGGTGCTCTAGCACTGAACTACACTCCTGGTCCTATTCCTATTTTGAGGTAGGGTCTCACTAGGTTGCTGAGGGTCTCACTAAATTACAGAGGCTGGCCTCTAACTTGTGATCCTCCTGCCTCAGCCTCCGGAGTTTCTGAGATTACAGGCATGCATTGCTGTGCCCAGCAGGTTTGTATTAGTATTCCCATTTTTCAGATGAGGCAGATGAAGGTGCAGACAGTTAAATAACTTGTCTAAGGTAATGTAATGGAATCAGAGATGAGATCGGTACCTAGAAATCTTTCTCCTAACCACGACATGAATCCTGTCCCCTTCACTCAGCTTAGGTGTCAGTTCAGATGTCAATTCCTTGGAAGGGTCTCCGTGTCCACCACAGTAGCAGCCCTTCTCACTTTCCGCCCTTCCTTGCTGTCTTCTTCATAACATTAATACTGCCAGATGCATCACTGTAGGTCTTTATCGGTTTATTATTTCCCTCTGTCACTAAAGGTGATGCTTTATGGGGACAGAGTCATTAAGTTTCTGTGGTTTTGCCAGGACCTAGAACATGGCCTGGTGTATGATAGGGCTCCTCCTATAGTAAATGAATGAATGGACTGAATCCCATCACTGGTGTATGTCATCCCAATAGGTAAGTCACAGGAGTAGCTATGGTCTAAATGTATGTTTCTCCTCCAAATTCCTATGTTGAAATCCTAACCCCCCAGGGGACTAGATTAGGAGGGCTTTTGAGAGGGTTTCACCCTCATGAATGGGATTAGTGCCCTTGTAAAAGAGGCCCAAAGGGGTTTGCTCGTCCTTCCTGCTATATGAGGACACAGCAAGAAGGCATCATCTAAGAACCAGAAAGTAGGCCCTCACCAGACACCAAATTTGCCAGTGCCTTGACCTCAGTCTTCCTTATCTCCAGAAACCTGAGAAGTACACGTCTGTTGTTCAGAAGTTACCCATTCTATCTTGTGCTGTTACAGCAGACCAAATAGACTGAGGCAGTGTGCTATGGTCTGGAGATGGAGTGTCCCCCAAAAGCTTATGTTAGACAATGCAAGAATGTTCAGAGGTGAAATGACGAGAGCAGCCACGGATTAACTCTGAATCCACTCATCAGTGGATCAATCCATTTGATGGATGCATAATTTGAAAGGACAACCATATAGGGTGGTAACTGTGGGCAGAAGGGGTGTGGCTGGAGGAAACAGGTCACTGGGGGGCCTGTCTTTGGGGATTATATCTTGTTCCCCTGGCTCCATGTGACCCCTCAGTGGCTACTGTATTCTGAGCTGCTTTCCTCCACCACACCCTCCCACCATGATGGCCGGAACAATGGACTTGGCCGACCATGAACTGAACCTCTAACACTGTGAGCTAAAATGCATTTTTCCTCCTCTACGTTTTTCTTGTCAGGTATTTTGGTCACAGTGACAAAATGCTGACTAATGAGCAGTGGAAAAGAAAAAAGTGTGGACTTAAATTCTTGGTACGAAAAATGCTGCTCTAGGTAAGGAAAATGTTGGGCCTGGTTTGTGAGAGACATGGTCCGCCACGGGTATGCATGCCCTTCCTTAACTCATCAGGAAAGGGAGAAGCGAGGTTCCTCCGGGGGATGACAATCTGCCTGGTTTATACAATCTGGGCACCCTGAGCACTGAAGAGCCTCTCAAAGCCCCTAATGTCCTTGCTTTTCAGCTCCCTTGCCCTCTTTTGGTGTGGAACTTAATCTCCCTGCCATTCCCATGCCATGATCTTGGGGTGGGGTTAAAGCCAGCCATGGACCCAATCCTGGCCAGTAACAACCTGTACATCTCAAAGTTCCAGGGACAGGTTGGGGGCAGGCACATGACCTGCACTAGGCCAGCGGGCTTTGGCTAGGAGTGACACCAAGCATACTTTTCTGCAGCAGCGGCAGCTGATGAACTGGCAGAACGGAAGTGGGAGAAACTGGAACCCCCTACACCCCGCGCAAAAACGACAAGCCCCACCCCCAGGGAGGCAGAGTCGACATGAGGCTCCATTTTCAGTGGCCAAGAGTTCCTGAGCCTAGCCTGTGAAGGGATGACTTCTAGAGACTTGTCCAGAGAGGCAGTAACAAGAATCTGGGGCGGGGGTGTACAAAGAGGTGTATGCGAAGCAGCCTCTTCCCTCCCCTTTTCCTCTCCTCACTTCAGAGTCACTGGAGCCCAGGCGCAGAGAGGCAGGAGGCAAATTCTTTTCTTACTAGCGCGTCCTATACTAACAGGTGTCTTCGTCTGGGAGCCTGACCCTAAGGACTAAGAGAGGAGTTCTACGGGGACCTGGATAGCTATGAGGGCCACCCCAAGTCTCAGGCCCACTGTACGAAACCAAATGCATCCCCTTCTACACCAGGTTACCAGTCTGAGTGAGGGAGTGGGCTGGGGCGGAGTTAGAAGCAGAGCAGCCAACGCTGAGGCTCCACCCACACTTCCCCAGGGCCGAGGCTCCACCCACACTTCCTCAGAGTCGTAGCTCCACTCACACTTCCTCAGGGCTGTGGCTCCACCCATATACTTCCTCAGGGCTGTGGCTCCACCCATATACTTCCTCAGCGCTGTGGCCCCACCCACACTTCCTTAGAGTCATGGCTCCACCCACACTTCCTCAGCACTGTGATCCCACCCACACTTCCTCAGCACTGTGGCCCCACCCACACTTCCTCAGGGCTGTGGCTCCACCCACACTTCCTCAGGGCTGTGGCCCCACCCACACTTCTTCA
>PVHX01000294.1:0-210079 GCA_004024805.1 Geosciurus inauris
TGGGCACTCGGGCAAGAATCCAACTGGATTCTGAGCATAGACACCTATGCTGCCCTGCCTTTCTCTGGAGAGAGGAATGCATACAGCATTCACACTGCAGTTCCCAATGCAGTGAAAGGATTTGTGCCTTTAAGAACACTTAAACCAATCACTGGTACAATATGGGCACTCCAGTGTTGTCCCCAAAGGAGCCTTCCCCATGATGGCGCTGCCACTTTACACTGAGGGGACAAAGCCAGACGCAAAAGACCACACATGGCGTGTTTCCATTCCTGTAACATGTCCCCAAATGACACATTTGGAGAGGCATGGAGCAGAACAGCACTTGCCTGAGGCCAAGGGTAGAAAGGGAAACCCGGAATTTGAGGGACTAATGGAAATGTTCTCAAACTGGATTGTGATGATGGTTGCACAACCTGAAAATTTTACTAAAGCTCATGGAATTGCACAATTGAAATGGGCTAATGTTATGATACTGAATTACACCTCAACAAAATTGTAAAAGAAATGCGTTCATTGAGTAGTTAATGGTATGTGGAAAATAAAAAAGCAACACAGAATATCAAACATCATTTGCACCTAACTTTAAAAATACACATCCTGGGGCTGGGGTTATGGCGCAGTGGTAGCGTGCTTGCCTAGCATGCGTGAGGCACTGGGTTCGATCCTCAGCACCACATAAAAATAAAATAAAGATATTCTGTCCATCTACAACTAAAAAAAATAAATAAATATTTTTTTTAAAAATACACATCCTGGCACACATAGGCCTAAGAGAAAAAAGAGAAAGAAATATGCCAAAAGGTTTATAATGATTATTCTCTATATAGTGGGATTATGGATGCTTTTCATTTCTTCTTTACACTTTCTGTATACTCCAAATTTGTAGCATGGAAGGGAACCACTTTCATAATCAAGAACTGCAAACTGGGATTGGGTAAAGCAACTACTCAGAGTACATAACTTGAAGAATTAGCAGCAATCTCCTCAGAGGTTCACTTCATGTGTCCTCAGAGGGGGTCGGATCCACCACCGAGGAGCAAATGTTAATTAAGTCACACATCGTACACCCACAAGCACAAACCAGCTCCCCGTTAACACACTTCAATTCAATATGAGCAAGAGTAGCTGGACCTACACTAAGAAGCACACGAGCCTGGAGGTGCCCATCCCCAACCTGGAGCTGTGTATTTGTACAAACGCTCTCTTTTCCCCATGAGAAAGGCTCTTTATTTTCTTGAAACACATAGTCTTACTGTAACAGAGGATTTACTGACCCCAACTAATGATTTTCTATCCTTGCGAATTAATATCACACACTGGATCTCTAGGTACTCTGCTGACACAGAATTTTCTAAGACAATAAATACTTTGTACCATGCTAACACAGGAGTTTCTCCATCATAGGTGTTAAGACTGAGAACAAAGGTCAGCTGAGGCCAATTCTGCATCTTAGTAGTATGAAGAAGTATCCTACACTGAGGCAAGAAAATGTTTCCTTGACCTACCCAGCTGGAAACCTTGAAGGTGATGTCCTCGGTCTCAGCATTTGTCTAAGAAAATCCCCCACCCCTACCCTATCTCTGATACAGGTCCCACAGTCTGGCTGGCACTACAGAACCTGTCAACCACTCTCAGACCATAATTGCTGGGGTGGTAAGCAGATTCCTGGCCCAGTTGCTCTCTCTTCTAATGTTAGGTACTGGAATTTGCAATATCATTGCTCTCTGCTGGTCATTTGAAAGATAGATCTATAAATTCTGGAACTACAACACAGTCATTTGCCACCAATGTACACAGTAAAGCATGGCAATCAAGCTCAGGACAGCAGGGCAAAGCAGTAGAGCAGAAAACACAGATACAAGAGACTGTTATGGTTTGGACTTGGAATGTCCTCAAATTCTCATGTGTTGAAGTCTTGGTGCCTAATGTAGCAATGTCCAGAAGTGAACTTTAGGAAGTGATTGGATCATGAAGGCTCTAACGTTATCCATAGATTAATACATTTGATGGAATAATTATTTGAATGGACTACTGAGAGGAGAAATTGCAGGCAGATGGGACATGATTAGAGAAAATGTCCTTGGGGACTATATCTTATCCCTGGTCCTTTCCGCTCCTTTATTCTCTTTGTCTCTCAGCTGCCATGAGCTGACAGCTCTCCTCTACCACACCCTTCCACCACAGTGTTCTACCTTGCCTCAGGCCCAAAACAATGGAGCCAACCAACCAGGAACTAAAATCATGAGTCAAAAGAAATCTTCCCTTCCCTAAGTTGTTCTTGTCAGGTATTTTGGTCACAGCGATGATGAAAAGCTGACTAAACAAAGAAATTGAGCATGGCTTTGACCCCAGTAAGTCACTTGGTCCCACTGACAGTACCTGTGAGTCAGTTCTCAGGCTGTACAAAATATTCCTGGAGTCTTATAATTTCTCCTCCTTTTAGCCTGAATGACTTTTGTGACTTACATCCAAAGAAGCCTTGAATAAAGAACTTATAAAATAAATTCCAGTCTGAAAATAGGAAATTCTTCCCTCAGCTCTCTGCTTGAAGGTACTAGCCAAAGGACAACTAGAGGAATGAAACATTTTCCTCCCTAGGAGTGGAGGCCCACAGAGCTTCAAAAAGCACCTCCTAAGGAAAGGGCTCCCAGGGCAAGTGCTGAGCAAGAAGCCCACTGTAGCCTCTGGAGTGATTGATTCCCTCAATAAAGATCAGAATGAGAGCTCCCCCAGGGCAGGGCCAGGAACAATGCGTGCCTTGCTTGTCACTGTATCCCCTACACCTAAAACAACACCTAGCACAAAGTGGAGGTTAATTTACTACCTCTGGATGAATTAATGGGTATGTCAATACTTGGTGAGCACCTGCTTTTTACAAAAATTAATTCCAGGCACAGGATCAAGAAGTTGCATATACCAAAGTGGAAGTTGAAAAGCACAGTTATCTACCCAGGGAACAGGAAAATGCTGCAAAATTTTCTGGATCAGCAGGAATAGTTAGAGGAGTAAGTTTATGCAACATCTCCCCTTTTATGTCACATACCATGAAAATATTAAGTCTACTGAACCTTGTGCTCCGCATGGTCCTCCAGTTCCAGATGTTCTAACCACAGGCACATAATAACTTAAGGTCCAGAGATATAGCATCAGTTTCAGCAACCATCCAACTAAGGCAAAGAACAAGTATCAATTCATACGACCAAATATTTAACTCTCTTCATTCTTATAACAGCACATATACAAATGTATACATGCACATACACACAACAAGAGAATTTAGTTTACAACTGTGTTGAGCTCTAACCCTCCTAAATGAAGATGCCTTTCTGTTTCTGTTGGTCTGTCAAGAGGCATGAATACACATCCATTTATCCGGCAAATGAGTATGTCCATAGGAGAGGGAGAATGATTTGGTAGCAATGATTTGGTATCATCATGTCCTCTCCATGAACAATGCAACATGGCATTCACTTCCCAGAGTCTATTTCTCCATTTTTAAAGCGAAGAACAGTCCTTGGTAAAGGCTTAGTCAGAGAATGCACACCAAGGTGTCTAACGGTGCATGTTAGTGACTCAGTGATAACCACAATCATTACTACACTTATATTAAGTGTAAGGTGTCATGTCAGTGGAAGCACATGGCCAGGATACAAATACACATCTACTTTAGGAATATATTCAAAAGCATACTCAAGACTCTCAAGGGAATGGGGAGACGAAAGAGATGTGGGACAGTCAACATTTTTACATTAAGACCACTAGCAACCATATCTCCTTCTTTGGGTTCCTCTGGGGAACCCTATCTGCCACATTCAGTCCCTGACTTGGGGCCAGATTTGCTCCAACTCCAGGATGACACATGTGACTCAGACCTATGCCAATGAATGCATTACCTTTTCCTGTCCAAAGTGATCAGCTCATGGATGGACACATGATCCAATCAGTCAAGGAAATGTAATGAGATGTTTGCCAGAATGGTTAAAAGACGTTTTCTTCCAGGGCTCTAAGATTGGATCTACTACAGTTGGCTTACCCCATAAGGACAGAGCCTGCCCAAGATTAACCCAATGCATAGAAGAGAACAGAACTCAGAGATGGGAAGCTGGAACCCAGGTCTTGATAGCATCTATGACCCCTGCATCAAAGTAAATCTGAAGTCAAAACTACCTCTTGAATTCTAGGTTGTGCCTTAAAATTCCTTTTTTTCAAATTCTTTCTGAAATAAGTATTTTGTCTCATCACACTGGGCAACTCTAGACTGATAAATGGAGTGGGTGGGGCTGGGTAGAGAAGTAGGAGGAGCAAGCAGAGATTGCCCAGATGATGCTTGATGAACTATGATTCTTCCTCTAAGCCATAAGCCTCAATCCATTTTGGACTATGGAAAAGATGCCCTGAAGAAGTGGCTGACAGATGGCAAATCTGAGCCCCCCGGTATATGTGCTCCTAACTTGAGGACAGCAGTCTCCAAAACCAAGAGCCACAGGTCTCCCCATAGTGTCCAGCTCAGATGTGACATGCAGTGTACTCCTGCATCTAACAGCTCCCAAATTCCTATTTGTCTCATTCTTGCAGGTGGACAGTACTGTGACATTTACAAGGGCCATGTTCTCTGGAGGACACTGTGGGAGCTCCTCATAAATTTTATTTTACAGACTGAAAAAAAAAATTCTTGGTTAAAGCACACACAGAAGGTAGGCAGTTAAGGGACTTTCAATCTTCAGCTGCCATCACTGAAGATCTTTTTCTTGAATTTTAGTAAGAAAAGTGAACTAGAACACTGGATGACAAGCTCTCCTCCACTGTATATGGGCAACACAACATCAGCTGACATTTGCCATCTGAACTTTCCCTCTGATTCCTCTCTTCTAGACCCTGTCCACAGCTCCCCACAGGCAGGTCCTTATCTGAGGCAATGTAGACTAGTAGTTAGTGCCACAATGTAGTATCAGTGCAGCCAGAGCTGGCTGGATTCCCAATCTCACCACTATCCATGACCACTGAACACAAGTCATTCTACCTTTCTGAGCCTTAGATTCTACACATGCAAAATAAGAACAACGTAGCACCCCCTCGTCAGATTACTGCAAGGAGTTGGGTGGGCAGCGGGTCTTAACTTCAGTTTCACATGCAAGAAGACTGAGGTTCAAAGTGGCTTTGTGATGACTAAGTCTCAGAGGAAATAATTGCAAGATTTAGGTCTGCCATCAGAGCTCTTCCCCTCTGCACCTCTGCACAGGACTGAAAGCCTAGTGTCTTGGGAACTCCATACTCTCTTAGCCATCTCCACATGCTACACCATCCAGGCTCTGGTCTCCTAGATGGGGGAACTTCAAGTGTCCACATGCTTGGCAGAAACTACGCTTTGCAAAGCAAGGCCTTAGAAGCAAGAAGCAAATTCTATGTTTTCCCACATGTGTGTGTGTTCGAGGTGCCTTCAAGGTACAAATGTAGTTTTTTTTTTTGTTTTTTGGTTTTTTTTTTAAATATTTTTTTAGTTGTAGATGGACACAGTGTCTTTATTTCATTGCTTGGTATGTGGTGCTGAGGATCGAACCCAGGGCCTCACGCATGCAAGGCAAGCGCTCTACCACTGAGCTACAATCCCAGCCCCAAATGTAGTTTTATTTAAGGCTTGCTCAGAAAAAAACAAAACCTGTTCCCAGAGTCTTTGCACTTCCTAAGTGTCAAGAAAACCCACCATTGAACAGTTGTATCATCATACAAAGGAAATCATGATGCTGCCTTGGAAGCCTGCCTTAGACCTCAGAGATGTGATCATGTCTCAGGTTAGGAAAAATTGTGGCAAAGAAAATAAAATGAAATGTGTAAACCTCTTAGCGTTGGAGGTTGTGCCTACTACTATGACTTATTTCACATGTGTATGAACTAAGTTTGACAAGATGATCAAATTTTTAAAACAAACCTTCTCTTATCTACTTGTTCCGTTCATTTTTACAGAGCTCCTATGTGCCCAGCCTGGGGGTAGACCCTGAAACTATACCCCTGAATGTGCTAGACACAGCCCTTGCCCTCATGCTGACAGCAGAGATACCACCCCCTGGTGTCTCCTGCCAGTGGGTCACATAGATTTACAAAAGCCTCCATGTTATCAATGCTGTGGGTAACAGCTATCCCAGGAGAAAATTATTTCATAGAGCAACCTTTCTAAAAACTTGTTCTCTCTAATAAAAGTGTCATGAGAGAAAAATAAAAGGCTTTGTGGTCAAATTAGTTGAGAATGAGTGGTTTTAAAACCTGCAAAACAGTCTCTTGACTGCAGGATCTCTCCAATTCTTTACCTTGTGAATGTGCTCAGTGACTGGCCAAGGGAAAAACCAGGGCTGTAGCATGTGGGAACACAGGGCTGCCCCACTCCAGGAGATGAGCAAACTTTGCAAAAATGTACTTGCATAGGACATTTTGAGGGATGATGTTCTTCGCAAAAACACTGAAGTTGAAGAAGGGGTATGAAGGAGATCTGTGAGCATGGAAATTCACCATCACCCTGTACCTCCTCACTTGTGCATGCCCTGTGCCCACATGCCAATGGACAATTCCAGTTTCTTTTAGAACAAGAGTTTCATTCAATGGAGAACATAAAATGAAGGCTCTGGAAGGCATTTTATGTTTTATGCCACTAAAAGACATCTTGTTTTGGGCACTTCTTTCAGCTCACCCCATGGACTTATCACCATGAATAATTGAAAACAGAAATGAAAAATTCATCTCTCAGCCCAGTCAATCTCTATCATGTCCATTGAGGATGGTAATAACTGTAACCTCAGGAGGGATGTTTTCTGACCTCCTTCCTACTCATTCAGAACTAAATAAAGTAGATGTCCAACCGAAGGATGTAAGGGAGAAGTGAGAACAGTACTGCTGTAGAACAACAGAGGCAGTAGGCTTCTGCAAGGGAAGGAGGATCTTCACAGATTATTTAAAACGAAGAAATGAGGCTTGAGTTCCAGACTAGAAGAGGAGAGCAGGTCAGAAGGAAAGGTGCTTGGTTATTCCAGAAAATTACCTGTAGCTGAGGAAGGAACCAGAGGACCTTGCACTTTGACAACACTGGCCAGTGGAAACTTCTTTTATCAGCTCTGGTCTCTATGTTTTGTGCCCATTTTTGTTTTCTTTTGTTTTCCCCTCCTGGCTTTTACTTCTTCTTACCTGACCCTCTCTGCAGTGCAATATCTCTATTTTACTCTCCCTACAAAAGCTGATCTCAGAAATGAGCTGACCTCCAGACATACCAACATGTAATGATGTATTCTGGATAAATGATCTGATGCCACACCTAGCATTAAGCCAAAAAAACTGCACCCCTAAATCAGGCTCAGGTATCAGAAGGCCAGAGAGTGAACGTCTCTGAGCAGAAAGTCTTCAACCAAGTACAAGTACGTCCTAACTCCTGGTCACCACCATGGGTGTCAGAGGAAACTGCAGAGCTACCACTCACCTAAGGGACAGGTGAGAGGGTTAGCTGTATCCTGCCCAGTGGCCATGCTGATTCAGACTAGCTGCATCTGCAGGAGGGTAATATTGAGCTAAGCAGGAAAAGTAGACTGTGGTCCAAAATTATATAGCATTTTTCCCCTCCCTGCTCAGCACCCTCTTGTCTAGGCTCCACCAGAACAGAAGAGATGCAAAACCCACACAGCTGTGAGGCTATCACTGCCTTAGAGAGGTCCAAGCTCTATATCCTATTCCACAGCAGAAGAAACGAGGCCCCAAGGCGACCAGGGACTTTTTCAGAGTGCACAGAGGTCCAGTAGAAGAGGCCTGTGGAAATTGCCTGGTTTCTTCCAATCCACTCAGCTGCCTATACTCAGATGCTCCAGCCACTGCGAAGCTCTTAGGCTCTCATTCCTGCTGTGAAATCCCCTACCAAACAGACCACATTCACATAGAACCCCTTTGGGGTCAGTACTAACCCTCTTCTTTTAGGGAACATGAATCAGTCCCTTCTACAATATCCATTCATCATGCACTGAGTACCCCTGGTGTCTGGCTATTCCATGAGATGCCAGTCCTAGAATGAGAAGATAAGAAGGCTCTACAAGACAGTGCTATAGAGAATACTGATGGGTTCTCCTCAGTTATCTACCTTGCAGTGGAAGTGTTAAATGCCAGTAGAGTAATGCTCCTTATCTCCAAAGGATACATTCCAAGACCCCCAGTGGATGCTTAAAATCATGCATAGTACCAAACTCTCTTTATACTATGTTTTTCCTATACATACATACCTAAGATGAAGTTTAATTTATAAATTAGGTAGAGTGAGAGATTAACAAAATAACCAAAAGTAAAATAGAGCAATTAAAACCGCATACTGTATAAAAGTTACGTAAATGTGAACTCTCTCTCTCTCTCAAAATGTCTTATTATACTGTAATCATCATTCTTCTTGTGGCCATGAGAGATGAGACTAGGCCTACATGATGACCTAACCAAGATGGATATTAAGTGATCAATGGGTGGGTAGGTATACACCATGGATACACTGGAGAAAAGGGACGATTCGCAACCCCAGAAAGCTGGTGTAAGATTGCATCACACTACTCAGAATTGAAAACTTACAAGTTGCTCATTTCTGGAATTTACCATTTAATATCTGTGAGGTGACAGATAACTACGGGTAACTGGAACAGCAGAAAGCAAAACCATGGTAAGGAGAGACAAGTACAATCATCTCTGGGACAGACCAGGTGCCACACAAGAGACTTCAGTGCTACTTCCTGGAACAGGCTCAGCAACATCCATGCAACCAGGTTTGGGATCCACATGAACACCCAGCAAATTTCCTTTCCCTTCCCACAGCAAGTCTCTTCTGTAACTCTTGTGGAATATTTGTTGTCTGTGCAGAATTATATTTCATATAATAGACAGCATCTTCCCACAACCGGAAAAGCTAATAGAATTTAATTATTTCAAAGAGTTTCTAAGAGAAAAGAAGCTAAAGTTCCCCTCCACCCTTTTCCCCAGAGGCTCCCAGACTCAAGCAGTGGGAAGCTGACATACCCACCCCAGAAAGGCCCCCTGGGGATGTTTCTGTGGTGCTCACAGACCCCCTCACCAATGTGTGGTGGGTTGTTAATGCCAGTCCAATCTTTACAACTCTCCTCCATGACTATTTAAAAATCAAAACAAAGATCATAAAGCCTGCATGTTTTCGTCCACTAACAAGCCAAAAGTCATTCCACATTTTCATTAATAACCTTTTTGGAAGGCAGTTGTCACATCTCAGCTTCCAGTGACCCTGTGGCACATACTGTCAACTAAAATGGGCTGAATGTCTAAGGGTATACTTTAGGACATCAGTTCTTAAGCAGGAGTTATTTTGTCCTCCAGGGGACATTTGGCAGTCTCTGGAGATAATTCTGATTGTCACAAATGAGGAGGAGAAAATGTTATTGACATTTAGAGGGAGAGGTCAGTGATGTGACTTAACATTCTACACTGCACAGGACAGCTGGCCACAATGAGGAATCGTGCAATGCAAAAAGTCAGTAGTGCCAAGGTTGAGAAACTGGGCCATAGAACAATGGTTTCCAAATACTGGGCATGAGGTTCATATACAGGAATTCTTGTAAACACAGGTTTCTGGATCCTATCCACTGAGGTTCTGCTTCAGCTGGTCTAGAGGGAATCTACCTTAACAAAATAAACAAATTAGAAAAACATGATTCTTCTGGCCAAACGAATCTTTTTTTTTTTTTAAATATTTTTTTAGTTGTAGATTGACACAATGTCTTTATTTTATTGCTTTGTATGTGGTGCTGAGGATCGAACCCAGGGCCTCACGCATGCGAGGCAAGCGCTCTACCACTGAGATACAACCCCAGCCCCCTGGCCAAACGAATCTTAATGCAAATTTGAGGCAAATGTTTGCTACTACCTCAAAACCACAGGCTTGCAATTCCAGAAGCTGCCACCAGAGAGCGGTGCCATCAGTTTGGGTAACAAAAACAAAAAGTTCTTAGGCAACCTTGAAAGTCTATGACTTCTCAGAGTCCCAGAGGTAAGCGCTTCAGGTAGACAGAGCCCCTTCCCAGAAGAGGGCCTCCCAGTTATGGGCTGGACCCATCTCTGCCTTTTAACCCATCCACAGCTGCTTATGTCTCTTGTACCCAGTACCCTCACAGAGGGGAATTACCTGGATCTCATAACCCAGTGTCACTCCAACTTGCTTTATGCTAAGAACCACCTGGGGTTTGACAAAAATACAGGCTGTCACTCTGAAGAGTGCTCCACAGTTCATCTGAAGCAGATTGAGAATCTATATTTAGCAAACTTTCTAGTCTAGATGACTTGCTAGCTCTGACTCTGTTCTAAACTGTCCCAAAATGGAGACTCTGAAAAAACCAACTGGGCACCACTGCAGACCAGCCCAACTCTCTGGGGGTTGGGCCCAGGAATATGTAACAAACTCATGAATGATCCTAGTGCACAATAAGGTTGAGAGCCCTATCATTTTATATGGAAATCCTGTACCCCACTGTGCCCTTCCTTGCCTGACGGAAGTGTTATCTCTAACATGGTTGGTGTAGAAGAAGCTTGATAGACATAAAAATATCAACATTGTTTGCTGATGCTGGGGGACACTGCTCTAAGGAGCCTTCATCTACCTGGCCTGGCCCTCACACACCTGTGCAATACAGACTTAGAAGAATTAAGTACCCCCAAGGCCATGGGGCCAGTTGTTGCAACTCAGATCCCTTTTCTTCTTTTATACAAGCTACCTAAGCTATCAAGAGGCAATTTCAGAAAAGCCTCCACCTCCCTTTCTCCTGCACTAAATTCCTTTCAGCTTCCTTTCCCAGGACACAGCCAAATAGGTCCCAAAGAAGAAACCCTGGAGTCTGGGAGACTCTGTTTCCCTATGGGCTCCTCCTGTCCTAGGGAGCCAGTTACCAGGAGCCTGAACCCCAGAGTCAGCACCAGCTTCTTTCCTGTCCTCCCCAGACTTTTCCTTTCTTCTGAATTGTTCTCTCCAATGGGAGGCATGCCTTGGACTCAACATTGTATTGTCTGACCCGCAACCTGCTTCCAGCTGCAACTCCCAAGTCAAAATGCAGGAAGTCAGAACAGGGAGGAGAGAAAGACTAAGATAATCAGACCTTGATTAACACTGAGCTGCAAACGCACAACCTTTTCTAAAGATGCTCAGAGTGTGCGGGATGCAAATGAGACCATGCTTATGAAAACGCTGCCTGAACTGTGAAGTACTGTACAAACAGGAATTATCACTTGAACTAGAGAGAACCCAATGGGAAACTCTGAGGGTCACCTTCTTCAACCAAGGAAGATCAAGTTCTCCTAAAAAAATGGCCCACACCTCAAAATAGAGGCGAGATGAATAGCACTATATGCACAACTCTGTGCTAGGCACTGTAAGTCAAACAAAAATGCATAAGACACAGCCCCGTCTTTAAGAAACTACTGATCTGATAAAGAGGGGAACTGAGAAATACTCGAGAACCATACAGCACAGACCTGGTGGGACAGCCTCTAGGATGTAAAAATTAGTAAAAGTTGCTGGACCCTCTCATGGGCACCAGCCAGGGGCCCTTCTTGACCTTCCCTCCCTCGTTCTCAGTCCCTCCAGTGCTGTCCCTAGAGCAGGTCTCAAAGGCACCCACTTACTCACCACAGTCCCATCAACCTGGTCCAGGCCTGCCATCTGCAGCATGGACAACCATCTACTCTTCCTTCCATCAGCGTTTCTCCCTTCCACAGCCCAATCGTGCTTTTAAATCAAATCAGGTTTAAATGCCTCAAAGGCTTCATCATCTTCTGGGGAAAGTTCAAACTTCCTAAAGCCCCTCTCAGCCTCCCACATTGTCCCCTAGCACTCTGAGCTCCAGCTACAAAGCCTATAGTTCTTCCAATGGGCTGTAACCTAACACCATCAAGTTTAAGCACACATCTCTACCTGGAACCACACAGCTCACACACCCACCCAATCTCAGTATGGTTCGTGCTTTATTCTTCTAGTCTCAATTGAAATAGTCTCTTCCTTCCAAAGGCTCTCCCATCTCACATAGCTATTTCCTGCTCTGTCTTCTCAGAATGCCCTGAGGTTGCCCTACTCGACTGTTTTCATACTATAATTACTCAATGAAAGTGTGTTTCCTATCTGCAGGAGTAGGAATCATCTGACCATCCTGCTAAGCGGCATGTATTCTGGTTCAGCAAGTTTGGAGTAGGCCTGTGATGCTGCATTTCTAACCAGCTCCTAAGTGATGCCAACACTGCTGAGCTCTGGACCATGACTCAAGTTAGACTTTGCCACTCAAAGACAGCAAGAATCCTGCTCTTCTTGGTCACCACCTGTCCCTAGCACCCAACCCAAACCTGCCACATGTGGACACTCAGAACCAATAAATGAAGAAAGAAGAGAAGACGGAAGTAGACATTTGGAAATTTGGGATTCCTGATAGTTTTTTCAGGACCACAGGAACAATGACCTTGCTGACATCTACAAAATTAACACTGTCCCTTACATCTCAGACCTTCCTGGTAATATGTAAGTATCCATTTATAAAGTTGATTATTTGCCTAAATCAAATATATAAAGCAAGTACAAAGACCAAAATAGAACATTTGAACTTGGTGAATCTATGCCCTTTACTAAAGCTAAATAAATTGTTACTTGCTGCCATCCCAGACAGGGGGCCATTGCGCCTATGCTTAACTGTGAATTATTAATGTGAAAGATTTACATGTGCTTTTTATGATTATATCATCTTTGATGTCTTTGTGCCCTGCTTAGGGCTTCCACACACAACTATAATTTCTTTGCAGGGGGGAAAAACCATTTTGCATAGACCAAGTATAGGAAATGTGTTGAAGCAGTTTCAATATGAAATAAATTGCAACAATTATATTGCTCCTCTGTTGCCAAAGGTAATCCAGATGCTCTGAAAGGATAGAGCACAGAGACTTGTTCAAATTACTATCAAGAGAAAAACAGCACAACATCTCTTTGGAAATCTGACTCTTAATTCTGCAGACCAGTGATTTCAGTATCACTGAATGGGCAAAATGGAAGGAAGCATTTGCAAAAACTTCAATAACCCACTTCAGATCAATACAACTCTAAAACGGCCATCCTCGCCCTAAGCCTTCCAAAGAGCTTGGCCAAACTTGCAAGATGTGTTACAAAGGCCACATTGTATAACTCAACACACTGGTTCAGGTCAAACACAATGAAGAAGAAACTGGTGAAAAGAGAACTTTTAGGTAACTCTCTCAAGTCAAAATCAATAGTTCTCTGAAGAATAAAAAGGCAGGAAGGCTGCTGAGTCCTTATTTACATATATGTGGCTCTCAATACATGCCAGCCCCATGGCTGAAAGAAGAAATCAATAGTTCTTCTCAGGAAACCTGAAGTACAGAGGGATGGGATGGATATAAAAGATGCTTAGGGTTTGCATCTCTTTTTAATTCCAATTCTGCACATCCTCAGGGTAATATCTATAATTGCCAAAAGACCTGCAGTATTTGAGGGCATCTATTTAAATAGTCAATACTATCGAGTGCCTAACTTCAAGCCAGCCAAGTTCTTGAAGCTGAGGATTCAGATGCTGGCTTGAGTGAACAGAGACATTGTGAAGTGATTTGCTGAGACCAAGACTGTAGGAGAAGATTAAGTTTGCAGCACAGATGGTGTAGGGGAGTATATTAGCTTTCTAGGGCTGCTGTAACATAGTACCACAAAGTGGGTGGCTTAAACAACAGAAATTTATTGTCTCTCAATTCTGGAGGCTAGAAGTCCAAGATCAAGGCTGGCAGGGCTGGTTTCTACTGAGGGCTGTAAGAAAGAATCTGTTTCATGCCTCTCGCCTAGCCTTAAGTGGTGTACTGACAAACTTCAGCATCCAGGGCTCATAAATACACCGCCCCGATCTCTGCCTTCAACTTCACATAGCTGTGGCTCTTCCCTGTGTGCAGGTCTGTGTCAGCATACAAATCTCTCCTTTTCATGAGGACCCCAGTCCTACTGGATTAAGGACCCACCCTAATAATCTCATTTTAACTTGATTATCTCTTTAAAGACCCTATTTCCTGATCAGATTGCATTCAGAGTTAGTGGGGATTAGAACTGCAGCATAGCTCTCTCGGGGAGGTAGAAACACAGACGTGGAGGTTAGGGAAGATTTTAGCCCAGTTAAGCATGTTGGTGGGCTATCTGTGCACGCTTGGGTCCTGAGATCAAAGGAAATTTTTCACAAGAGATATACAGTTGAGAGAAGTAGCTTCATTTACTGGTTCAAACAGAAAGATGCTTACGGGTGGGGGGCTTAGTGTGCACGATGTGGCTGAGGCCACAGACATGAGTGGGATTGCTCCAAGAGGTCATGGTGTTATGGAGAAAAGGAAAGCTGGGAAGACAACCCTGAGAACTTCAGCACTTTAGAATCAGATCATGGAAGAGTGGCTGCCAAAGAGGCAGGAGAAAACCCAGAGCAACATTTGTAGGGCCGAGGGATAAGATGGCCTAAAGGGAAGGGCCAGTATTATCTCTTACTGTGTAACAAACTCAGTAGCTTAAAACTGACACTTTCTATGACATGATTCTGTGCCTCAGGAATGCTGGCAGGGTTTAACTGAGAAGCACTTCTTTTCCACTTGGCGTTATCTGAGGTTACTCAGTGGGATTCACCCAAAGGATGGACTACTTTGGAAAATTCAACATAGCTTCACTCATACGTCTGGCTGTCTAGCACCTAGTGGGGTGGGGCACGGAGTAAATGGCCCAAAGGCTGGGTTCAGCTGCAGTTGTCCAGGGGAGTGCCCAACATGGCTGCTCCGACTGGGGGTCTCAGGAGCAGGGCTAAGGACAAGGCTTTGTCTGGTTCATGTTTCATCCTCCTGTTTTCAGCAGAAGCAATTATTAGCAGAAAAATGGATTTGTGGGGTCAAATACAAGATGAAAATGTATTATTTTGTTATTCAAAAAGCAAGAAAATGGCCAGGCACAATGGCACATGCCTATAATCCCAGTGGCTCAGGAGGCTGAGGCAGGAGGATTGCAAGTTCAAAGTCAGCCTCAGCAACTTAGTGAGGCCCTATGTGACTTAGACCCTGTCTCAAAAAATGAAAAGGGTTGAGGATGTGGCTCAGTGGTTAAGTACCCTTGGGTTGAATCCTTGGTACCAAAAAAAGGAGAGTGGGCAAGAAAGCCTATCTTTAAAAGTGGAAGACTTGGCAAATAGTCACATGTCTTTCAGAAAACAGCTGTAAGAACAAGCCAGACCCACTGAGGACCACAATCGCATAAGTTGGCCCGAGAGAGAAGAAATCTAGATGAAGACACCAGCCTCAGAGTGGCAGGATGCTGGGTTGATATTCTGATCTACATGACAATATCTAGTGTTTCAAGGGGTGTGTTTTTATATTTAAGAGATTTTTAGTGTTTAAGTGCTTTGTAGTGTTTTTAAGCATGCTTTCTTGGATGTTGAAGAGATGTTTGATTGCAGCAATTTATGTGACCTCACTGGCCTTTGACTCGGTGAAAACATAGCCTTCTCACGGAAACAATTTCACTCTACTGGGAGTCAGGTCCTTTTGCAAGACAGAGAGCTGGATATGACACATGACTGGGAGGGACCTTGCAGGCAAGATCTCAGAGTGTCTTGCCTGAGATGGGTAGTCAGGGTGCAGTAGTTCTTGGTTTTTGTCCCAGCCTCTGCATCAGGAGGAGATGGACAACAGTGGACTGTGGTTTTTAAGGGGAACCATTGAAATCAACAACATGACAATGAGAATATCTGCTACAGAGGATGCTTTCCACCAACCAGCAGCAGTTGTCACCACAACAAAAAGAAGAGAGCATTGTGTTTCATCTTAGCAGTAGAGACTGAGCAGCCAAGTACACAGCCTGGTGGCACAAGGCCACTGAGTGACAGGGCCAGCATATCTGACTGTGCCCTTTCTCTATAGAGCTTGTCTTCTCCAGTGGGAGGTGGGAATCCAGCCCCAGTATCTACCTCCCCAGGTCATCCCATTTCCAACTCATTGAAATCCAAACCACATGACAGACAAAGCACAAAGAAAAGCACAGGGAGGATCATCACTCATAACCTGGCCCCTAACCAACCTTGCTCTAGAAGGCACATCTGAGAAACTGAGGCCCTAGAAGAAGGGAGGCCATGTGAAGAGATGCAGGGGGCTCAGGTTCTGGAACCAGACAGGATAGAATTAGAATCCTCTCTGCAATGTATTGGCTGGAGCAAGTCTCCTGACTTCTGTGTCTTCTCTTCTTCTTCCTTGTGAGTAAAATTTAGCCTTGCTGAGTTGCTGAGAAGGCTTGAGACAATTCAGGAGAAATATCTAGAATGAGAGCTGATATACCACTGGCCCCCAACCAGATTCAGCTACTGTTGCTCTTATTATGCCAGTAAATATTTAAATAGACAAGATGTTTTTTCCTTCAAGGCACAGAACTAAATTCTACTTTTTAAAAATCTCTGTTAATCGCTCATTAAATATTTAATAAGCCCCTAATATAGTCAACTATTGTGAGGGAAGAAAGACAAATAAGATGTGTGGTGCCTCATCTCAAGGTAGAAGTAATGTGGTGAGTGCTCAGGGCTCATCATTCTTAAACTGAAGATTTGTGAGGAATTGCTGGTATTTTTCATTAAGCTGTTATTCCTTGTTTTATGCACATAACTGTCTTTCCCTGGAAGGACCAGACTACATCTCTAACAGGGCTAGTAGGGTGCCTGGCACAGCATCTGTGGGAGCTCAGCTATGCAGAAAGGCTATGGCCAAGGACAATCTGTCATTTCTTGCCAATGCAAGTGAAATAAGTTCTCTATTCTGAAAGATAAGTAGGGAAGGTAGAGTGGGTGATTTTCCACTTGTAGGTTGGAGGGGCATATTGAAGGATTTCTGGCATTTACACAACAAACATCTTTAGGGTTATGGACTTACCAAGAATTTTGTAGTACTAGTCAAGTCAGAGATCATGGATGGACAGAGGGCAAATACAAAGGACTTGGATGAGAAGTGGATCAATAAACCAGGCAGACAGCCTGATCACAGACCCTCCTGCTGTCCCACACCTGCCACCAAACCCCTCAGCCGTTGGATTTTCTGAACACATCAAAACAAAGGTCTGATCAGATGACAGAGGGTTCCCCTTTGACAGATACAAATTATTCAGTCCTTTCAAACTCTAACTTCTGTCAGATCCCTCCTGGGAACTAACTTTGCAATCTGACCTAAAGGGACTATAGTGATGTTCAAATCAAAGGTCCCCAGAACACTCAGCTAGTGTTTCACAGCACTCATTCGTGGCCCAAAACTAATTCTCAGATGGGAGGCTCAGCAGGGGCAAGAAGAGTTGCTCCCCTCATTCATCTGAATTCTCTCTCCATGGTACACTCATCTTGCATCTTGTTCAGGGGGTAATACCAAGTTTTTACCCCTTGCCTACATCCTGCCTCCACAGACATTTTCTGCCCCACCCATCACCCTGAAGTGTCCTGCGGCAAACCTTAACACTATGCCATGTCTTCCCTCCCAAATCATCACCAGCTTGACTTCCTGATGTCTGTTGAGGGTGAAGCCTCAAAAGATACTCCAAGATGCTGCCTCCAAGAAATTCTCCCATCTCCCATTTCCTTTCTATTCCCATCATTGTAATCTTCACTTAAGTTCAGACCTCCCTGCTCCCCACTTCCAACACCAGCCCCAGATCACCCTAAGATGTGCCTCCCTAGTCTGCTGCTGCACAGAGACCAACAACTGGTTTCTCACCACACTCCAAGCGCAAATCCCTATTCCTGGTCTCTTCCTTCTCGTCTCCTCCATTCCTACAGTTACATCCTTTACGCCAGCCAAAGTTTCCCAGAATGCCCACCATGATGACATGAGTGCCATCCAACCACCTCCCAGGTGACCTTGTTAATTCCTCCAGAGCCACATCCCTGCCCTGGGTTACTTATATGCTCTACACCACCAACATCCCCAGCTCCAAATTGCTCCTTAAAGTTAGGACTGTCACATCCACCCTGTGTACTCTCATGGTGCAGAGAGCCACACACAGCAAGCTTTGGATCACTGTCTGCTAACAGACCAGCTTCTCAATTCTTAACACCACAAAGCTTAAGAGCAAGGGCCTTGGCACTGGCTGCAAATGTCATGCCTTTCACTTGTGGACAGCTTTATTTTGTGTCTTGACCACCAGAGAACTGTCTTGAGGATAGGGACCTATTTTCTTGTTCCCTGATGAATCCCAATGCCCAGGAGAAGACCCAATCTCTGCAAGGCACACAGTAAATACCTTATTAACTGAAAAACTTACTTTCAAGCCTTGCTTATTGCTGTATCTCCTTGGGAAAGTGGCTAACTCTCAGTCTTGGTTCCTGTTTTAGTAAAATAGGGGAATGGGACAGAACCATCTCAAAGAGTCATACTGGGAAGTTAACAGGGTGCAGGAGGAGGGCATGGCATGGGGCTGGACAGGACACACATGCAGAGAGCATCCTGGAAAGGTGGACCATCATCCCTCTGCGTCCCCCACACACTTCAGTTTGCTTTAAGAATCTGAACCACACTCTTCTGATGCCTTCTTCTACCCTCGTGCCCCTGTCTCTTTCTCTGACTCAGATCAGAGCCCACTCCACATGGGGTCTCACATATGGTCATCTTGAAGAGTCAGGAATAGCCACCACTGCTCAGGGCAGCAGCTGCTGAACACAATGGGCTAAATGGACCAGGTGCCTATGGGCAGCTTGCCACCTGGGACACATCTTCTGGGATGTAGAGAGTGCCCCACCCCAGTCACACACTAGAATAGAGGCTCAATTCTATGGCTGTAATTCATGTCCATCACTCTTTTCTCAGGATCTGGGACAGTAACTGATATGCCTGGACAGCCCTGCCCCAAACTGGCCCTTAGAGAATGGACTCCAGTAAGTCAGAGCACCCCAAGCTCTCAGACCTCATTTCCATCCCCTTCAACTCACCACTGCAGGTTGGACTAGCCAACCATCCTGTTTCCCTTTGACTAACACCAACTCAGCTCCAATTTAGCCAAACAAGCCTACCACCACAAAGTCCACTTATTAACTAAAGTAAAATGCCAAGTGAGATCAATTTATAATTTAAATCTGAACTGCATAATGCATAAGCTATCATGTTATAAATTATTCACCCAAAAATTGCCATCTGGACATTTAAGGTAATTGGTGGGAAATTTAAAAGGCAGCAGGCATTTGCCCAGCATCACGCCACTAAGCAAAGAGCACTTGTTTTTGCTCTTGCTGTCGTGTTATTTGGCAGGAACCTGAGCACATAGATTCCATTCACCTCCTCCTAAAACCACTTTAGAGTTGTGTGCAAACCATTATGAGATGACCCATCCCTGTTGACCCTCCCCTTCTGTTTTCTCTTCCAGCCCCAGATCCAGGGCTGCACCTTCACAACACCTGCAAGGCACATTGGTCACAGCAGCCTAGTTTGCCTCCCAAGTACACTGCTGACCTGGTAGGTAAGAGCCGAGACTTCTGCTCCCTATTCCTCCCCTTCCCTTACGTGGCTACAAAGAACTGATTTCTGCACACCATGAAATCTGCTCACCCACAGCTCAGAATCCATGATGGAAGCTCCTCTGAACAGAGGATAAGAACTTACCATCGAACTCAGTAGAGGACACACTGGCAAACAGCCATCGCATTTGCCTTCTAACATAAATACATCTTGTGCTGAGTCTATCCATGAAGTTAATCATAACTGCACATCTATAATTTCGACACTATATGGTTTGCTGAGGACACAGAGATGAATAGAAGACATTCTTTGTTATTAACTTTACATATCAGAAAGGTAATTGTGCTTACAAATAGACCACTACAAAATAAATTATCCCTGATGTCCACTTCATTAGGGACTTAGCAGGCACTGGGGGATGATAATCACAGCTACTATATATTCTAGGTCTGTGGGGGTACAAAGGAGTATGATCAGCTCTTCTGTGGAATGAGAAGATCAAGGCAAGCTGCACAGAGAAAGAGATGCTTGATCTGGGTCTTGGAGGGTAAAGAGGAGTTTTCCAGGAAGACAAGCAGAAAGGACATTGTGAGAAGGACCAACGTGTGCAAAGTTCCTGAACCATATGCTGGTGTGCATGTGGAAAGCTGAAGGCAGGTTAGCATACACAGATGCTTTAAGGGACAGGATGCAACTTGGCTTGTACTGCTGGGACAGGCTGTACATATACTATTTCCTTTAAAGAGGTCAGTGTGTTTCCACCTCATCCATGACTAATGGTTCTGAAGCTGGAAGGAAATGGAATTTTTCTCATTTCTTCTTAACAGAATAATTGGAACCTTTGCAATCTCCTCTCCTTACCCTCTGTTAATAATCCATCTTCCATCAGAATAAAACATTATTACCCTAAGGTTCCATTCCATTTAAACCTTATGGATCTTCCTGGGAATCAAGAAATCATTGCCAGACTCACTTCACCCTGAAAGGAAAAAGGGAGGGGGAGGAAAAGAAAGTTTCGCTTTCCAACAAGGATTCCTGAAGCCCTATTTCCTTCCCAAGGACTACACCAATCACTGCAAATCCTTAAGGCTTCCCTATATAGAAGTCAGAGAGCAACAAATTACCCAATTAGGCCTACAGAGTCGGGAGAGTTAAAGGAGCTGTGTGGCTGCATGCTATGTGTCCCTGAGAGAAATCACTGAGCAAGGATCAAAACAAGACCAGTTACTTCTCCAAGACCAAAATGTCCCTTTCCCACACATGTCCCTTTCCCATCATCCTTTGTACCCACCAAGTGACAGAAAAGGACACAGCTCTCACCCAGGGCAACACTCTCTTGCCCCACGTCTGTACAAGACATTTAGTCTGGTCACCTTCATGCAATATAGACAGACAGACAGGCCTCCTCCCCAATAATATCTCCCCAGACAGCAAAACTATCTACCAACCATGGTAAGAAATTGAATTCCTCTCACAGGTCTTTAGCTGTTTCCTGCAAAAATGGAGTGCTCCAGGTGGTTATGTGTTTAAAAGATATTCTCTGTTGGCTTTTGATAAACTGTTTATATCAGAGTTTGATATTCTTTGGCTGAACCTTTTCTGAAATTCTGTTCAAACAGATTAAGCACTCAAAACTCTGAAGGGTTTTTCCTCTGCCTCCTGGACAAAATTTCAAGACTTACACCATCAAATCAAGAATCTAGGTACCCTGAACTCCAATTTAATAGGTGCTTTTGGATAGTTCTAAAAGCATGAACTCATCACAAAGCCTTCGGTGGAGAACAGAGGACAGCTGCTGAAGGTATCATTTCTAGGATGAAGGCTAAAAATTGTCTATCACAGCCAGTTAAGTTCAAAGGATGTCTAAATAAATCAAGCCCACAGGGAGCCTATGGTAGAAGACCTATATTAGGAGCAATCTTTTGAGCATCGTGTCCATATAAAATAAGAATTCTCCCTCTAACTGGGGCAAAGGATCCTCTCAAGGATAAAACTTTGGATCACTTTACAATAAAATTACTGTATCTTAGCAATCTAGAGATTGAGCCAATAATTTGCATTTGGATGATATTCTTATTTGGTTATAAAATACTTCCCGAGCTGTTCATCATCAGGACAGCAGCCACCCCCAGGAAGGTGAGCAAGGCACAAGCCCACATTCTTAGCAGTAGCTCTGTCTCTGATTAAGACCAAAGTACGAAAGATCCAGAGCATATAAAATCAATTAAGAGAGTTAATACACGCAAAGCACTTTGAACCCCAAATCAAAATTAGCTATTATATCAATAAAAATAGCAGCTTCTACTTATTGAGTACCTACTATACAGTAGGCAGCAGGTTAAGGACATGTGCTCTCTAATTTAATACTAATAGCAAACCCTACAGGGTAGTGATAACTCCCACATTTTACAGATGAAGGTGAGGAAATGCAAATTTTGTTAGTTTCTGCCTTGCTTGCAGGCTTTTGCTAATGAAAAGCCTTTTTTAATTTTTTTTTATAAAGCACTGCAGTCCATACTAAGAAGCAAATACAGTCAGCATTTTTATATGCTTGCCTAACTTGGATAAAAATAAAAAGTCAAGAAGAAATAGATACATTTTCTGAATTACATATTTTTTTCTGTTTACATGGTTTTTTGGGTTTGTTTTTTTTTTTCCTGTACATAATATAGCACTGAGCTTTCTCCACATAACTACATGGCTTCCCTGTCCACTGCTGGGAGGCAGCTATTACCCATAGATTCATCCTCCAGCAACTTCACAGATCCTCATGGTGACATATGTACTCCTAACTACTAAGTCCCCATAAGGGTGTCCCGGATTAATTCCATCACCTGAACATCCAAAGAAGAAAGAAGGCCAACGTTCATTTCAACCACCCCAGGAGGATTTAAGCAGCAACTGGTGCTCTTGTTGAAGATGCACAACTCCAGGCCCAGCTCAGTTGTCCCACATAAATGTGCAAGACTCAATCTGCAATCAGTCTGTCTCAACAGCTATCTCCACCCCATCATTCCTCAGGAGGGTCATATGTAAACAAAGGCACAGGTAGCAAGGGAAAGGGAAAAGGCAGCTACATGTGTGTGCTCAGAACCCTGGACGAAGACACTACGATGTTGTGACGCCTCACCTCACATACACTTCTTTCCACACTAATCCCGTAGTCATCTGAACCTAGATGGACCTTGAACACCTCGAAAGTGACCAGAAGTCAGACAGGAACACTGATTTCATAACAGTGCTAGTGGACCTCCAGAAATCAAGAATATCTCTAAACACTACCCCGCCTAGGGTGCACCCTTAAATCTAGACAGGGGATTCCCTTGGGTACATTGCCTCTCGTTGCAGAAATATGCTCAATATTACCAAATGAGTCTGCCTGCTTTTATCTCAGCGGTGCCTCACACCATTTCTAAAATGCCCCATGCTCAGTAGACTATCTTAATAACAACATGGCACAGCAATATTTGTGGTTCTGCCACTGACAGTAACTACTTATTTCCTTTCCTTACATCTCATTCAAGCACACATTTCTTGGAAGATTGCCTGCAGTTCCAAAGAGACCTGGCAGATCAAGATTCCTCAAACTTCCTCCAAAGGCATGTCCCAGAAACTGACACCAGCAGCCTCTGGGAAGCTGTTTCATCACCAATCCAACAGCAAGTGATGTGGCCTTTCTGCACTGTCCAACATAGCCTCTGTTTCCCTCATATTAAAGGATTATCACATGGTGTTTTTTTTATGAAATGAATGTTGTGTTCCCTCTCTCACAAATTCCTATATTGAAAAAAACCTGACCCCAATGTGATCATGCTTGGAGGTCTTGGGAAGGTAATTGGGAAGGTAACTGGGTTTAGATGAGGTCATGATAATAGAGCCCCCATAATAAGATAAGTGTTCCTATAAAAGGAAGAGGAGATACTAGAGCATCCTCTCTCTACCACGTGAGGATAGAGCAGAAGGTTGACTAGAGCTAAGAGAGGGCCTCAATGAGAACCAAATCTGCTGGCACTTGTTCTCGGACTTTCTACCCTCCAGAACTGAGAAAATAAATGTCTGTTGTTTCACCTACCCATTCTATAGTATTTTGTTCTAGCAGTCCAAGCTGATGAAAACAATGTTATAAAGACAAATTATATGTCTATACCCCCTACTAGAGAATGTGAACTCTGTAAAGGGAGGGATAAAATGTAGTTGTGCTCACCACTGCATCCCTGGCCCCTAGCACATGGTTTTGGATATAAGAAGCACTAAAGAAATGTCCATTGCATGGGTGGATGCATGCATGCATGTATGGGGTGGGGATTAAGTAAGCAGGCAAGTGGATGCACGTGTACATGTGCAGATTAAGATTTTGAAGAACACTCGGTGTTGAAGAAAATGGTTATGATATGATAAGTAAAAATGTAGCAAATAAAATTACATAAACAATGTGATTTCAATTATGTAAACATTTACACATGATAAGGAATCTGGACAGAAATATGCTGAAAATGTTAATAGTGGTTATCTCTGGGTTGTAAGATTTGGATCTATTGCTACAGTTTTCTTCATTTCCCATGTTTCCACAAGTTGCATGTGTTACATTTATAATCCACACAAAAAGTACATTTTTAAGAAGAAAACTACTAAAGAAGAAATATTCCTCCATGTTTTAGAACATTTCAACTTCAAAAGCAGGTTGGTGAGATGAGGGAAGGAATCTGGGACTCTGGGTGGGGACATGTTCCCAGAGCCCAGGAGCCCCTATCGCTCCAGACTCCTCAGGAGTGATTTTCACACACAAAGCTGCTTATTTACCCCTAACCTGAGTGACTTTATAGAGACTTCCCTGAGAGCCTTGCTTTCAGTCTCAGCCATTAAGATGATGGAGGAGCCCCCACTTCAACATATATACACATTGGAGTATTGCTCAGCCATAAAGAAGAATGAAATTGTGGCATTCTCTGGTAAATGAATGAAATTGGAGACTATAAAGTTAAGTGAAATAAGCCAGACCCCAAAAGTCAAAAGTTTTCTGATATGCAGAAACTAGTCCCAAAAGGTGGTAAAATTAAAGACAGAAAGAGAGGTGGCAGGGAGAAGAAATATCAGTGAACTCGATGAAGGCGACTGAGAAGGAGGAAAGAGGGATACGGCAAGGGAAGAACAATAGAATGAATCTGACCTAACTTTCCTATGAACATACATGAACATACTACAGAAATTCTCACCATAATGGATATCCATAAAGCTTAAAAAATCATTATAAGTAAATGACAAAAAAATCAGTAGTGTAGAGGGAGGGAGGAGGGGAGCAAAAGTAATAGGAAGTAATAGGAAGTAATAGGGACTGAATTAGAGCAAATCATATTCCATGCTCTTGTAATTATATCAAAATGAATCCTTATGTATAACTAAAAAGAACCAATAAGGAGAATAAGAAACTGGGGAAGAAAAGATGATGGATGGGGTATAAGTGCCACCTCTGAGGGCAGAGCCTGAACTTGAGAACAGAAGAAAAAGGCTGGGAAGGAACGCCACCCAGAGCTGCGGAGCCATGAAACCCATACCACAGGGAAGCACAGATGTGCTTACCAAGCAATGGAAAAGTTCCTCCCAAGGCTCAGAAGCACAGAAGAAGGTCCTTGTTTTAGCTGGCTTACGAAACAGAAGAGGTCTAAGTTACGATAATAATTGTAGCACAACTGCAATTGCCATTTGTTAAGGGCTTAACACAGAAGACAGCAGCCTTTTCCTGTAAAGAAACAGAAAGTAAATACTTTAGGCTTTGTGGGCCATATATAGTCCTTGTCACAACTACTTAAATCATGGCACAGACATGCATCACATGCACCTAATTTCTTTACAAAAGGATTTTACACTTTACACAAGGATATTGCTAGGAAGTGAGCTCACTCAGAGCTTTTGTAAATATTGGTTTACACACCCGTAAGTCCTGAGTGCAGAAGCTTTATGGTTTGGATGTGAGGTGTCTCCTAAAAGCTCACGTAAGACAAGAAGATTCCGAGGAGAAGCAATTGGGTTTTAAGAGTCTTAACCCAATCAGTAAATTAATCCCCTGTTAGGGATTAGCTGAGTGGTAACTGAAGTGGTAGGGTGTGGCTGAAGGAGGAATTGGGGACATGGCTTTGGTATATATTTCTATCTGGCAAGTGGACACCTCTCTCTGTGCTTTCTGATCATCATGTGAACTGCTTCTCTTCCACCACATTCTTCTACCATGATGTCCTGCCTCACACTGAGCCCCAAGGAATGGAGCCCGCTGTCTATGGGCTGAGACCTCTGAAACCATGAGCCCTTAAATAAACTTTTCTTTCCCTAAAATTGTTCTGGTCAGATCTTTTTAGTAACAGCAGTGAAGAAACAACTAAAACAGAAGCCAAGAAGCAAACTGCACCATGAAGAGCCCCTATCAGAAGTCCCTATACTGGGTCACAGTTTGGCTTTATGGTTAAGAGTGCAGTGAGGACAGATGAACCTGGATTGGAATCCCAGCTCTGTGAGACCTGGGGTAAAGGAACAACTTGCTCTATGCTTCAGCCACCTCACTTGCATACCAAGGTTAGGACTTGGTATTGTCCTAGGGCTGCTAGGAGACAACATGGTGGTACCAGAGGGCAGGGACTAATTTTGTCTTGTCCATCACCATATCCACAACACCAGGCACAAAGCAGATGCAAACTAAGGGAAGAGACATGAATAAAAATGGAACCTTTCTGAAATCACCTAAGTCTATAGAAAAATAGGACTTCTTGGGCAAAAAAAACTTCCCAGTAAAAGAAATGTAGCCCTAGAAGTGCAGAACAGTTGTCTTGAGGAGCCAGCTTGGAACAGCGTTGAGATGCATAAATTCATTCTGGGAGTGAGCCTGGGTGGCTATTTTCTGCCAGAGGTAGGTGTGGATGGCAGTAAAAGTGAGCATCCAGGGTGTGAAGACAAGGCTTTGGTTTAACCATCTCCATTCAAACAGCCTGAAATTCTAGGGTCCTGGACCCACCTCTAGGCCCCCAGCTGCTTACTTCCCAAACAGCTGCCTCCAACTTTTGACTCTGTGACTCTGACCTTATTTACTCCAGTAAACAGAGGAGTAAACACAGACACTGCCCCCAATGCCTACTCCCTCCACAAGCCTTGCTGGGGGCAGGGGTAAGTAGAGGAGCATAGGGGTTAAATGCCAGGATTTGCAAGCAGTTTTCTCTAGTGCTAAACCACCATCTGCACACCTGTGGCTGCAAACTACAAAGCCAAGGCAAAGGAATGTATAAGGTAAATGATACATCCTGCATCTGCATTGTGTCCAGCAGGGACCATGGAGCTAAGCATTCAAATTATGTAATTTTATTTTGTTTTATTTTAATTTGGCAACCCTGAAGGGAACATATTTTCACCTTTTTTTTTTTTGTACCAGGAATTGAATCCAGGGGTGCTTGAATACTGAGCCACATTCTCAGCCCTTTTTATTTTTTATTTTGCACCAGGGTCTTGCAAAGTTGCTTAGGGCCTTGCTAAATGGCTGAGGCTGGCTTTTAACTTGTGATCCTCCTGCCACAGCCTCCCAAGCCACTGAGATTACACAAGTGCGCCACCATGCCTGACTTCATCCATATTTTTAAGATAGGCCTGCAATTTTGGTTGTCACTAGACCAAATAATAGTTAATAGGTGACCAAGTTTATCTGACTCCCTATCCCACCTTTGCCCAAGGCCCTGGGCAGTCCCCTTCTCTCCTAAATGCAATTACTTTATTTCAACTTATTCTACTTTCCCTTTATCCACTATATACCAGCCACAATGGCATCACCACCCTCTCCTTTCTTGTTCCATGGATCTTTCCTTCATAGCAATAGTATTCAAATGATAGGGCAGATGACTATTCATTTATGAGTTGTTTCCCATCCAGGATATGGGTTCCATGAAGGCAGTAACAACATTTACACCTCTAATTCCCAGGGACTGACACAAAGTCCTTGCTGAATTCTATCTGTAGTATGAAGGAATGAATAAATGAACAAATGAACAAACACATGAATGAACAAATTACTACCCACACATGTTCCCTAGATATTTCAGAAGGCCCAAATACCATCTTCCTACAGGTTAGCACAAACTTTAATCACACACACACACACACACACACACACACACACTCTCTCTCTCTCTCTCTCACACACACACACACACACACACACACAAATTTACTACCCACATTAAATTCTTGAAAAGTAAGATTACAAATCACCCAACAGTCTTTTCCAATCACAGCATAGCCTACCCTGTAGAAAAATGATGGTTGCCTTCATACCAAGCCCTGAGCATTTCATTTCTAAATGGTACTGCCACTTTGGTTAATCTACCATTTGATACCCAAGTGACCCAGTGGAAAAATAGTCATTTTTGTAAAGCCTTTGGATTGGGGTGATTTTGTGCAAATCTTCAGAGCATGAAGGGCTTTTACACAAAGGTCCCACAGCCCTGGTGATAGTTGACCAACAGACAATGGGGCACATCCACCCAGTCTCTCAAGTAACACCTATGCTACTGGCACATAACAAGGGCCAAACTCAGACCCACCCCTCCTGGGCCTCTGCTGCCAGGACTGTGCTCAATATTTAGTGCTTATAGCACACAGCCCAGTGGCATTAGCTACTTTTTCATACCAAATAGTAGGCAAGATTTAAGAGCCAAGGCTTGGGATTTAGCAAAGCTGTGTTCCGACCACGACTCCATCACTCACAGTGCTTGTGTGACCAGAAGTCGCCTCACCTGTGGAATGGAGCTGATAAGAGGTGCAGAGAGGACAAAGGGCCTGGAATGCATACAAGCTGCTCACTAGTGCTCACTATGGGGATGCTGTCATCCCACAAGATGTTGTCCCAGATGGAATGTGAGCTCCTCACAGAAGGAATCTGTGTCCAAGCACCCAGCACAGGGCCTGCACTCAGCAGGGCTTCAGGTCATGCTTTCATGAGGACACTGATCCAGCAATTGGGGCTGCATGGACAGAGCACTCAGATGCCAGGAGCTGCTCCTTGCTCAGCAGCCCTTTCCACCCTGGCTGCCTTTCTCAGCCTCGGGCCTCTGCCAAGACCCTTCTGAGGGCAGCACTACAGCAGGTGAACAGGTTAAGGGAATTCTGCACTGTTCCCTTCAGTCACCTCCAGAGTCTCTGTCAGTTAATCCTGGTATCTTCCCAGCCTTTGCAGAGACTCTGTGGTCAAGTGTATACATGTGTGTATGCATGCACACACACAGGGGCTCTGCCTCAAACCTTTCTGAGTCAGGTTTTGGAAGAATTCTAGAATTTACTTTGGAATTTCCTAAAGTAGGTAGTTCCTCTTCCCTCCAAGATTCCCCTGTTTAAATAAAGGAACCTGAGATGTTACTTTGAAAGAAACACTAACATTGAAACAACCCCCCTTTTAGAAGTTCTTAGTAAGCTAGAATCCTCCTTCAAAAAAAGCCAATTGTGGGGAAATGTGCCTCCTAATCCATTCATAAATCAGACATTCATGTCTTAGAATAATTTCCCCATAATTCATGTTAATCATTCTACTCTTGTAGCATGAATCATCTGTTTAATGGAAAACTTTCACCACAATGGGCAAGAGCCACTGGATCTTGCTTTAAAAATCTCTCCAGAGCTCAGAAGGTTTTACATTATTGACAGAAAAGTTACTGTATTTTTAGCAGGCACTTTAAATATTACTCATGCAATCAAAGCTGTTTTCCTAACTCAACTTATACAGTTTTCAAACATGTATTATGGTTGACCTTATTAAATATTCTGTAGCATCACTTACACACAGTGGCACACAAAAGCACAGCCACAAAACTTCTGATGGCCCTGGGAAAAAGCAAATCCTCAGGAATAGTCCCAGAGGGAATGGCCAAGGCTCCATGCTAGGTATTGGTTCCCTTAGGGGAGACAGAGACAAGGGACAGGCTCCCAGAAGAGTTCTCTTCATGAAGGTAAACGAGCAGACAGAGCAAAGGTGTAGGTTCTTTGTGCACTAATCAAGATTTTCATGACCATCTCTCTAAAAATACTCTCCCAGGGCTCCAAGGACAAGATAGCAGTTTGCAATTGCATTAAGCTCTAGGATATTACAGGGGAAACAGGACAATTTTGACATTTTCAAAATAGAAAACTTGAAACTGTCTTATCAGAATCTGTAAGCTAGAAAATAGTTCCCTAAGTAGCTACCATTTATTGAATACTCACCCCCAGGCACTGTAATAAATAGTGTAGAATACATAAGACCTCATTTGGTCCTCACAGTAACCTCGAGCAGGTGGTATCACCATCTTTAATTTCCAGATAAGATGGAGATGTTAATACATTTGCCCATAACCCAGGAAGATCCAGGTAGAATCAGAGCCTGCTGGACTCCAACCCCTGTGCCCTAAATCTTTTCACCAAACTGACCTGGAAGGCCAAAGCTCAAGTCCTGCCCCATGCCACCTGTATCATGTGGGATTTTGTTCAACTGAAAGGAGTCTATATCATCAACACTGACCAATTGTTATCAAATTAGTTGAGCTCCTTTAAACGGGCAGGTCACTAAGTAATGTGGAAACATGAATGATTAGGCAGGCGTTGATGATGAGGTAGGAGTTGGAGCAGGGATTCTGTCACAGGCCTCTGCTGTGGAAGTTAGAATCAGAAGGAAAAGAGTATAGCTCTGAGAAAAGATGAGAAAGGGCAATAGATGTTCCAGCTAAGTGGGGACCAATTGTCAGCAAAACAAGGGGGAGGGGAATAGACCAAGCAAATACAAATAGCAAATGATTTGAGTTTCAATTTTTAAACATCAGACCTTAGATTGCTTAAATTGCTGAGCCAGAGTTGCAAGCACCTGGAGCGGGGGAGAGGGAAGGGGAAAGCAACTAGGTGAAATGGCAGTGACTCTGGGCTTCTAGGGTTCCCTTCTTTCCCCTACTCGTGTGTTTTACAGTAGGTGGAGTGAGATGGCCTGGGCTGCACTTGCCTGTCTCAGCCCTGGATGCTGGGAGGGGGTGTGCGCCTGTAGTTCTGCTTTGCCTTCAGGTAAGGCTTCTCCACCTGAGCTAACGCCCTCTCTTTGCCACCCAGAATGAAACGCTGAGGATCACCAAGTGGCAACAACTGGTACAAAACGCATGATTCCTGGGAGTCCCAGCCTCTCCTCAACCCCCCATAAGCCTATATACAACACCTCTAAACAGTCACACTCACCACTCCAGGCAACACTTAGAAAGAGGAAGCAACACCCGGTGGCAAGAAAAGTGCTGTGCATGGAGCAAAATAAAGTTGACATTTAAAGAATTCAAGTCACTGGGTATTTCTAGAGCAGCCCCAGGACATCGCAGCCCAAGACGAGACAGATGGGCGGTACTTTCTCTTGAGATGTTTATAGTTTAATGGAAAGAATATAAACTGCTCAAGGCATGCCCCAGGAACACCAGATGAGATCGCAGACACAGTGAAGAGACCACTGAAATGTCATAATGTGATCTGTTATCACCAGGACCGTCGCATGTTAGGCTCCCCGTGGCTGCCCGTTTTTATCTTCCCAGAACCCTTCATGCCAACCCCTCTAAACCACACGTCCCACTAAAGCTTCTCAGCCCAAAGAGTTTGGAAATACTCCTGTGCAGCTTTTCTTCTTTCACAAGTTAGTTTGGGGTCAACTATCAAGAACTGCGCCAGCCCTTAGGGATGCTAAGATAAAGAGCAATTCCTGCCCTTAAAATCAGAGCAGCTACTACCCTGGCAGGAGGTAAAGGGCTGTCACCAAGGTGAGGGCAAAGGAGACCAGGATCCACCTCTAGTGAGACAAATGCATGGGAATATCAGCCCTTAAGTCTGCTCTCCAGGCTTCTGCTCTACATAGCCTCCTCCTACCACCACCAACGGGCAGCTGCACCATCACACAGCCTCTCACAACACGGCTTAAACTCAGAGTAACACTTGATCCTAGGAGACACACTCAGGAACCCAAAACAGTCCAGCTTAATTCTGGCTCAAACATGTGTGCCTATGGTCACAGAGATTGTGGTCTGCTCACGATGGGCAAGTGGACCAGAAAATGTTGAACCCCGGTAGGAAAATTCTCTTCCGCCTGAGCACATTGACAAACAAGCACAGAAACCCAGGGTGCTTAAGTAGGAGAATAAACCAGGTGAGCAAGAGGAGGAGGAGGGAGATTATATTACAATTGAAGATTCAATTACAGCTGGAAAGAAGGGGAACATGGAGCCCTGAGAGGGAACAACGGGCTCTGCTGACCTCATCTGGAAGATCCTTAAGAAGGCTCAAGGGACCTGAAGGAAGAATGAGAGCTAACTACACAGAGATGGGAGAGGATGATCCAGGCAAGGGAACAGCAGGCACAAAGGCCCCATGCAGCCTCCAACACAGCTGGCCAGGCTAGAGAGCAAGGCATAAGGGTACATACTCCATATTCCACATGCAATACTGGGGCATCACAAACTGCTAAAAACCCACCCTGCACCCAGGTCAAGGATCTTGCCTGCCATAAGGCTACCCTTCCTCGCCCAAAGTTTCTTGGGCTGCTCTTCACCAAGGGCTGCTGTCCCTGCTGCCTCTGCCCCCACTGTTTCTGCATCTCCCTTCACAGCTGCACACAGGACTGTGTGCTCCAGAGGATCTGTGGTCTGCTCTCTGATTAATTTTTCTGTATCTTCTTAAAATGGCCTGGTGCCTGCCTGGTGTTATTCTGCACAGAGCAGCAGGGTTCGTGAGGCAAAAGGCAGCTGGGAGAGCTGTATTTCATTTCTTTTGTGTTGGAATGACCTAGATGCTGCTCCGTCCAACAGACTCACATTTGCAGACCTTAACCCTTTCTTTGCCATCCAGCCTGGCAGCAGAGGTTTGAGTGCCCAGTAGGGTGGCATCAGCTTAGCTGGGCCCGTGAGGAAGAGGACAACTAGAGACTCTCAGGGCTGTTCCAGATGACCCAGGCCATACCCTCAATGCGTGGGTGCTTCTAGAAAGGCTAGTTGCAGCTGACTTTTCTAGGAGCCCTTATTTGCAGACTTATGCATAGGACCTGAATGAAGAGAACAGGGAGTGACTCATAGCCTCCTCCATGCTCTTCTGTCCTTGGTGATTTCCATCACAAGCTGACTCATGTCCATTCATCTACTCTGAAGTATCTCCTCAATGTCTACTCTCCATTCAGCTTTGTGAGGGACCCAGAGATAAGCAAGAGAACCATAAGAGATCCTCCCAAGGAGAACACAAATTAAAAAATAACAACAACAACCCACAGGCAATATCCACACAGAGGAAGAGAGGAACTAAGGAGACTACAAAGCAGTTGGTATCCTCAGATTAGCCTGGGGGTATCACTTACTGACTGGGGACCTTGTGTCAGTTTCTCAAAGTTGTAGATCAGGCTGGTCTACAATTGTTTTAGCTCAGGCTGCCTTAACAAAATATTATAGACTGGGTGTCTGAAACAACAGGAATTCATTTTTGAAAATCTAAGATTAAGATGCTGGCCAATTTAGTTCCCTGGTGAGGGCTCTGTCCTTGGGTTGCAGATGGCTGTCTTCTGTGTCCTCAAATGACCAGAAAAGAGAGGAAGCAAGATCTCTGATGTCTCTTCTTATAAGGGCACTAATCTCATCACGAGGGACCCACCCTCATGACCTCATTAAACCTTTCACCTCCCAAAGGCCCCATCTCCAAATATCATCACACTGTGGTTTAGGGCTTCAACACGTGAATTTGGGAGAGGGATATGGAGATACCTGGGATCCCACAGGTATAACACTGAGCACAGTGCCCTGCCATGTAAATGCCATGCTAGCCTGCCTAAGTATGCAAGTATGCCTCAGGTCAATGGTAGGTAGAATTTGCCTCCCAGACCCCAGCCTGCCCCTCAGCATAAGCAAGCCCAACAGATTCTGCAGCCCCTCCGACTCCCTGCCTCCACCTGCTGAGCTGGAGCGTGACTTGGAATTGAACTTTTCCCCCTCCAGGGGTCTGAAAAGAAAATGAAAGCACAAGAGATGTGATTAAATGCTGAGCTGGTCATCATGCCACGATCCAACAGTCACACACCGACCAAATCCGGTGATTTTCCACCTCTTAATCACGTCCCTGCCAGATTTAAAATGCAATGAACATCAATGAGAACAAATGCTAATAAGGCTCTAACAGCCAACGGATGTCAAGAGGTGAGGAATAAACCTTGCATATTTTGACTGAATGGGGGTCAAAGAGGGAATAACCAGGATACTAAATAGAAATCTTTTATTCAACGGTTACAGCTTCCCTGAAAGGCAGCTGCTCCAATCAGTGACACTCACTCATTAAAGAACGTGCTGGGCAGTGTCCTGCAGCAACAGGACATCCAGCTCCATGACATGTATTTTTCCTGGCATTTAGCTAACATGATAAAGTCACCAGCAAATTTACATCAGGCCTCAATGGAAGACAAGGTCCTTTTGTGACACACGCAGGCGTAGTCATTGGAGTTCAGCTGTGGTGAGATTTTTTTTTCCCAAGAAAACAGTGGAGCTTTGGAAACGTTGTACCAAATGCCTCCTTTAAGCAGCACTGGCAAAGCAAATGTGTTTATCATATGTTTCTACCTTCCCAGCGTCTCACAAAGACTTTTAGTGAACAGGCCTCAGGCCCATGGAAGAATCATACTAGATCTGCCTGGCTGAGACAAAGGGCCAGCCCAGGACCACAGCAGTGCTGTTCTCACAGCTTGTCAGGCCCTGGCCACCACAGAGTTCATGCTTTGGTCTAGAGCCCAGTTCAGCCTCAGCCTGAGAATTTTCAACCATTTCCTGGGTTTCCTGTACTTCTCCAGGGTCTCAGACATTATGAAATACCCAGTCTGTGTTGCATAAGGCTCCATGATTGCAAGAAATTTGATTTCAATTCTAATGGGGTAAAATAAAAGGTGGAATAGAGAAAATAACTATGAGAAAGAGAGAGAATAACTTCAGAATCAGACAGATCTGGATTCCAAGCTCAGCTCCCTCACACCCTGACTAGGAAACTTTGGGCATATTACCTAACAAGATTATAAACTGGGGAGGTCAGCATTAATCCTGAGAACCATCATGAGTGTTAAACAAAGGAATATATGAAAGTACTTAGTTAGTATAGAGCTTGGTAAAAGTGTCATAAAGGTTAGCTATTTATAACTATTTGCATACAAAATTCAATTTTGCTCCATCATAATAATCATAGAAGCTGGGAGAATAAGCAAATTTCTGGGGACTCTATAGAGCAGTTCGCAGGGAGTAGCCTTCCCTTTAGGTAACAGGATTTGCCCAGTACCGAACAACCAACCATTATAAATACAGAGAGCCAAGGTGAGTAGGATTACTTAATAACACCTGAGCACCCCAAATTACATACAACCTCTCAGGAGGGAGGAAGATCAGTTTACCTCCAACCACAGCCCAGATATCTCCGACCCAAATTTTCTCAGCTTAAGTTGTCACCCTGGATGAGAAAATGAGGATGAGATTGTTGTGAATGTTTAATACAAGCTAAACATCATTCACCTGTGACCACTTAACCCTCAAAATGATCCATGACAAAGAGGCTGTTACCATCCTTAGTCAAGATGGGCAATGTCCAAGAGCATTTTGCTGATTTTGATTACAAATGTGAGCCATAGATATAATTTAAATTTTCTAGCAGCCCCACTAAAAAGAAACAGGCAAAAGCAATTTCAATATTTTATTTAACCTAACACATCTAAAGTATCATTTGAACATACCATCAATATTTTAAAATATAAATGATTATTCATCTTAAGACTTCAAAATCTAGTATGTCTGTGTTTATGCTCACAGCACATCTCAACCCAGACTTATTTCAAGGGTTTCATAGCTGTACCTGGCTAGTGGTTACTATATTGGATATAAAGGTTGCAAGAGTAAGGAAGGAAGCTGGCCATGGCCCCACATGAACTCAGGTAGGCCATATCCAGGGCCTAAGTACTACAGCTTGCAGACTCGACTCTGCTGAATCCATTAAGCCCTACTCTGCAGACCACCACCTTCCCCAAGCAACAGGAGCACTGTCCCTCATCATAGGAGCTTTAGCCGCTGTCCTGTATGCCAAGAAAGCACAGACAGACACCTGCTATTTAATTTTCAAAGGTAAGATCCTGCCAAGGAACCATCACTAGACCCTGCTAAAAAGGACTCCAGGGTGAGAAATAGCTAGGAAGAAGGCACCAGCACTTAATCAACAGCATCCAATTGATATCAGTGGGTGGTTACTAAACTATCCAAAAAAAAAAAAAAAATTCAACTCTGTCATCAATTGCAGAACAGGTAAAGAGAGTGAACATTACAGAGATTCATTATGATTGGGTAGGGATTCAAATATAAAATACCAGAAAATGACACTGCTAAACACAGGAAAATGCAAAATAAAAGAGGAGGTAATACATACTTTGGTAGCAATGGGTAAATACATATTTAATTGGAAACAGAGAAGGGAATGGTTTGGGGCAGGCAAAGAAGGCCTGGAGAAGAGAGGCCACGAGCTGGCCCCTGTCTCTTTTCATACAGTCTTGAGTTGTCTCCTCCAAAACAGGGCAATGCTTAAGGACAGAAACTTTTTCAACTACAATTTATGATACAATGGCATAGGAGCAATGAACTTACTGCCAATCATACTGTGAGTGAAAGTGCATTTAAGAACTAAGATGGCCTGAAAAGTCTTCATGAGGTTAACACAATCCACGATCTTGTACCACAAAGTTTCCTAATGGGAATACCCATAATTTAAAGAGAAAGAACATGAAAACCCCCAAAGCATGGGCAGTCCTTGGCCTAACTGCAGGACCAGTTTAAGGTCCCTGTGGACAAGGGTGTGTTTCACCTCCCATTCTACCAACTCCCTATACTAAAATGTCTGCCCACTACATGTAGCACCAGGTGGAAGGGCCAGCCTGATACCCATCACAAGTCCTCTGCCCTTCCAGGCTATCCAAGACCTGGGCCCACACAGATAAGGGTCCTGGATCACCCTACCTGAGGAGCAGGTAGCATGTTCCAGATGCTTCCTGCAGTATGCCAGGCCCACTACCACAGGTACATATAAACACTTAGCATAACATACTTATGTGCCCTCTGACAGCCTAAACCTGGACCTTTGTCCCTTTAGGAGAGGCTTCCAACATTGTACAGGGGACAGTTACCCTCTCCCGGCAGCCAATACCCTCTGACCTGGATCTGCCTCTTACTAGCAGTGTGACTTTGTGTAAGTTATGTAACTACTCTGAGCTCCAATTTCTTCTTCTTAAATAAAATCATTCGTTTATTTTACAAATAATAATGTAGCTCATATTATTCTAGCTCCTAGTAATAATAGTAAAGAAAAAAAAACTCCTAATGGAATTTACTTCTAGCTGGAAAAGGGAGATGCCCAGTTCACGAATCAACACATATAAACAAATACAATAACCATACCTATCTCATAGCACTATTGTGAAAATTAAATAATACATCCAATGTAATCTGTTTGCACTAAATAAATGCTATCTACTATCATTACAAGTAGTAACAATGTAATACCTAAACCTTTCAGCTACACCTGAATCTGGGCCTGGTTCCAAAAGTCCAATTTGGCTAGAAGCCAGGGTAGAATAAAAGCCCAGAAGGGGCTCCATTCTTCACATCCTAATGTCTTTCTGGATTCTCAGTATTATTCATGCCACAAGAACATCCTGCCACAAAGACGAAGCCCCAGATGGTTTTCTTAAGCAAACTCAATAGTCCTGTCAAGCCCAAGTACATATTAAAAGGTGAGTCTGGGAAACAGGGCTCTGGGGATACAGTTCCACCAGCCAGGTGTGTTAGTCAGCTTTTCATCACAGTGACAAAATACCTGAGAAAAACAAGGAAGATATATTTTAGCTCTTTCAGAGGTTTCAGTCCATGATTGGCCAGCTCCACTACTTTGGGCCTGAGGTGAGGCAAAACATCATGGTGGGAAGGTGTGGAAAAAGAAAGCTGCTCAGCTCATGGGAGCCAGGAAGTAGAGAAAGAGAGAGAGTAAGAACAAGGAAGAGGCCAGAGATAAGATACACCCTTCCAGGGAATGCCCCCAGTGATCCATTTCCTCGCTATAGACTCCCACTTCCTACAATTTTCACTACTTTCCAATAATGTCATGAAATTATGAATCTCTAGTGGCTTAATCAGCTGATGAGATTAGAGCCCTCATGATTCAATCACTTCCCCAAAGCCCCTCTGAACACTGCTGCATTGAGGATCAAGTCTTCAACACATGAGCCTTTGAGGGACATTCCAGATCCAGACCATAATATCGGGAAAGTACCAGCCTTCTGCCAGGTCCATATCAAGCAACATACCTGCCTCCAAAGAGCTCACAGACTAGCAGAGAGAAAAGCCTCAGAGACACTCAAACAGGCTGTGGTATATCACATCTTCATGTGATTGGGGACACGGTGTGGGGGGCTGCTAACCCTGTCACTGGCACGAAGCTATAGCTTTCCAGTGGTGCCCTGGGGAATGCTGATAGTGATCACAGACAGAAATGACACCAACTACTATAACGACAGCAGCATTGCCACAGCATTTCTTACACACTTGGCTGAGTGTGAACACCATGTGCAGCCCTTACCTTAACCCTATCATGTATGAGCTTTTTCTTTTTCTTTTTTTTATCTCCATTTCACAGTTAAGGAAAGTGATGTTAAGTAACCTGCCCAAGAATGCACAAGGAGAAACTTAGCAGGCAGCCCAACTCCAGAAGGTAGGTCCTGAATCAATGAGATAAACCACCTCACCCAAGCGCCAGCCACAAGAGAAAGGGAGGCAGTGAGGTCACATCCAGCCACCTACACCCAGTTCAGACTCAAGTATTCATCTTGGATTTTATTTCTATGAATGAATTCCTTATGAAATTTTCTTTGGATAAAAAGATCCATTGTTAATCTTTTTAAATTACTGGAAAAAATTATGGCCAATATCAGAAAATGACTTATACGCCAAACTTTACAAAAAAGTCAAGAAGTAAATACCCAACAAGAGTAGGACAGAGAAACTGTGGTACTAAAGTTACATAAAGGAATACAACACAACATGAAAATGAAATATTGACAGAACCCACAACATGACCATCTCACAGACATCATGAGTGAAAAAAGATAGATACAGAGTATATATGCTTATTTATTCGTTTACTTATTTATTTTTGGTGCTAGGGATTGAACTTGGAGGTGCTGTAACACTGAGCCACATCCCTAGCCCTTTTTTATTTATTTATTTATTTATTTACTTGTTTTTAATAACAGGATCTCACTTAGTTGCTTAGGGCCTTGCTAAATTGCTGAGATTAGCTTCAAATCTGTGATCCTCTTGCCTCAGCCTCCTGAGCCACTGGGATTAGAGGCTGGCACCACTGGGTCTGACTATACATTCTCATTTTTTATCAAATTCAAAAATAGTCAAAAACTAATATCTAGCGATTGAAGTTAGAGGCTTGTCTTTAGTAAAGGAATACTGCTATGAACAGCATGGTGGGGGGTATTTTAGGGAGCAGAAAATGTTTTATATCTTAATCTGGATGAGGCAAGAGAGGAGTATTTAGAGGTAGACATTTACTGATGGTATGTTTAAGATCTCTATACTTTTTTCTATGTATATGATAACCCAAAATAAAGACTCAAGAGTATCTCAATAAATTATTTGATCCAGGGTTCTACTTTTAGGTCAAAATGAGCTCAGACTCCTTAAAGAAAGCAAGCAATAGTCTGTCTTGGTTGTAAAAGACAGACTTTAAAAAATAATAATAATCCCCCCCCCAAAAAAAAATCCAGCAACAATAATAAAACACTCGAGCCATGGAATCAGCTCCTCATTGGAGCCTCAAGCTCAAGCTGGGTTGCACATGACCTCCAGCCACCCTCAGTCCTCCCTGCTGGGGAGAGCCACAGTTTGATTCTCAGAAGACATGTCCATAGAGAACAAAGCCTAGTCTGCTACTTCAAAGCAGCTTAGAAGAATATCCCCTTCCTATGCGCCTAGGAGCATCAGGTCTTTTAAGAAGGCACCACAAGAAATTCAAAAGCAATCTAAAAAGCATTGAATGCAATAAAACTGTCAAGGGCCATCTCAACAACCAAGCTCATGAGGTAAAATGGGCATAGATAACAAAAGGAAACCAATGGCCCACCAGGCTCTCACTATACAGCAGACCACTGCAGGCACACTTGCCTCTAATTATTTCCAGGTTTGGGAGCAAGCTGGGTTTAGAATAAAAGTTCAGTCACCTGCACAGTTACAGCCCCAGCAAGGAACCCAGAATCCTGAGTATTTCTGGTCCCAGCAAGAAGCAGCACAGGTGCCCTCGGGCCACCTGCCACCCTCCCCCATCAGCCAACACCCCTTGCCTCTCCCTCCCACACTTCCCTGCTTATTAAAAGTGAAGCTGGCCTGCCAAGAATCACAGGCTGTGTGTGCTCGGCTTTGCTTGCTGTCAGTGTGAGTGGTTTTGATGCAAGAGGCAAAGGAGTAACGAGAGTCGCTTGGTTTGATCACAATCACATTCTGATTTGAATTGCAGTTCCGTAATTACAAGATCCTCAGTCAGTAGAGCTCTCCCAGGGTTTGGGAGTAGGGGTGGTTTAAAAAGGAAATTAGACCCACCAGATGAACAGGTTTCACTCTTAACCTTCTCTTCCACTCTTGTGAAAGAGACTTTGACACAGAAACCCTCTTCTAATGCAGGGAGGGGGAGCAAAGAAGCCTTACAGGAAAGTCACTTCTAGATCCATCTTATTTTCAGGCCCTTGTTTTCCCTTTGGATCAGTTTCTCTTTTTAAATACTGCTATATGCTGAATTTGTGATCCTCCATTTTTCTTATGTACCTCTATACAGACTGACCAAAAAAGAAAAAACAAAAATGTCAAGAGGTCAACAACAACCAGTCAGCAGCTGTTAAGAATGGTGGGCAGGATCATCAGTGACCCATGCATTCTTCATACTTGTGCATTAAAGGGCAAACAGAATATCATTGGTATATTCTGTTCATTGTTTTTGCTGCAGATTCTCAGCAATGTGGCACTGTGCTTCTCTAACCCATGGCGGAGAGACCAGATTGTAATTCCCTAAGGCCTGGGTTCTTCTTGCTCCACAAAAGGGTAAACATAATTATTTGTGGGCTTCAGAATGAGAAGGAAGAACAGATAGAGAAGCCCTACTCTGATTTTGTATTTTCAATTTCTTGGCCCAATGAGGAAAATTTGACTTAGCAGTACCTCCAAATGGAAAGAGGAAAAGGTCTGTGCTTCAAGCGCTGAGTCAGGGGATGGCCTCACCCAGGCTTGGAGAACTGGTCAAGGGTGCTCTGTGGCTGCCAACGGGGGAGCTGGACTCCTATGGAATATAGGGCTCTGCAGGGCAATGAGCTCATGCAGGGAAGGACTGGCAGTTGCCCAGGAGGAGGGAGCATTCAGTGCCAAGCCCTGAAAGACTCCTAACCCCTATCCTGAATCTCACAGTCCCTTCCCACAGAAAGGACTTTGAAGAATGCCTGATACTATTCTTCTCATCTATCTCAGCAAGTTATGCCTTCAAGTTGATTTAACTTTAGGGGGAACAAATGTAATATACAACATCTTCCTAAGTATCAAGGAACAATTTGTTTCTGTTACATTATTTTTTAATTTTCTACAAGGAACAAGTATTACTTGTAGAATAATAAATTAAATTTTTGGAACAAGGCAAGACATAAGCAATTAAATAAGCTGACAGATCAATCGTGGGAGGGGGGCTATTCCTTATGCTTCAACATGACCACCAGCTGCAGTGGAACTCAGGATTCTCCCATGACATGTTCAGAAGAAACTGCCTGACATTCTCTAAAATGGACAGATTCCAAAATCAACAAATTAGCCAAGTCAGTACTGAAAGTAAGTCTGTGTGCTAAAGAGAAATCAGATCCGATTTTAAAAGAAATCAGGCAGGACTAAATGAGAATCAGGAGACAGAGCTGGCAGAAATGCAAGGCAGTCACCTCTTCCCTTCCACTCCTGCCTGTGACAGACACAGGCAGATGCATGGGTTCTCGTGGCTTTGCAGCTAGAGCAGGAAGTCTGGAGAGAACAGGTCTAATGGAAGGTGGGAGAAAAGCACCACTGGAGGTATGGGTGGGACTGGCACAGCCACCCCACCTCCATTGACTAAGGATGGGCCTGTTGATCAGAAACTACCTCAAATGGTGGGCTGCGCGACAATAAACTGCCTCGTGCATAAAGGGGTACAGTCTCTGAGCCATAAACAGGAATGAACCCAAAGATCCTTCATGCAAATGAGGTTGGAATCCCCACCTAAGATGGAAAAGAAATAGAGAAGAACTTAAGATGCTAATAAGATGCTAACACTCTGATGGCTGATTTAAGCAAATCAGCCAGACAGGGTTCCATGACCACAGGTGAGCATGTGTGGTTCCAGGCACTCCTTCCTCCTGGGCACAGCCAGCCAGGCCAGGGCTAGGTGCCTGAGACAAAGCCTGTCCCCTGTAGACTAGCCAGCAACATGATCATTAGAAGTAACACAGGGTTCTTTTAGGGAGTTTGAGGCTTGAAGAACAGCGCAAGGCAGCAGCCAGTGAGAGAGAAGCAGCAGGGAGGCAGCAAGACACCAGGGAGGCCGACTGTTACCTCCTGAGACATCCATGGAGCCAGACCTCCAAGACAGATTGCTGCTATATCCTGAGCCCAGGGCTCCACACAGGTGGCCAGTAGCAAGGTTTGGTTTTTGTGCAATTGAGGCTGTTTTCTGAGCCTCTTCAACCACACTCCCCCTATAGCCCTGCAATATATTCAGGTTTTCTACCGGATCCTGAGCAAGCTTCTGCAGCTAGCAGCCTTGAAGGGACTCATGCACTGTCCCATCACCATCAATCTAAAAGGCGTGACTATAGGACTGGGGGATGCCATGCAAATGGCAGTTGGCAAGGAGTACCTTCCGTTCCACCCCCACCCTGGGACTGATAATGTCAGGATCATGTTTTGAAGTCGACAGAATGAAAACTCATTCTAGATTTCCATCAAAACAGACTAATCATTTGAAAAGAGTTTTATCATAATGAATCTATTTTAATCTCCTTCAAACACAAGACAGATCAAACATACAGATTCATCTTCACTCGGAAAAAAATAATCCTGAGTAATATGCGAGTGTATTTCTGAGCAATCCCGTGGCTTTAACAAAAAAAGGAGGGTTTAATGTTGAGACATTGCACAAGTGACAAGGTCTCTTAATACCTTCTCCCCACCCACCCCCACCAGCTTCTGAGTACCATCCATTACCAACCAGAGGGATTTAGGTTCTACTTAAAAAATCACACAAGACAAATCAGTGATTTTAAACTTTACTCATTTCTTTGGCTTAACAGTCATAAATCACACATTAAATCAGCACCTAATTTGAATATGAAATTTTCCCTGGATGAGCCAAGGCAGTACTGCTGGCATCAGTCACTAGCTAGGGCTTGAATGACAACAGAAGCTATGGGGTCAGTGGCATGTAAGACTCTCTTCTCTTTCTGAAGTCCAAATAAACTCATCTCTCAGATAATTCAGACTTCAGTGGTGGATCAATTCATGAGCCCCAATGGTGATGGTACTAACACCAATTCCCCTGCTCAGACTGAATCATCAAACTAAATATTGCCACTTTAACACTTAGTGGGCAAGAATTAGAATGTCAGGGAAGAGCTTTCCAAGCATTCATCACTCTCCTTTTTCCCTCTAAAGATATTCATATAGCAACTCCCTGAGATCCACACTGAATCAACTCACCAGACCAACAGCCTGGCAGAGCGAATGCTCTGTGAGTGATTTATACTCCAGGTGCTGTTTAATACACACACCCTCCACCAGAAGGAGAGCAGAGAGGTAGGGCTGGGACAGGTCAGACAACACCCAAAGCTAAAAATGGATGTAACCCAACAGGAAGCTCACTGGGTTAATTGCTTCATAGACATCGTCCTTGCGATTCCTTCCAGGTGCACTTCCCTAAGCAATGAGAAAGAGAAGGCAGAAGACAAAGTGCCTGTGTGCATTTATATATACACACACACACAAAATATAGGACTGTGAACTTCTGAGGGAGCCCAGGCCTGGGAAAGAAGGACCTAATGAGAAGTGGGTGGGCAGCTCTGCCAGGGAAGGAGCTTAATATGTTAAAATAAAGCATGTGAAACAACAGAGCTTCAAAGTCTGGTTAACTGGGCCATGATCCATTGCAATTATGAAACAAGTAAAGCTTCCCCTTCTACAGTCTAAACATGGACACCAGCCAGGCAGCCTCCTGGGAGACCATCCTACCTGGCCTGCTCCTTCCAAGCAGTACCTCAGGCCCCAGAAGCAGCAGTTAAAGCACAGCATTTGAATCAGAAAGACCCTGGGTACAAAAGGCAGCACTGCAACTTACTGTGAGTTCTTGGGCTACTCACTTAAGACTTCAGATTTTGAGCTTCCTTTTCCCCTCTGTAAAATGGAGATGTGAGGACTGATCTCAAAGAACTGCTGTGATGTTTAAGTTTAATAACAACAAGCAAAAAATATTAAAATCTTAGCACACTGCCAGATAGGGCTCAACAAATGGCAATTTCAATCATCTCTCCCCTCCCCGCCCTCTGGACCATCCCGCAGTTTGCCCTGCTGATCTGATGAAGTGTTGTTTCTGAAAGAACTGGCAGCATTTCAACCACCATTATATCCAAAGAAAGTGAGGAACAAGTTTGCAGGAAACCTTTGGCAGCTCTTTGACTACTTGCCTCACTCCACAAATGTATCTAAGTGTCCAGCCAGCCTATGTGCAAGGCAGGTTTTGCAGGGTGGTCCAATCAGGGTGATTTCCCCTTCCCTGTTAAAACAGCACCAAGACTGAGTCAAACCAAAGCAATGCAACAATGAAGACGGCAATGACCCAGGCTTGGGCCTAATGGAGTGTCCACTGATGAAGACAGAAATGATCCTGGAGGAGTCTGAGCCACAACTAACCGTGAAGCCCCTAGAGGTCCAGACCATTCTCTGTGCCAAATGGCACCGATGAAAGGCCTTTGGAGGCTACAGCCTGAGAAGGTCAGCCAGTGGCCTCCTCTTAGGACATGCATCCATTCTTTGAGCTTTGAGGTCAGTTTCACCTCCTGCCTCCCTGAGATCTCTAAATCATTAGCAATTTTAAACAAAGTACCTACAACTCAATACTGGCTCCCTCCACATCAGTCAAACCAATCTCAGTGTTCTTTCAAGGACAACAGAAGGCATATGCTGTCCTCTTCATCCCCAGACCAGGCAAAGAGACCTCTTCCTCCTGTTATCTCCACAGCCTGTGCTCCAGGATACATTTTCCAGGGCCACCCTCTACATGGGCTCTGTCAGCCAGGGCCTGTCAGCCCAGCAAGGACATATGTCCAACAAGCTCCCTGTGGGGATTCCACCTGGACCTCTGGACACAAGGGGCAGAGGGGTGCTTGCCCTCTGTGACTGAGAGCAAAGGCTCTGAGGAACACAAAGACTCACTTAGAACTCGCTCTGCCCACAACAGTGTGTTAATTAGGTTCCTTCCTCCTTGAACCCAAATCAGGCTCCAGCATCCTAAACCAGAGTTTGAATCCAAGTTTACCAGGTGTGCCACCCTGGGAGACTAACTCAATTGTATATTTAGGATAATCAATATACCTATATTAGTTCCCTGTGGCTGCTATTGCAAATAACCAAAGCCTTGGTGGCTTAATTTTTTTTCTTGTATTTCTGGAGGCCTGAAGTCCAAAATTCAGGCACCAAGCAGGCTCTGGGAGACAATTATTCTTTTGCCTCTTCCAGTTTCTGGTGGCACCTGTCATTCCTTGGTTGCAGCAACATTATCCTAATCTTGGCCTCTGTCTTCATATGGTCATCCCCTCTCTGTCTCTTTGTATCACATATCCATTTTCCTTCTCATAAGGACATCAGACACTGGATTTATGACCCACCCTACATCATAGATGATTTCATCACAAAATTCTTAATTACACCTGTTAGACTCTCTTTCTAAATAAGGTCAACTTCACAGGTACCAGGAGTTAGGATTTGAATGTAACTATTATGGAACAGGGAGGAGAGAGTGACAGAGTTCAACGCTGCAGTGAGCATCCCATTATCACACGGGGTTATTCAGATTAAAAGAGACAAAGGCAGAGCATGCTTTGTAGAGTATCAAGCACATAGTGAGCACTAAATGTTACTTGTTGCTCTCATCAGTCATTATCTTCACCTCCTCCTCCTCCAGAATGCCATCTGGATATCTCATCCAAAAAAACATTTGGAGATAAATCTGACTCTCTCTAGGTTCCAGACACCTTAAGAGCAAGGACCATGATTGTTGCTATCCACTTTCTAAGAGTGCAGAGGCAAGTGGACTCAGTGTCCAAGATTATGGGTTTCTCCTTCAGAAAGACCTATGCTTGGAAGCTTGCTCTACTGCTTTCTAATAACAAAATCTCATACATGGCAATTAATGTCTAGGCCTCACCATTATCATCTGAAGAATAGGAACATTACTAGCTTCATAGATGTTATGAACATCTCAGAAAATACATGCACAGCACCCAAGAGCAAATAGTCCATGCTCCATAACTAAAAAAATGATTCATTTCTGGTAATCAAGTAATTGTTTGCTCAATAAATATCTGATAACTAAACAAATGAGCACCACTAGCCATTCTTCCTTCTAATTCATTGGTGGTACCAAATTACACTAAACCTTCTACATCCCTGTTATAGACCTTTGGTTCTTAGAGGCAGTGCTGGGATTAAGCCCACAGCCTACCTCCTCCAACGCCCACAGGAATGAACATCCCATATGCAGAAAGCTAAGCCACTTCATTCATTCATTTTTCAGGCAATTACTGAATACATACTCTGACAGTTACCTACTATGTCTCAAGCACCTCTTGAAATCCCTTGAATAGAGATCAACAAACATTTTCTGTAAAGGGCCAGATAGTAAATATTTTAGGTTTCTGGGTCATATGGTCTCTGTTCAATTCTGCTATTATAGTATTAAAACTGCCATAGACAACATGTAAACAAATGAGCATGGCTGTATTCCAATAAAATCTTATTTATAAAAAGAGGTGGTGGCTAATAAGTGGTCCTAGTAAGACTGCAGAATATAAGGATACTAGAGTCAATCATTTTCATTTGTCAGCAATGAACAATTAGAATTTTAAATTAAAAACACAATACTATTGACATTAGCACCCAAAAAATATATACTCAGGTATAAATCTAAAGAAAAAAATGTACAAGATCTTTGAGGTAAACTAAAAAAAAATCTGATTAATCAAAGAACTAAATTGAGATATTCCATGTTCATGGATAAGAACATACTGTCAAGATGTCAGTTTTTCCCAACTTAATCTATAGTTTCATTGTAATCCTAATCAAAATCGTAGTTTTTAAAAAATTTTTTTTGTATACTGACATATTGACTCTGAAGTTTATATGGGAGGAAGACTCAGAAGAATAAACATTTCAACAATATTGAAAGAAAAGAGCAAAGAGGAGGAATGAATACCCAACCTTAAGACTTACCATGAAGCTACAGTTTTAAAGACAGCACAGAACACAGTATCCAGAAATAGATTCATATAAGCAAAGTCAATGAATGTTTGACGAAGAAGCAATTGGAGAAAAGGTAGCCTTTTCAATGAACAGTACTGAAACAAAGTGAACATCTACATGATGCAAAAGAGAAAGAAAAGAAAAAGAAAGAAAAAAAGACTCTAGACAAAGACATTACACCCACCACAAAAATGAACTCAAAGTGGGTAACAGTGCTACATGGAAAACATTAAACTATATAACTCCTAGAAGATAACACAGGAGAAAATCTACATAATCTTGGATTTGTTGACTACTATTTGGATATACTAAAGGCACAGTCCATGAAGGAAACCATTGATAAGCAGGACTTCATTAAAGTTAAAATTTTCTGCTCTGCAAAAGACACTGTCAAGAGAATGAAAAGAGAATCCAATGATTGAGAAAACATTTTCAAAAGCCATATGTGATAAACAACTGTTATTCAAAATATGCAAACAACTCTTAAAACTCAACAATAAGAAAATAAACAACCCAATTGAAAAAGAGACCAAATCCCTAATAGATACCTCCTCAAGGAAAACAGACAGATGTTAGACAAGCAAATGAAAAGATACTTCACATCATGTCATTAAATTTGCTTTAATGTGAATTAAAATGCCATTTAGATACCATTACATATGTATTAGAATGGCTGAAATCCAGAACACTGGTAACACCAAATGCTGATGAGGACATGGAGGAACAGGAATTTTCATTCATTGCTGGTGAGAATGCAAAATGGCACAGCCTCTTGGGCAATTTAAAAGTTTCTTACAAAACTAAACATACTCTTACCATGCCATCCAGCAATCACCCTTAGTATTTTCCCAAAGGAGTTAAAAACTTACATCCGCATAAAAACCAACAAACATATTTACAGCAGCTTTACTCATAATTGTCAAATTTTGGAAACAATGTCTTCAGTAGGTGAATGGATAAATTCTGGTACATTCAGACAATAGAACATTATCTAGCACAATAAATGAGCTACCAAGTTCATTGAAAAGACATGGAAGAAGTTTATATGCATATTACTAAGTGAAAGAAGCAAATCTGACAAGACTATACACTGTATGATTCTAACTATAAAACATTCTGGAAAAGTCGAAACTATGAAGACAGTAAGATATTCAGTGGTTTTTGGGCGTTAGAGGGATAGAGGGATAAACAGGCAGAGCACAGAGGATTTGCAGGCAACTGAAACTGCTCAGTACAATATTGTGATGAACATATGTCATTATACATTTGTACAAACCCATAAAATGTACAAGAAGAAAACCTATAATAATGTAAATTATGGACTATGAGCAATAATGGTAGGTCACTGTAGGTTCATCAGTTGTAACAAATGCACTGCTCTTGTGGGGGATGTTGATAGTGAGGGAGACTGTGCCTAGGAACTATGTAGAGATGTGGTCTCCTCACAATGAAAAGCAAATTCAAACAGAGAAGAGACAGTGCTAAGAAGAGAACTCAGGCCTTCAATTCCCCCATCAGGCTGTTGAACTGTGTGGCCTTCTTGGTTCATCCAGGATCAATTCAAAGTGCCCTTAATGGACAAAGTAGGAAGAGTACACCAAAATATCTATCAGGGGACACAAGGGAAATATTCACAACATAAAATTTAGTCAACAAATATGAAGAGTCTGCTCATACACACTCAAAAGTTATTTATTGCGTTCCCTGTATGCTGGGCCACTACGGGGCACTAGGGGTATAACAGAAAGCAAAGCAGACTCATTCTCTCATGGAGCCTGCAACCCAGTGGTCAGACTGTCATCTTCTGGTGACAGATCTCTACTGGATGCTATCTGAAAACACACAGATGACATAACCATGTGGCCTAAAAGAAACTCCCCAGATACTGAGCCCAGTTCTTCTGTGTTCTTTGATGCTACCTCTGGGAATAAGGGGCATGGAGGGAGTTGCTGTTGAATTCACCTGATATTGTACAGCAAAAGCAAGGTTCACAAAACGATACTCTTAAACATAAAACACTTTCCTGATATTCAGCCAAAGGTCCGGGGGTGTATGGGTCTATGATGACACATGCCATCTCTTGCCCTTAAAGTATACACAATGTGACAGCATTTCAGGCTCCAGCCTGGTCCTCTCAGTAGCCTAGATGGCTATTCCCACACTCCAGCTCTACCTGGATGTGTCCCCAGTTTCCATCAGGGTGCGACACTCACCCTTCACACTGAACGTGAGGCTTTCTGCCAGAACTCCAGAATCTGTTCTGAAAACCCCACGTCTGCTCACCAACCTCTTCAAAAGCAGTCAAAATTAATTTTAGACGAACATTTAAGAGAACAAAAAATCTATCCGTATGACTTGCCAACAGACAGCCTTGACATTGATGAGAAAAGGTCTGTGGAAGAAAAAATTCACCACATACCATCCATGTCATCAGATCCAGCACTTTGCACAAATTGGCATAATTTAGGTCAGCAAGAAAATAGGACAACGACAACAGAGTGCGTGCGCAAGGCTCGTCCCAAAGACCAACCAGGACAAATTATTATTTGCAAGAGGTCCAAATAAACCTCACTGCCACACACTTCCTGGGAGATGGTTTTGTCACAGGCTTACAAATGATAATCCAAATAAACATACGTCCAAGTATATTAGCTCTCTTAAATATAGCCCAGAAACATCTGCAAGTCCTTATAAGCAGGACTACCAGAAGGGCCAGGAGCTTTCAAGAATTCCAGGAACAAAAACAATTAAAATATTTTTAAAAAGTAAAAAGTAAATAATTACAGGAACACCGGGCCCAAGTCCTCTTTGTCCCTCAGAAGCTTATACTTCATATCTTGTGGTGAGCACTGCCTTTGTGGACCTCATCTAATACTGCTCTGACTTAAGTTTCTGATGCTGCAGTGAATCCCTGGGCCACACACCCTTCAAGGTGTCACTGTTGACATTAGCTAGACGCAGGAGTAACCCCTGACTTTGTGGATTTAATATATATGGTTCCAACTCTTAAAAAGCTGTTGGTGGGGGCTGGGATTGTAGCTCAGTAGTAGAATGCTTGCCTTACATGCGGGAGACACTGGGTACGATCCTTAGCGCCACATATAAATAAAATAAAGATATTTGTATCCATCTACAACTATTCAAAACAAAAATCTTAAAAAAAAAAAATGCTGTTGATGGTGCTAAGAGCCTAATGCCACGGGCCAAGCTTACAAATTCTTGTCAAGGTTTGAAAAGAGACATGCAGGTTTCAGGTATACTTGATGGCGCTCTGTGGGAGAATCCTAGGCTACAAATGATAACGATAAATTCTGGGAGGACAATGTCTATAGTTTCCTCCACATGCAAAGACACCATTGCCCCTGCCCTACCCTATCCACCAGAGTACTGTCCACCCAGTTCCATAATATGGAGAGGAGTCTTTACGTCCACTCAGCTGAAGGCAGGATTTTGCATTTTCCTGGCTCTCATTTAAAAATTTCCATGTCTTTGTCCTGTGTGCCCTAGTAGAGGAGACCCTTTCTCCTCTTCTTTCTACAAGGCATTCTGCAACCTGGAGGTACTTAGGGATTTTCTATTTAATAAAAAAGGCAAAATACAAGACAAGAGAGCAGATAAGAATCCCCCATGGTCTGAAACAAGGTCACGAAGAAGTCAGTGTGAGGAAATGATGCTTGCCTGGAAACTATGTATCTATAGGCAGATAAAGGACATTTGTTCCCGTGGCTGCTAACGCAATGACCCCAGGGACCTGAACAGCTTCCCAGCCTAACTCATATATATTTTAATGAAAAATTGCAAATTAGATTAGCTTAATTTGACCACATCTGCCTTTTTAAACAAAGGAAATTACCATTTTAATAGGAACACCAGCTATTTGTCTAAAGGAAAAAGGTCCTCATGAGGTCTGCTTTGTCTGCTCTATTTCCATTTCTAAAAAAAAGAGAGAAGAGACAGTGGGGCAGAGGACAGGAGGCCTGGCTTAAAAAGCACACAGTGGTTCTGCCGATGACCACCACAAAGGGCTGAAACTCTGGAGGAATCTCCACTGCCACTGATGTCCTCAGCTCCCACAGGCAATAGGGCTTCCTTCTGTGTGTCACGAGGCCTGTCTCAATTTCCTTTAGGAAATCTGTGCTGATTCCCTTCTGTGTGCTGGGCAGGTATCAGGGATGGGAGTTAGCAGAGATCAAAGCACTTCCTGGAGGAGGAGTACAGAATACAAGTCACAGGTTAACCATCTGAACAAAGGCCAGGTGACAGGGAACCCTGGCAAGTGATACAGAACAAGGTCCTGAGCATGAAGGAACAGAGATGAGGGCAGTACTGGTGGAAGGTAGGGCTGGATGAGGCTGAAGAATCAGCAGGAATCCTTAAGCCCACCTTAAGGAGAGCAGACCACTCTGAGGAGTGTAAGGTTTTATTTCTAGAAAGTCCACTGGCTCCTGTGTGAGAATCAGGTAAAACTTGGCAACAATAATGCCACTGCCCTGCATCCGAAAGGGGCTTACCCTTTCTCCCAGCCCCACCTAAACCCAAAGTCACTCAGGTTCTTCCCATAGGACTCCCATGCCTCTCTCCCTCCATACCTCATGGTTAATTCCTCCTCCTCTGCAGGTTCTGGGTTCCAATCCTTCGTCTGTTCTTCTTGGACTTCCTCCTTTGATCAGCCCCTCTCTGAGTATCCTCAATCATCCCAAATGGTCTCCCCTTCCCTTCTACTCGATAACACACAGAGGGCCCTCTCCCTCAGTCCTACTGCCCCACAAAGCTCCTGCTTTGGCCTCCAATCTCCCTGAGCACAGGCTCTAAATCTTACACAGCCTCCGGTCCTCCAGGCAGCTCTGTAGCACCTTTCCCCAGCTCCCTTGCAGATACCCTCTCCCAAGCCCCCAATGACATCTACACTGCCAATCTTTCTTAATTAATCCCTTCTTAATTTTCTTCCCATATTTTTCCCACTATTGACCCTACATCATTCTTCCATCTCGAAACGCTTCCCCTTCAGCCTGAAGGAAATGATAAATTTCCATGCATGTGTTCAACCTGCCATGCAGGTCACTCTTTTGTCGGCTCTGCTTTCTTTTCACACAAGTAAACTGGTCTCTAGGTTCTTTAATTAGCCTTCTCTGCTCTTTATATTTTCCTTCCTTGGGACAGATCCCCCAGGTCCAGGGTTTTCCCATTCTTCTGTCCAGACATTCAACTGCCCCAAAGCACATCCAAATTCAACTCAACCTCAGCAACTTTGGAATCCCAATGACTGTCACCTGGTGTTCCTATCTGTTGAAAGTAGTACTCCTAGACTACAGTGTTCAGTTATTTCTGCAACTTGTCTTTTTTTCTCTTTTCTTCTATAAACTATTATATCAAGTCTCAGCAAATTCCCTCAGTGCTATCTCCTGGAGTCACAGGGCAGCCTGCAGGCTCTGGAGGAGGCTGGTGTGGCTCACAGGCCAGCATTCCCACCAGGAGGCTATGTGACCTTGAATAGGATGCTTAATCACTGTGCTTCAGTTTCCTGGTCTGTCCAAGAGAATAACATGAATACTGTTCTGCAGATTACAGGTAACAGCAGCCAGTGTGTACCACAGCACCTAGCATCCAGTAAGAGTTTACTCCTCCAAAGCCACAGTAATCCATCTGCATGACCCATCTCTTCTTTTCCGTTTCCTTCTACCTCTATGCCCATGCTTGGATTACTCTAATACTCAGTGACTTCTCTCCCTCTCTCCAGCCTCTATTCACCCAAATATCACTTTTACATTTACTTTTTGAGGGAGGCCCTACTCCAATTGTATTGTCCTCCATTACTGAAAAGTCCAACTTCCTTCTCCTGGTACATGAAGCCCTCCACATTCCCTTGAATTCCCAGCAAATGAATGACCCAATCCCAATATGCAGTGCTGCTCCATACCCCTGCCAACATGCACCTTTATCTAATCTCCCATCCATCTACAGGCATGTAATAGAATCCTGGGCAGAACTGAGAAGAACTATTACAATTTTTATTGCAGTAGATCCATTGCATTAAAGGCCTCCTTTCTTCACTCTTCCCTGTGTACACTTTCTTGACCATGCCTCTAAACAGGGACACAAGCAGAGGCTTTAAAAAGCATCTGGGTGTTTCAGCTTCTGCTATTGTGCATGGATCATCTTCATGAGAACACACCAGTACTGACTGCTGGGAGATGAGCTGCATGGAGCTGTGCCAGCAGAGGCCATCCTACATCAGTGACAGCCAGCAGACCCACAGACATGCCATGAGACCAGCCAGATGAAATCAACCTCAGCTGCCCTCAGATAAAAACACTCATTATGGTATATCCATGAGGTTCTATGATGGCTGGATATACCGGAGATAGCTGATGCACCCATGGAGAAAAATTCACAGTACATTACAGAAGGAAAGTGATAGCAAAGCAATGATCCAGAGCATGGACCCAGCTGTGTCTGTGTATGCTCACCTGCACAGTAGGTAACACAGTTGCAATTATAGATTTACAATAATCCTTTGTCTACTGCCTGTCTCCCAGCCTGAAAGACAATGTTCTTGAGGAACTGTATCTGCTTCATTTACCATAAACTTAAGTGCCTAAGTCAAAGAGGGAGTCTTGCATATTCTCAATCAATACTATTAAATGGACAAAGAAGGACATTTCCATATATATTCATGTATCCAAAATGAAGAGGTTTTATATCAAATGATCAAAAGTGTTTATCTTTAGGTGCTTAAATGATGGATGGTAGTATGTGCTTTAGGTTTCTTAATAATTAGTAATTTCAATTTTTCTACAACTGACATTGACCATTTGTACAATAAAATGAAGAGTTAACAACTAATCTATCAATATGAAGATACCTAGATTTTAGCAGAGGCTCCCTCAGTCAGCCAAACCCAAAGCAATGCCTTCCTCATCCAAACTCTCAATGTGTAGTGTCATTCATCTTTATGACTTTATTTACTTTTTTTTGGCAAAGATCTTGTCTCTACCAGTACACTGTAAAATTCTTCATTAGTTACTGGAGTTTTATCATTTAACCTCTCTATACACCATCCCATAGAAGTTAATGACCAACTTTTTAAAAATTCATACACGAGCAGATCCAACTGTCATAACTTGGAAAAGCAGAAAGTATAAGAAGTAGTGACCTTAAAGAAATTGAGTTCCAATGATGTGTCTAGGATCCCAAAAGATAAAATTCTAGCACAACACAAGTTAGAATCAGACCTTAGATGTTGACTCTCTAATGTTGTTGCCCCACCCCTATGGCCTTCTCCAACCTCCTGGCTGGTGACCACATGAACAGCCCCCCTAGGAGATGTCCAGCAAATATGGAGAAGGATCTCATTCACCTTTATGACTCTTCCATGATCCAGTATCTCATGTGTAATGGTGCTCAATAAATGTTCACTAAGCTGAACCAGGAAAACAGAGCCCATGTGAATGAGAAAGTCAGCTCAGGCCAGCTCTCCTTATCTTTTCTGCTATAAAACAGTGCTACAATGTCAAATGAGGTCTTGAGATGGTCTCTAGAGCAGGGAGAAACTGTAAGGCTCATTAGATCAGGGAGTCCTTAAGCTGAGGCCCATGAGATCTTCAAGGGTCCACCAAGCCTTGGTACCATGTGAGAAATGCTTTTTGGATGTGTACATATTTTCCAGAGAGAAGGCAAAGCTTTTATCAGATACTTAGGCAGAATCAACAACCCAGAAAATCTGCAGTCCAGCGAGATAAAATAACAAATGGTAGTCAATGGGCAGAGCTGTAGACAAACCCAGACATCCTCATTTCTATCCTGGGGTTTTCCTTTTAGACTGTCCACCATGTAGCATATTTATGCCAATGACATGGTCCCAGCACACTTCATGTCTGCAGCTCAGAAGGATGGTCAGATAGCTTTATAGCTTTATTGGATTTTGTTTTCCACAGAACACAATGTTTTGTAATGGTGAAATATTTCTAATGTGATCTGGATTCATTCCTTGAATTCATCAGCAATTCACACAGATGTCAGGCATGCCAAAGTAATTTTCTTTAAAATTATATATCAGCTATATGAGTACCAGTCTTCCCATCTGATCTCTGGAATTAAAAGCACATTTCTCTTCAGAAGAGAATTAAAGTACAGTCTTGACAAACAGGACACATCTTCTTTGGTCTGGGGTGAGCTAGTCTCCATGAGCAAGCACAGCAGTCTGCATCTTCCCCACGTCATCAACACCCAATCGGGCTCTCCAGACCTGGTGACTCAATCCCAGCTGACTGTGTTTAATAACTAAAACACTCATCTACCTGCCAAAATGCAGGCAGCTGCTACATAGTGCATTCACTGGAACAAAGGAGAACACAGGCCATGGTGAAGGAAGGCAGTTGACTGAGCAGAAATAATGTTCCTGCAGTGCAGCTTGGAAGAGATACACGTCAACTCCTGCCAGGCCTTGGCACCAAATTCCTAAGAGGTGAGGAGGAGGAGGCCCAGGGAGCCAGTCCTAAGCATGCTGCTATTCTGGGTGGGATTTTATCCTGGATGTGCACTTGTCCCTTGAGAAATGCATACACAGGAAGGGTTAACCAAAAGTTTCCTCCCAGAAAGATCCCAAATGTCCTAGCACTAACAAGAAGACCACACGTTAGTGGCTTTCACAACAATGAATGCCTTTCCAAAGTAAACCATGTTTCTTTGCAACCAGTGATGCTTTTCAATTTTTGCAGCTTTGTCAAAGACTCTTTTAGCTGAAACTTTTGGATTCCACTATCTATAGAGAGATGGAGGTTCGAACCTCAGGACCCATATGCTAAATGGGATTTGGGGTTCCTCACTGAAATTCACTCAGTTCTATTCTTCAAACTTCCTCAGGTATAAACATTCCCACTACCAACTTCCCTCCTATACAATTCCTGGAATTTTTTTTTGTTATTTTTAGTTATAAATGACAGTAGAATGTATTTTGACATATCATACATACATGAAGTATAAATTCTCTCATTTCTTGTGGTTGTACATGATGTGGAGTCACAATGGTCATGTATTCATATATGAACACAGGAAAGTTATGTCCCATTCATTCTACTGTCTTTCCCATTCCCATCCCCTCTTTCTTCCCCCCTGTCCAATTTGGTGAACCTACACTCCTCCCTCCCACCCACCATCTATTTTGAGTCAGCATTGAATATCAGAGAGAACATTTGGCCTTTGAATTTTGGGGATTGGCTTATTTCACTTAACATGATAGCCTCCAGTTCCATCTATTTATCAGTAAATGTAATAATTTCATTCTTCGTTACAGCTGAGTAATATTCCATTGTGTATATGTACTACATTTTCTTTATCCATTCATCTGTTGAAGGGCACCTGGGCTGGTTCCATAGCTTAGCCATTGTGAATTGAACTACTATAAACATTTATGTGACCGTGTCACTAGAGTATGCTGATTTTAAGTCCTTTGGACTTTGGACTTAAAATGTCAAGGATTTAAAATGCCTTATATGTCAAGGAGTGGATTAACTGGGTCAAATGGTGGTTCCATTCCAAGTTTTCCAAGAAATCATCTGAAATATTTCTTCATGAGAAGTTAACAGAAAATCTTGCCAGCAAGCAGGAAGGTATCTCAAAGGGGTTTGATGAGCACCATGTTTCTCAAAATATGAAACATACAGCTGGGCATGGTGGTGCACACCTGTAATTCCAGCACTTGGGAAGCTGAGACAAGAGAATTGCGAGTTCAAAGCCAGCCTCAGCAACGTCAAGGTGCTAAGCAACTCAGTGAGTCCCTGTCTCCAAATGAAACACAAAATAGGGCTGGGGATGTGGCTCAGTGGTCAAGTGCCCTTGAATTCAATACCCAGTACCAAAAAAAATATATGAAACACACATACTGAAGATTTGGGGAGTATGCATACACCTTTAATTTAAATAATTTATGTTAACATGCACTGAACTGTGGTTTCTCATGTATTGTTACTTAAAACTAAGTGGGAAGAAAGGGGGATTGATTTAATGACAATTTTTTTAAATAAATTCATATGACTGATAATGTGGCAGAAATCAGGACAGTGGTATTCATGAGTCACTAGACTGGACATGAGATGCAATACCCATACTTGCTGCACCTAAAGCTACCTAGGAACACACACAGTATCTAAGGTGACTCATGAAGGGCTGTTAACAGTCTCTGGGCATTTTCTCTGCCTCAGGAGGCTTTCATGCATCATCTTGTTTCATTTTCAGAACAACTGTGCAAGGCAGAACTCAGTCTCTTCATTTTGTAGACATGGAAGAGACACAGAGACACTAAGTACTTATCCAAAGTAACACACTTATTAATGCTGTGTGTAGTAAGTGACTCATCTGGCCTCAAAATGTGGCAGGGCCAATTCACAGCCACCCAAGAGCAGGTCTCAGTGGCCATTATCCTCCTCCTGCCAGCAAACTTCTTGAGAAAGTGTCCTGACATTAAGAATTTAGTCTGGGGCTGGGGTTGTGGCTCAACGGCAGAGTGCTTGCCTAGCACCTGTGAGGCCCTGGGTTCGATCCTCAGCACCACATAAAATAAATAAAATAAAGGTATTGTGTCCATCTACAACTAAAATTATTTTTAAAAAAAGAATTTATTCTGCAAAGAGCCTTACACTAAAAATACTGTGAATTCTTCAAAATACTTTCACATTCATCAATGCCTACTTACTTTAAGGTATATATTACTTTCATTTGACAAATGAAGAAAACAGGGCCCGGAGGTATTAAGTAAATTGCCCAGATCACCAAGAAGTATGCAATAGAGGCAGGATTAGAACTAATGTTTACAGATTCTTGATCCAGAAGTTAAAAACCTGCTCTTAGATACTTCCACTATGCTAGATCAATGAGCCAGAGTTTTTCCAAGGGGAATTCCTTTAGGAAATGGGGTGCAGGGAGCTCCATGGATGGCTGAAGACCCTCTAGAAGAGCTGGTCCAAGAATGAAAGGAGCCACCCCTTCTCCAGGTTCGAGGACCACACTCCCCTGTGGCACAAGTTCAGGCCAGTGTGCACAGCTGCTTGCTGTCTTCTCCCAGAGATTGATGTCTGGGATGTGCCTGGGATGTAGTTATCTGTTTCTATCAGCAAGAGCTTTCCCAGCCTTACTTTTCTAACAGGATCATCAACTTCTCAAGGATGAGGATCAAGTATCTCTCATCCCAAGCTCCCCTCCTCTCACAGAGCCAGCCTGAGGGAGGTCAGGCTTGTTCACTGTCCTGTCACGCCATATGAATGGGTACTCCGTTTCCTTGCCAACGCCGAGTCAAACTGTGGATACTGCCCATCCGTTCACTGGTAAGGCTCTGAGAATACAGGCTGTGGAGAATCTCCAAAGGACACTACCTCCTGACATTGGGCAAGTTACTTACCCTCTCTGAGATTCAGTTGCTCCTTCAGCAGGTGGGAATAACATTAATGCCTATCACTCAGTGCTGTTACATGGTCCAATTAAGTTAATTCATGCAAATTATTGCACCTGGCTCTCTTACACATCCTTTAGGACTCAGCTCAGACCTTACCTGCCCCAGGAAGCCTCCTTGGACACACCCTCCTGCCTACAGCAGATGGTATTATACCCAGCATATACTAGATGCTCAATAAATTTGTATCAAGTGAATGTTGAGAATTTCCCAAAGGGGGAAAAATCATCAGAACCTAAAAGAAGAACAATAAACTACTGGAATGACAATGGCAGGCCCAATCTTCAGTAGTCTGGAGAGCCTGCCCCATGTGGTCACAAGCCTGTCAACACCGCCAATGCATAAGCCCATTCTGCTAACTGAAAACCCTTTCCATGAGGCTGGCCTGCCTGCCATTTTTGGGCACGTGCAAAGCTTAGTGAGGCAGCCTTGTTAGCTGATGGGTTGCAACAAGGTGGCATCATGACAATAACTCTTGTCTAAAATAATTGGTGCCTGGAGACTAAGTGCTCAATCCAAGATAAAGTGGCATGAGACAGGTTCCCATCACCCCAGGAGCCAGGCCAGAGAAACCTGAACTGCAATCCATCCCCTGCTCCTCCAGGAAAAGCAGAACTTAATGTGATTGTATCTGGCATTAAGCAATGTATCTGGCCTTGGATCATTAACTTATATGGCTCACAAAAATACAGTAACAAATCTGAAATATTTGCTTAATTTATCTCCATGCCCCAATCCCTTCTAGCAGCTACTGATAGGATATGCAGAACACATTCTTCTCCCAGGAAGACAGAAACAAATCTTTGGGGGAATTATGAGTGTAAATAAAGCAGGAGTCGCCCAGAGACCACAGCTAAACAAATATACAACAAATCTAATTGATTCTCTAATTTGAAAATTTGGCAGATTAACAGGGGTTTATGATGATTTTATGGATAATATTTCCATAATTTCTTCCTAGTTAAGTGATCGATAAAATCTAATACTATAGCACTTGTTTATTTCTGAAAATGAACAAGCAACATGAAAAATTCTTTATGGAGGTTTCCAAATGTGCCCATCTGCCATAACCTGCAGTCAAAGGCAGGACAGAGACCAACCCAACAGGTACAGCATGCACCAAGCCATTTGGATTTTCAAGAAAAAGATCTCACAATGCAGGTGACTAGGGAGAACTAAAGAGGGCCCGAGATTTTAGTCAACTGAATCAGATGGAGGAGGACCATCTGCATGCAAATGACACCATCCTCAATTGTGCACAATGAAAGGCCAGGAGACAGTGCATGCCACGTGAGAGACACTCACATTTATGGTTTATTAAAATAGTTAGTAGTTTATTAACTATTTTTCCTGAAAGTTTGATCTTTTTTTGAGTACCAATAGCCCATATTAGGGCACTGAAGGTAATGCCAGACAAGGTGTGAAATATGCCAGGAGTGGGGACTTCAAGGAAAGACTCTAAAAATGCATCCATGGATGATAATACCGAGGACGGGTGTGCAGCAAGCTTTTATAAGCACTAGTTTATTTAACTCTAGCACACACCCCAAGGACTGTCCAGAGCCCAGACCCTTCACAGCTGGGCTACTGTGCCTCTTTACTGATTTTAACTACTTTATTGACATCTGATTGACAGTTTGATAAGTTTGGAGATAAGTATGTATTTGTGAACCAATCTTACCATTACTATATTACCTCTTTAAGTATTAAAAAAAATCTGTAACTTTGACTCCACCATGAAAAACATATTTCCTGCAGAAGCCTGCCATCCCTCCCCAGCTCCCAACCACATGAGCAGTTGCACCCCAAAGACCAGGCTCAGAGCAACTGCACTATGAATGGAAGACACTGCTAACAGCAGAAGAAAGCTTTAGGCCCTGGCTAAAAGTCAAACTTTTCAAACTGTATTTTAAAAACTGATGTCACAGCCGGGCGTGGTGGTGCACACCTGTAATCCCAGCACTTTGGGAGGCTGAGAACAGAGAATCATGAGTTCAAAGCCAGCCTCAGCAACGGTGAGGCACTAAGCAATTTGGTGAGACCCTCTCTGTAAATAAAACACAAAAAAAAATAGGTCTGGAGATGTGGCTCAGTGGTTGAGTATCCCTGAGTTCAATTCCCATTACCAAAAAAGATTTTTTTAAATAAAAAAAAATAAGAAAGTCATTTAATTTTAAAACTTGGGTTTTGTTTGTTTGTTTTGGTACCAGGGATTGAACCCAGGGGTGCTTAAGCACTGAGCCACGTCCCCAGCCCTTTTTATTTTTTATTTTGAGACAGGGTCTTGCTATGTTGCTTAAGGCCTCACTAAATTACTGAAGCTGACTTTGAACTTGCCCTACTCCTACCTCAACCTCCTGAGCTGCTAGAATTACGGACATGACTAAAACTTGGTTTTTAATAAAGAATAAATAAACCACTAGGCTTGTTAACTCTGAAAGAGTTTAATTTCTTTTCTGGACTTGTCGTGTCTCAGGTCAACATTTCCTAAAAATCAGAATTACTTTTCAATCTCTCAACATTTTCTGCCCCAAAGCTCATCTCCTCTACTAAACTGCAAATAAGCTGACTCATGTACAAAGGCTGGGTTTTCACCATGGGTTGGAAGACGGCTGTTGTCTCCTCATCCCTCCACAGGCAGCCAGGCCACCTTCACATGGGTGAGGTCATTGACACTACGGTGTCTGATCAGCTCGGGTCACAAGGTAAAAGAGGACAGCATTCCACATGCAGTCTGCTATGTGCATATTCTTGCTGCTTGTCCCTATAGCCAGGTCTGTACCTTAGCCAGACTATACAGACCCCATAGGACTCAGGAAAGGGTTTTAGGGAAAGAACTTCATTATGCTGGAGGCTTCATCAAGAAAGAGCCCAGGCCAGCTCTGCATGGAAAGATTCACAAATGGAAAGGACAACACTGAGGTAAGCCCAGAAGCTATGTAGCACTCCTACCTACACCTGTGCTGAGAGCCATCTGCTCCCGCCTTAGGCACCACCCAGTGAGAACAGCAAATCTACAAGATTCACAGCACTCCCTAGAAAATGGGCCTTGGATTAGAACATATTACCCCTACTTTGAGGGATCAAGAGGAAGAGCTTTCAGCCTAAGTGGTCTTCCGGGTTTAATAGAGAGCTATGACAGACTGATGGTCATGACAGCTTTCAAAAGTGTCTTTGCAGGGCCCTCAGCACACAGGGCTCTCAACTTTTGAGCACTCTGGAGGGGACTTAAGCACTGCTCTCAGCCAAGGAGCTGGGTGCTGCATGGGCAAGTACCCAAACACAATGCTCCACAGAATAGCTGGTGAGGACGAGGAGGACAGAGAGAAGGAAAAGTCCAATTCCACAAATCAGAGGTGGCTTCTGCTCCTCAGAGGGAGTCCCCTCCACAGACTTGCCCACTGAGCACCCCCCTGGAAGCCTCTCCCAGACCTGTCCCCTAATGTTCTACTTTTGCCGGAGCCAGATTCAGTGGATATATGGGTAGTGCAAAGACAGGATCCATCTCCCAGGAGGCACTGTGGAGCATCCTTGCACCAAATCTAACCTATATCTGGGGAGCGAGTACCTTGGGCTCTTCCTTACAATCCAGCACATGGAGCAATGGCAGACCACAGTAACAGGGGAGATAGATGCTACATCCCATGCATGGCAACACTCAAGCGGAAGGAAAAACAGTGCTCAGGAAGCTTCTATGTATCTTCCCGTTGTTCCAACAGAGGTAAGGATTAGTAAGGTGCACAGATGTGGGGGGAAACTAAGGAAAATTATAATTAATAAAAGCTAATGCATTTTAAGTGCAAGGTAGGTTCTAGCTCTATATGTATCACCCCATTTAGTGTTTGGAATGACCCTATTCAGCAGGTACTATTCTCATCTCAAAAGTTGAGAAATGAAACTCAGAGAGGTAATATAACTTACTCAAAGTCACATAGCAATCACCAATAAAATTTGGATATGAGAGCATATGTCTGTACATGTGCACAAAATTCCCATGCCCTGCCTCCCTTTGAGTCCCCAGATCTTTCTTCTAGGGGTAAGTTAAAGATGTCTTCACTGAGGAAAGGTTTCCATTCCATCTAAGATCTCCAGATTTGAGACTCAGGTTTCCTTGGGAAGAAAGGAGTACTGTGAAATGGCACATTTTTTAGTGTTGTCTCAGAGGTATTCCATCTCCCTCCCAAAGAGCTACGAGGAGCCCCATCTGTTTGTGAGGATTTCACCTTGAGGCTGGCACTGAAAAGCCAGGGAAGCCGGGTTAGAAGTGCAGAGCTGTCATGTCTTGGAGAAAATAGGCCCATTGATTTCAGCTCCCCTGAGTCAGAGGGGTTTTCATCTGTTTCAGTAGAAGCTTTTAGGTTTCTTTTGGAAAAGCTCTCAGGAAAACATACGCTCATTATAGATACTCTAGTTCATTTGAGATTGATATGCTCACAGACATTAGAAGAAAACAGACATGCAGGTCTCCTCCAAAACAAATTTAAATTATGGAAGAAAGCATTTCATGGGCTTGGATTTAGTCAGCATTTTTAAATGTCACATTTTATTGACAACCATCTGGAGTGGGACTGAGGTGTATTTTATGCCTCTTGGCCAAGGCCATGGTTGGCCTGTGTTATTTCATACTTGACTGTAATTAATTCTCTATTAGTAAGCAGAAATGGAAACCAGCACTACATTAGACAGCACATAGGAATTCTGGCTTCCAAAAGCAGCCACACAGGTGAGACCTCAGCCTACCCCTCCCACACCCACAAGAAAGATCATTAAAACCATGGCTAAGGCAGCATCTAGGACACTTTGGAACTATGTTGTAATACACTAAGTGCAGGGAAAATATCCAGACCCAGAAAGGACTACTGAAAATCTCAAGAGTAAGAAAAAATGTATCTTCAATATCATCGATTCAGGTTTAGGAAACAGCTTCGAGAGAGGCCCAGGTGAGAAGCAGAGTGACTCCTGCAGGCCCTCCTGCTAAGTGCAAGACACAGCCTGCGTGCACCAGGACCTTGTTAGAGCTATTGATGGACAGCACTGTAGAGCTGCAAATGATCTCGGAGAGTCTCTTCAATGACAGGCTCACCTCATAGCTGGTAATAGCAGGGCCCAGAAATGTGCCTGAGGTCACCAGCTCAATGACTCAGAGCTAGAGCCTCTGCAACTATGTCTTCCCCTTTTTTCTATTCCTTCTTGGCTCTGTTTAATACATATGCTGCCACCTTGATCCTCATTTACAGAGTAAGGGCTTAGAAAAACAAGGAGACCACATATAGCAAACCAGACCAAGGGGCAGCACTACAATCTGCCCCCCACCCCATCTGGGTTGCATAGATTTGGGCTACAACTTCCCTCTCTGAGGTTGCTGCTGGGCAGCACACAGAGATCCCAGCTCCAAGTGGCCTGCCAGAGAAACTCTCAGGAAACTCCATGATTTCAACCACATTGATAGTAGACCTTCTTGAATGCTGTGGTATGAGGCATTGTTCAAGGGGCTCAGGATGAAGCAGTCGGTAAAAAAAAAAAAAAAAAAAAAAACCCTTGTCAGTGTCGAATTCAGTCTAGCACAGAGAAGAGGCAAATGTGATTTTTTAAAAAAGCATCCAATGTGTTAATAAGGGAATAAACGCTTGGAGAAATGAAAAAGTAGGGCCAGCTAAGAGGGAATGAGAAATGCAGGAAGTAGGGTAAGAGCAGATCACAGAAATAAATAAAATGGCCAGGTGAGGCCTCAGAGAAAGGGAGAGATTTGAGCATTCCTGGCACAATGAGCAAGCACCTGAGGTCTGGCATGTTCAAGAAACAGCAAGGGGGTGAGTATAGCTGGAACAGAGTGAATGAGGGGGAGAGAAGGGGACCAGCTCAGAGGTAACAGGAGGCCCAATCATGATGGCCTTGTGACATACTGTGAGTGCTTTGGCTTTTCCTCTGAGAAAAATGGGGAGCCATGGCAAGCTTTTGCACAGAGGAGTTATGTGCTACAACATGTTTTAAAGGGACCAACTTGATTTCTGGGCTGAACATAGACTGGGGGTGGGGGAGCCATGAGGACACAGGTAGAAAAAGGCAGACCTGTTGGAAGGTGCCTGCACTAACCCAGATGAGAAGTGTTCCCCTGAGCCAGAATGTGTGTGACAGAGCTGGTGAGTGAAAGTCACTGAGCAAGGCCACACTCCCTAGTCCAGTCCTGAAGTGCCAAACTCAAATGCCAGCTGAGACCAAACAAAACTTTCAAAAGCAAAGTAGATTAGGAGCAAACAAAGAAAAGCTGGACAGTGAAGGGGCAGCCATTACTCAGCAACTGCCACCTGTCTCTCTCCATAAGGGACTATGGACCAGGAGGCCCATGTCTAAGAAATAATAAAATCATATATCTGAATTCTTGGATGATATTTTCTCATTTTTTAAGCAATATTTTTAACATACTATACAGGCCACAAAGAACATATCTGCAAGCCAGATTGACCCTGTAGGTTTATCACCCCTGGTGCTAATGATCTGACTAATCACTGAAAATGGACCTAACACATGAAGACTCACACCACATCAGCACTGCCCCCAAAGTTACGCTTTCAAGTGCTCCAAGGTTTTCATCTGCAAGAACGCTCCATCATTGCTTTTGAATCTGGCTGCCAATGCAGAAAACGTTTATAACAGGAGCCAGCAGGCTGAGGTCCTTCCAGGTGATGCTCTTAACAAATATTTAATAATTAGGAAAATAAAGACATCACAACCCTATCAAAGACACAGGGAGCTTTTGGTCACCCACAGTGCTGGAAAATTTCCTCGGAAACCCCACTTAAGACGAGCTTGTTACAAAGCGACTGACACAGAGATCAGAAGTTAGCCTGAACTGGAAGAGGCTAATGTCTAAATTCATCACTGTTTAGGTCAAGAAAGTGAAATCAACATGAAATGATTTTGCAAGCATCCGAGGGAAGAACAGGGAAATCCCCTCATCAATTTATATAATTACTGACAACTCACATAACGAGCTTATCTTAGCCTCATAAATCAGCTGAACCGCTCGTTATTAAGTTACTGAGAGGCAGGAGCGCCTGAGGTGTGCTTTCTGGGAGAAGGGCCAGAAGCCAGAGGCAAGATGGCAGCCATTTTTCCTCTGTCCTCTCCTCCAGGGTTTTCTCGGGGGCAGCCCAAGACCCAGTACTAGTCACAGACTCCTGCTCCCTGGGTCGGACTCTCTTGACAAGAATAAGCCACAAAGCAGCCCTGATTCCTACCATGGCAGGGCAGGTTCTCCCTGTTCTCCTTCAGGTCTAAGTCTTCAGATGGAGATGGATCAAGAGGAACAAACCCATTAACCAAACCCAAACTGTAGAGGGAAAGGGGAAGAGAAAAAAGTCAGGTGAATTCCTTTCCCAGTTTAGCCAAATATTTAAATTCCTAATTTGAGAAGACGTCTCTTTATTCCTTGCTAGCAAAGGAAGCAAGGGCCACAGTGCCATGTAGTGGATCAGCTACGCCACTCCAATACACATCTAGAATCCCAGACCTGGTGAGCTGAACAGCCCCACAGGCTTCCTGCAGTGGCCAAGTCCCCAGCTCTACCCTGCTTGCCAACCTGGCCCAGACCCCTGAGAGGAAAGAGAAAAAAGAGAAGTTTGTGGGGCTGGGGTTATGGCGCAGTGGTAGCGTGCTCGCCTAGCACGCGGGAGGCACTGGGTTCGATCCTCAGCACCACATAAAAATAAAATAAAGATATTGTGTCCACCTACAACTAAAAAATAAATATTTAAAAAAAAAAAAGAGAGAGAAGTTTGTGGCTGGGCATTGTCCCGATTCTGTCACCATCCCATGCCCATCCTATGTCCCCAGGGAACTTGCTGCTGTCCAGGCTCCTGTCATAATAAGGCTAACAGGATGTCCTCAGTTTCAAGGAAGCAAGATGAGCAAACTCCCACCTCCTACAGAGCAGTCTCACCATGACAGATGCTCACAGCCCAGAGACCAGGCATCCTGACAAAGGCAGCCACTCACTAGGACAGTCACACCTAGTGACATGTGAAAGTGGTGTCAGCCCCAGTGCCCCATGCTGGCACCAAAATACATGGACGCCAGAGTCATCCAAAGGAAAATACAAACACTGGGGCTGAGGAGCACATCCTAGAGCGAGCGCCCTAGCAAGAGCAGCAGAGCCCAGCAGGAGCAGATGCACACCTGTGTACAGAAGACAGCCGACTGGGGGTCGAGGCAGATCAACACTTTCCAGGCAGCTTTACCTTGTCACCACCTCACAGCTTAGCATACAGACCATCTTGAGCACTGGGTGCCACCAGACTGTCACCATCAGCAGAAAGTTCATTTGGATTCAAAGCGTCTACCCTTCTTTTTCGAAGGCTTTCAAGAGACCCTCAGAATTCAAGGAAGACAGATGAGCACTGGCTACATGACAGCCACATGTTTTTCCACTGAAGTCTCACAGTGACCTCAGAAAGAGGCTTGATGAATAAGTTTAGTTAGGTGTTAAGAACACAGATCCCGGCTTCTTTCTAGTAGAAGAAAGTGGCCTCAAACCAGGGACTCAGTGTTCATAGCCGTAAAATGGAAATAATAATGGTTCTTGCCATACTGGATTATTAAAAGAAATAAATGAATTATTTAAGAAAGTGCTTCCATAGCCTACCTGTGAACGCTAGCTTCCATTAGCTTCTGCTATTATATCAATTCAATATTGAGAATCTTCTTCTCACAGAAGAAAGAAATTTGGCTAAGGCCAAAAAGGCAGTAAGTGGCAGAGTTGGGTCTAGAACTGAGGTCTTGCCCTTAGACACTCTGAAGCATTAACGGCATCCTGGGGTGCTGCTAAAATATGGCAGAAATAAACCCAGAAAGAATTAACAGCTTAATTATACCAGTGCAATACGTACTAGAGCAGGATATAACTTTATGGTCTGGAAAAACAGATATTAGATCTTTACTTCAATTCCAGAGCTGTCACTTTGAACCAGCTGCTGTCCAAGGAGAATAAGCAATTTTAGAGCAACTGATCTTAGTTTCTAGGGAAAGGAAACAATACTGCTTTTTTACTTTGAGCTACATTTCACAACTGGGGAGAAACTTGGGAGACAGAGACAAAGAAAGGGCAGCATTGACAAGCTTAACCCAGAGGGCAGGATGTTTCGTAAAATTATACCTGCCTGGGACACAGGACCCTGAGGGTCTTGCAGTTACTCACTAGCTGGGTGTCCCTGACAAGGGGAAGTGGTGATCAGATTAGGAAACTATTCAATAGTAATATTACTATTCAATTTATTGAATAGTAAAATTACTATTCAATAGTAATATCAGATAGTGACTCAGAGATGCCTAAACAATGCCTGGGCCTATCCCCCCACCCCACCCCACCAAGGTCCCTGTGAAAAATAAATGGCAAAAGAAACATTAAACACACTTTTTTGAATGCAGACCCCAACAGAAAATACCAGTGACTCAAACGGGATCACACGGAGAACTCCTATCCCCCAGGCTAACACAAAAGACCTTATTTTCTCCCCACCCTGACACAAAATCAGATCTCAAGTGTTTCTGCTCTGTACAAAAGCACAAGGCATTGTACTCCTACCAGCTCAGAAAACAGAGCCAGAGAACATGAGAACATATGGAACCTATGTCAGATCTCATCACTCCCTGGCCTAAAAATCCTCAGTAGTTCCTCCATACTTAGAATGACATCCAAAGTTCTGCTGCTAAGCCAAAAGGCCCTGCAGGGTCTGTGCCAACTTGACCCCTCTCCTGCCTCCAGACACCCAGCCTCCTTGTAGCCCCTGCAACAGGCCAAGCTCTGTACCACCTGGGAGGCTTTGCAGATGCTATTTCATCTCTCTGGAAGGTTATTTCACAGCATTTTAATTTGTATCCTTCCTAGCACTTACCAGTATCTGAAAATAGGTGATTTGTTTGTTGGCTATTTGCTCTAGTAGACTATAAGGCCCGTGAGGACAAAGGTACTGACTGTCACTCAGTGCTGTGTGCCAGAACTCCCCATGAAGAACAGCAGGCAGAAGCAGCTAGGTCTCCCCTAACTCCATCATGAACGGTGTCCTCTGAACACTGGATGCAAGGGAGTGAGGATAGGGAGGGGAGGCAAGTGCATGGATTTCACCCCTTCCTCTCACATGAGCTCAACAATGATGCTCAACCAACTAACTACAAAGAGAAATAGAGAGGAGAGATCATGCCCTTCTGCTGTGACTATTGCCACCTTAAAAGCTCCACTCTAGAATGCAATGTCCCTGAAATGCTCTTGACCTTGAAACACATCACCCCTTGCCCTCCTTATAATGAGCTTGGTTTGTCTTTGATGGCAACTTGACAACAAGTTAAGGGGAAGAGGGAAAAGCCTCAGCTCCTAGTTGTGGCCAACATGGAAAAAAACTTACTCTTTCTGAACCTTACCTGCTTTATTTTGAATATTGAGTAACTTTTAAGATCACTTTTAGCTCAAATATTTCTAATTTTACGTCATGGCAAAGTACCTCATTCTCTACCAGAACCAATTTCCCCAGAAAGCTAAAAAAGGTCAAGGAAAGAACATGGATCCCAAGACAGACTAGGAGCATCCCAGCTCCACCACCTACTAGGTGTGTGACCTTGACCTTAAACTTTTTTAGTTTCTCTGAGCCTCAGCTTTCAAATCTAAAAAACAGGAGGATAATTCCACCCACCTCACTAGGTAGGTAGAAGGACAACACATAATTGGTTCACAATTTATGTGTCATGAACTCAGTTCCATCACCTTCCCAAACACAAAGCACAGAATACAGCCCTCCAGACTTCTGAAAAGGAACTTCCAAGCCTGAGGGAAGTTCCTTTATATGGAACCTCCAGGCCCCGTATAATCTCTAATACACCCTCAACTTCATCCAGAAAATTCCAGACCTGGCCACCCACCTCCCCATTCCCAAAGACGATTTTTCCTTTGTTCATTAACCGCCTGAAGGAGGCAGTAGCATTGCATGCACTGAAAGGGTATCCCTAGGCAGGTGAACTGAATAATAGCCAGGATTTGGAAAACGCCAGATCCATGGCCAGTGTGCAGGTAGAGAGAGAACCTGCCCTGCATACACAGGCATGGGACTCCCATGGGGCTGGACTGAAAAGTACAGGGCTAAAGGAGATGCGGAGGAGGCAGTATGCCCAGCAATTCAGAGCACAGGCCCTAGAGTCAGACAACCCAGGCACACAGCCCAAATCTGCAATGTACTAGCTGTCTAAGCCTTTGTTTCCCACTCTGTGAAAGAGCATAAGAATACCTCCTTCACAGGGTTGTCCACAGGAGTCAAATGAAATTAACCTTAGCAGCATTTTAACACACACACTATAATCACAGCACTTAGCACATGGTAAATACTGTCTGGGTATTCATGTAGTATATAAATAGCTGCTCATTGAAGACGAGCTGTGTGTTCACAATTATTAGGTTGATAGTTAGTTTTGTTTTTTGTTTGAGAAGGCTATACATACAAGCACTCCATTCATTCACATTGGATGTCTATTAAGTGCTTGGCTCAGTACTGAGCAAAATAGATATCTGGGCCTTGCAGAATTTGCAGGCAAGAGGAAATTCAGCTTAGCTCCATTTAGCATTTACCAGCTACATCCTGGGCAGGCCAGGGGTAAGAACTGGGATGGGAAAAAGGCAAAGCAAGTCAGATGTGCTCTACAAATGGACCATCGTGAGCCATTCCAGGTGACACCATGCAGCTTGCCCAAGCCCCAGCTGCCCCTTCAAGCCTTAAAAACTTTACTTCCTCCCTCTGCTCCACTGCATCCTGAATGGTTGCACCACAGACCTGATTACCCTTTCAAGTCTTCCCATGCCCTACCCTTATTATTATGCTCCTGGTATTCAGTGTTCACAGGCACTTAATCAACGTGCTCTGCTGGTTTATTATAACATCTTCCAGCTGATACATTTCTCCTTACCTGAGAACTCCACCACAGCGCCTGTGAGTGTTTAAAAAGATCTTTCCCAGGTATCATTTGACTTTGTTCCTGATGATAATTAATTTGAAGAACTGATCAAGATGTTAAGGGGAATCAACCTTTGGAAATTGATGGCCATGTAAGTTTATCATGACAATAGGGCCCTTTTAAGACTTCACAAGGAGGCTGGCTGCAGAAAGAGGGAAAAGGCTCTTTGTGATAACCATTGCGGGGGCTACATGGATCGTCACTGTCAGCTTTTGTCATTAGTTTCATTATTCCCAATAAGATCTGTTTTGTGCCCATTGGATAATGGCCCAAGAGACATCTCTGCATTTTATTGGAGCCAACAAGTACTAAGTGGAGGAGCGGGGCAGCTCTGCGTTTGGGTAGGGAGCCCACAAACAGCAGGCAGTCAAGGTGGATGTGGACACTGGCTTTGTGTGAAGAGGTCAGTGTGCCATGCAGCCCTCTTGCAGGCACCGCATGAGGCAAGGTCAGAGACCTACCACACACGGACAAAGGAGACTGCTTTCTCTCCTAGGAGGCCCACATGGACAGGGAAGCAGTAATGAAGAGGGAGGGACCAGGGTACATAAGAAAAAGGCAGAAATGCCACCCAGAGAAGAACGCCAGGCCTCACAGATAAGCACATCAAGTTTGGGAGCCTCAGGAAAGAATATTTCCCAGCTTCTCACTTTGGATAAAATCCAACATCAAGTCTCAAATCCTCATGCTTCTCAATGCCAGCGGCAGCATGGCTCCCTGCCAGAAGGTCTTTACCCAGCAACTTCTAACAGTGAGGACATGCTGGGCCCTACTGAAAACAGTATAGAGAATGAGACCGATGAGGTCCCTTCCTCACAGCCCAGTGGGGACACAGAGACATAAGCCATTACTATACTGTGGACAGGGTGCCATGTGAGCCACTGGGACAGCCGTTTCAAGCAGGCTGGGGTGAGCCAAGACTTGTCCAGACATAGACACTCTGAGCAGGGTCCTGAAGGACAGGTTGTGATCGTTCACAGGATAGGCAGGAAGAGGAGCGTGATCACAGAGCAAGATGCAGGAAGGAGCATGTTGTAGAAGTCTGGAGAAAAGACTGTGAGAAGAGGAGGGCACCCATGATGGGGACAGAGAGGGAGACAGCACCAAATCCCAGCCACCCTCACTTGGCTTGTGAAGAGCTGAGTGTTACTCTGAAAGTGATAAAGAGCCTTAAAAGATTTCAAAGACAAGAAAGACATGCTTAGATTGGCATTTAAAAACCATCCTTCTTAGTAGTAGAAGATGATGTTCTTGAATGTACCCTGGACTTGAAGCTAAGAGATTCAGGGCTTCTTTCCACACTGCCTTTCCCAGCTGTGTTTTTAATGGATAAATCACTTCTCACGAGCCTCACTTTATCATCTGTGAAATGGAGCTGACCATAACCAAGCCCTGTTGATCTCACCAAGGCATCATGAAGCTGCAAACAAGAGCACCACAAAGTGTGACAAGTTAGCAAATGCAATAACTAATAACAACTTCCTATGACATCAAAATGTCACTTCACCCCGTAGCTTGAACCTTCTCAAAAAGAAATGCTACTTGGACTGAAATAAAAGGCTGTGTTCTTTCCCAGTGCTCCTTACAGCTCTCTCACCCTTTCAGAAAAGAAAAGATTTAGCAGCTATCACAGTAGGCACAGAGAAGGGGGGACAAGAGGCAGTCTCTAAGGTAGAGCCTCAGAATCCAAGTGACCTCCAAGATAAGCAATCTCCCCAAACTACAAAGAGTTGAGGGAAATAACCGCATGTCATAAAGATGAAGTATGTGAGTCCAATGTAGCCATGACCTCAAAGGTTCTCCTCTCACTAGGCAATCATTTTCCAGGACTGCAGAGCCCCCACACAGCTCAGACAAGTTCTCTAAGCTAGAGCCCAGGTATGCACCCTCACGCCCACCTGCTTCAGGCCCTCACTGACAAGGGCCAGTGCAGAGCTGACACTGTCATCCAATTTCTGCACACTGGGGTTCCTTGCACCAAACAGAACATCTGGTCACCCTAGAAAAGCTAGGCCAAAGTAAAATATTAGTTAGGTTTCTATTTCACACCTGACTAGGCTAAGAAAGATGACTCCTGGGAGAGTCATCTCCCAGGATGACTACAGAGCAGGATAGCTATAGACTCAACCTGGGAGAGTCTATAGCTAAGTATAGATAGATGTTGCCAAAACAAAATTTGACATCTTGACATTAAAGAATTAGAAAATAACTGCATAGGGGATGGGGTTGTGGCTTTGTGGTAGAGCGCTTGCCTAACATGTGTGAGGCACTGGGTTTGATTCTCAGCACTGCAAAATGGAAAGGAAAGGAAAGGGCAAAGGGAAAAGGAAAAAGGAAAGGAAGAAAACGTGTGAGGCACTGAGTTCAATTCTCAGCACCATTTATAAATAAGTAAATAAAAGAGAGAGAGGAGAAGAGAAGAGAAGGAAGGAAGGAAAAGCATCATTCCTAGGCCACCTGGAAAGAGCTGCATTGATTCACTAGGACTCAGAAAGATCAAAACAAAATTTGTCCTCCTCGGGACAGAAAGAGAACAGTGTGGAGTCCAATTCCTCACAGCAGAGGAAGCCTGGGAACTTCAATGGAACTTCAACCAGAGCTGGTGACCCAAGGCAGGGAGCATGGGAATCCCTTCACAGGCCTCTAGCACAAGCGGTGGAGATGCCACCCTCCAGAAAGCACAGAAAGATAACTGTGTATGAACATTCTCTACACACTGTGATGTAAGATATGTGTAGAGAATCTAAATTTCCTTCATCAGATTTGGATTATAGAGTCCAATCTGACCAGATCTGTATACTCTAACCTAAAATGCTGTCTAAAATATAGTATTAAATGAAAGGGAAATGTGTATTTAAAAAATGTGTAGAGTCTAATTCTATTTTTGTCAAACCATGAAGGTGAATTTTGGGGGTGTGGTACCAAGAATTAACAGTCATCATCTCATATACTTCTCTGTGGATCAGGCACTATGGCCTCATTTCATAAATGAGGACATTAAGTCAACATTCTTTTCTCCTCAATCAAGTCTGTGAAATGAAGAATTATACTTGGCTTCTCATAAACCAGTGCAAGCACCAGTAGTTTACCTTGAGGGCTTTTTCTAGCATTAAACTTCATTCTAAATATAACCTGTACACACACACATACACACACACACACACATATAAAATACACATGTAAACACTGATTCTCTTTTCAAAAAAAAAAATCACAAGCTAAATTAACAACCAAAAAACTCCCACCTGACTTTACTCACTTCTTATTTCAAAACTGGCTGTGATATTGAACAGTTTTAATAAATTGATGATTAATATGTGAGTGAATAGATGATGAGGTTTCTATTTACACCTGTGTAGTCTCCAGCGGATGATCTCTGCCACACCTGCTCTTTCTCAGGTCCTGGACTGAGCTCCATCCCATCTGAATACAAATCACAGCCTTCAACCAAGAACGAGTCACACCTTTGGAGGGAGCCATCCCATGCCCGGCTGTTGTTATGACTGTATTTGCCAATCTTCTCCCACTATGTAGATTCTAGTACCAAATACCTGATTAAATCTTCATCCCTTCACCAACCTGAAATGCCAACAGCCCACACTGAGCCTTTATTACCATCAACAACTAGTTTGTGGATCAGAAGGGTTCACCAGGTTTGGGGATGCACTTGGCTCTGCACCACATATTTTTAGAGATTGCCCCCTTTCCACTCACCCAGCCTTCCTAAATCCTGCCTCCAATTTGCCTAAAACTAAAATCTGAGCACCTGCTGGTCAAATAGCCTATCCCCCAAGAGTTCCAAAACAGATCATCTGAAGACAAATTATTGCTGGAAAATGATGCCAAATGGAAATAAAGCATGCAGTGTGTGCACACACAGACACACACACACACACACACAAATGCTTTGCCCAATTCACAATGAACTGAACAACTTCAATGCAGAAGAGCAAAAATTTAACTCTACAGAGTCAGGCAGATTTAACTTCTTCCTATTCCCCCTGTGTCCTTCACGATGGTGTCTGCAGTCACACAACCTTTCTCTCCCAATGAGCACATTGGCTGGGTGAAAGGAGCAAGCAGGCCAGTGTCTTTGGGTGGTGAGAGACAGTGACCAGACATCCTGTCCTTTGTCACTAATCACCTTTTCAAGCTTCCCCTTCTGCTAAACCATCTGCAGGAAAATGTCAACATGTGCTGCAGGGAGAAAATGTATTTGCTAATTTATGTGCTGGGTAAATTCACTTATTCAGTAGCATAATAAAAATGTGACTGCTCACCACCCTTCCCTTCGAGAGTAAAGACATCTTTATTAATAATTTTAAAGCCTGAAGAAACAGAATGCTTGCTCTGTTTACATTTCCCCATACCAAGTGAAAGACATTCACTTGCCGGTGGCTAAACACTAAAAATATGCTTCTGATCATGATTTATTGCTGGAGAGATTATATTAAATTGGGATGTGACCATGTGTCCACCTATCAATTACTTCATGGATAAAAGAAAACAATAGAGATTTACATTTTCAGTAAATACTGGAATAAATGCTGTTTTCCTGGGAGAAATTTTTAAAATTTTTTAAAAATATTTTCTAAGGCTTCATATTTAAACACTAAGGTCCAGAGTTTCAAATGTTGCATATTTGAATGCTAATAGAGTCACAAATAATTTTTAGTATGTCCTTGCCTCCCTTAATAATGGGAGGATATTCCATTCTGTCCCCCATGTGCTGTATCTTTGCTGATCAAAGCCTGTTGCATCACAGGCCTTCCTGATTCTGAATTTAGCCTGAACCTACAAATGAGCACTCAATTAGAACCAGACAAGTATTGAAATAGTGGAATTAGCACAATTATAAGTAAACCAGAAGCCCTACCTCTAAGCCCTACCCAGAGAATACAAGCCATTTGAGAATTAAATTCCAAGTAGATAATGGAAAAAGATATTTTAGGATATAAATGTAAATAGAAATTTATTAATAATTCCTGAATAGGAAAGAAGGCAGGACAGAGAGGGTACTGAATGTTTTGATATTCCTATGACAAAAGGCAGTCCTTTCTCTTATAAGCACACATATTTCTGAATTGAATCAGTGCTACTGGGTACCCTCTGGACTAGCTTTTTAAAATGGATCTGTGAGAGGGGAGGATAAACCCAAATGAGGTGTTTGTGTAGCTGTTGAAGGCCACTAGCTAAGGGGCAAACTGATCTCCACTGGCCCAAGGCAGAGAGACACATGTAAGGTCAATGGAATCCTAATCTTGTCTCCTCCCTCCATTGTAAACTATAGTGGAAACCATATCATCCCCAAAAATGTGTAAGCAGGCAGTTAGTTTTTGGTCCAGATGAATCATTCATCAGACCTTAATGAGCACTGAGCAAGAAAACAAATGGAAAATCTCTAACTGGTCAACTGCCCAGATGAACCAAAATTAAAATAAAATCCCTCATTTTCCTAACCCAGAGTCTGGCAGCAAGTCACCTAAGGCTTCTGGAAAATAGAAAAACTCTTATTGAACTATATTCACTTACTTTATTGTTTACTTAAATGAATAGGAATACATTAGCTGGTACTCTTCTTGATAGTTACCTTGGCAACTCTAAGAAATCACTTACTCCTAAATATCATATTCTCAGATCACCTCATAAGTTTTCAGAAGTCTAGGCATATAAAACTATAAACCCAGACTCAAGCATCTCAATGAATCTAAAGTACAAGAAACATGAAGAAACTATACAAAGGCACATCATAAACTGCTAAAACCAGAGGTAAAGAGACAACGTTAATAGCAGGTGGAGGAAAAGCAGACTTATTCCATACAAAGGAACTACTGAAAAGGAAAAATTTCTTGGTTCTAAACAATGCAAGCAAGAATATGGAAAAGCAACATCTTTAAAGTATTTAAGAAAAAAAAAATCAAGCTAAAAATTCTATACCCAGCAAAAATATCCTTCAAAACTGAAATTGAAATTAAAAACTTCTCAGACTTATAAAACTAAAATAATTCATCAATAACAGACCAGCAGCAGAACAAAAAATTAACTCCTTTAGGCAAAAAGAGCATAGAAACAGATGGAAACCTAGATTTATATAAAGATATGAAAAGTTCTAGAAATGGTAAGTACTTGGATTTATTCATTCATGTTATCTCTCCAGCTCCCCCTCTCCCTCCCTTCTCCTTTTTCTCTCTCTAAAATAATAAAAAAAAAAAAACTGCCAAACATCTTTCCAAGGTTGGTATACCACTTTATACTCTCAACAACAATTAATGAGACTTCAATGTGTTCCACATCCTCACCAACATTGGGGATTGTCAGGTTTCTTTTAATGTTTACCACTCTCATGAAGGTGAAAGAGTGTCTCATTATGGTAAAATTTGTCTTTATTTGGTGACTGATGAGTTTGAATAACTTTTCATTTGTTCATTGGCTACCTACTGATTTACTTTTGTGACGTTTTTTTCAAATATTTTCCCCATTTCCTGCAAATGAAAACTATACTGAGATATCATCTCATACCAGTCAGAATAGCAGCCATCAAAAATACAAACAATAATAAATTCTGGAGAGGATGTGGAGAAAAAGGAACACTTATACTGTTGGTGGGATTGCAAATTAGTACAACCACTATGGAAATCAGTATGAAGGCTTGTCAAAAGACTAGGCATGGAACCACCATATGACCTAACTACACTACTCCTGGTATTTATTCTAAAGATTAAAGTCCTCATGCTACAGTGATATAGGCATACCTGTGTTTACAGCAGTACAATTCACAATAGCCAAACTATGGAACCAGCCTAGGTTTTATCAATAGATGAATGGACAAAGACAATGTGGCATATATACACAATGGAGTTTTACTTAGTCACAAAGAAAAAAAATTATATTATTTGCAGGAAAATAGATGAAACTTAAGAACATCATGTTAAGTGAAATAAGCCAAACTCAGAAGATCAGGGGTCGTATGTTTTCCCTCATCTGTAGAAGGTAGAGAGGAAAACGGAAAAGAAAGGTGGCAGTGGAGATTTTCTCATGAAAATCAAAGGGATATGAGTAGAATACAGGAAAGGGACCGGGGGTAAGAGGTGGGTAGGGAGTAGGGAAGTGTTGGGGAGTGATATTGGTTGAATTATATTGTTATATTGTGTGTATGTATGAATATGTAACAACAAATCCCACCATTATGTACAACTATAATGCACCCATAAAATAATATGGGAAAAAAAGGGCTGGAATTGTAGCTCAGTGGTAGAGTGCTTGCCTCACATGCATGAAGCACTGGGTTCGATCCCCAGCACTACATAAAAATAAATAAAGATATTGTGTTCATCTACAACTAAAAAATATTTAAAAAAAATAATAATATGGAAAAAAATATTTTGCCCATTTCTTTATTGGATTGTCTTCTCATTATGAAGCTATAATATTTCTTTATATAATCCACATATGATCTTATATATATGCATACACATGTATATATTTACCTTTGTATGTATACAAATATTTCCTTCCAGCTTGTGTCTTGTCTTTTCATTTTCTTAATGGGGCCTTTCAAAAAGCATGAGTTTTGAATGCCAATGAAGTCCTGTAACTTTTCTTATATGGTTAATGCTTTTTGTATTTCATTTTAAAAATCTTTGCCTAGACCCAGGTAATGAAGATTTTCTTCTGTTTTCTCCTAGAGGTTTTATACTTTTACATTTTTATTTCCAGGTGTGTAACCAATTTCAAGCATATTTTGTACATGTTGTGACATGTGAGTCAAGATTTTTTTCCATACAAATGTCTGGTTATTACATCAGTGTTTGTTGAAAAGACTGTCCTTTCCCCAGTAATCACTTTGACATCCTTGCTTTTTAAAAAAATTCAACTAATCATAAACATGTAGGTCTATTTCTGGACTGTGTTTTGTTTCACTCATCTATAAATATATCCCAATTTGCCCAATAGAAATTAAAAGCTTTGTTCAGGAATACTCAGGACACTCCTATTTTTACTAGTCTGAAGCTAGAAACAACCGAAATTCCAGCAACAGGTGAATGAATAAACAATTTATGTTAAAACCTGTTAGCAATAAAAAAGAAACACTGGTACACAGAATAACATGGAAAAATCTAAAAAAATCATGCTAAGTAAAGAATCCAGACACAAAAGGTTAGATACTGTATGATTCCATTTATATGCAAAACTTATCTACAGTGGCAGAAAGTAGATTAGCTGTCTCCTGGGGCTGAGGGACTGATTGCAAAGGAACATAAAGAAGCTTGTGGTAATGAAAGTGTTCTAAATCTTGATTGTGGTGAGATTTACATGGGTCTGCACATTTGTTAAATCTCCAACTACACACTTTAAATGGGTACATTTCATTGCATGCAAATTATTCCTCAATCTAACTGATTTTTTAAAAAGCAGGCTTCCCTGTTATAAATATGAGTTTTCTATTCTAAAACTTTGCCAAACTATGGAACCAACTATGGAAGTCTATGTTCATAAATATAAAGATACACTTATAAAGATGTCAGGCTGCTCCTCGTTTTTATTGAATATTTCTAAAATGCATTCACAAAGCTAGTATTTAAAACTAACACTTAAGATTGGGTTTAATACAAAGAATGGCCTTACCTAGAGGAGATACATTTATTCCTAATGCACTTATTGATCCGCACTGGCTGTTTGTTTTCTGGATTCCCATAAAGTAACTGGCATGGCAAAAGACTGTGATGCTAGAGACATAGCAAAATATTCAACACTGCGTAGGATATATCTTGTGTATCTTCCCATCTATGATCACCAGGCAAATGTCCTCCATGATCTGCCCTCCAAAAATGAAAGACTTGGAATTTTGCTGCCAAATTCATCTCTAAAAAAGAAATGTGTGTGTACATTTACCGAAGCAAACAGCTCTAATAATGTTGATGAACAGCAATACAACACAGCCCTGCAGAGAACTGAAGCTTGTGTTTGCACCGTGGTTCCTGGACACTGATAACACATCTATAACCTCTAGTTTAGCACAACATATACCCCAGCTTCTCCAGCTGAGACCTGCTTACCCCTGTCAGTGCTCTGCTTATTACCAGTGAGCATAGCAAACCACAAAATAATGGCACAACTTATCTGGAGTATCAATTTTACATGGAAATTTAGAAAGAAAGAAATATTTTTATGGCAAAACAGTTACACTGCATTAGAGAATAGAAAGCAAAATTCACATAATTTGTTAGATTTTAAAAAGATACTTCAAAGACATTTACCACCTTTTAAGAGATGCTGAGGGTTAAACTCTAAAACCTCTTTGGAATACATATTCTCTGTTTATGTTGTTAAGGGTGCATTCCAAAATTAATGATGAGAATAATAATAGAAAGAAATAGAAGTTTTTCACCAGAAAACACAGGATATGATCAAAACAACCAAACTGATGGGGCCCAAATCCCTGCATGTTCCTAACCTCCCAACTCATCTGGCTCTGCACTTCAGAAGGCAGTTGCTAGACCAAAGAGCTGAGCTGCAACCTTGCCTTGGCCACATCTCTACAGTATCACCTCAGAAAAACTGCCCTACTTTGTATCCATAATACAGAGATGACAACAGTAGCTGGTTTATAAAGTACATGCAGTTCAGACATCTGGGCAATAGTAAGTGATCAATAAATGTTAACCACCTATCATTGTTACTATAATTTGACTATTGTTTTGAGTCTACATATACCATGGCACTACCATTTTACACATCAACTGCAATCCATTCATTAATAAGATTATTGACCACTTGTCCTCAAATATATCGGGAGGTAACAAGAATTATGGACACCCAATCTGAAAGCACAGCTTCTCAGGATTTATTCTTACTCAGACATAGTATATTCTATAGTATACCAACTAACATTGGTAAAAGAAATAAGGGCTTCTCTGGGCTGAGCTTCAAAAAGTGACCTGAAGCAAGCTCCTCAATAGCTCTGTGGTAGAGATGAGGTTAAGAACTGACCCATTCTTTTTGAACAAAAATAAGACCAAGCGATAACTCAGAATATCCAGTTATACATTAGTATACAACAGGAGCATCTATGACCCAGAGCCAGTCAACTACCCAAAGAGGCCCCTTTGTGCTGAGCTCAACACAGATCAGAAGTGTGTCTATGAGTACAGGATGAGAAACAAGACAATGGCAAGTTTTCAAAAGATATTCCAAACAATGGCAGCCTGATGAGTTATTCTCCTACATGTTTCAAGGGTACATCTATTGAAAGAATTTGGATCATCCCCTAGCAAAACATCAGGAAATTCTTACCCAATGTAGCTCCATGATGTAAGACCTCCTGCTTCCAGAAGTCTTATCCTGATATTTTTAGGAGTCCTTGAAAGAATCTTCTATTTTGGTTTAGATATAAGGTGTCCTTGAAAAATTGAAGTCAGCCATCTAAGGATGAAGACCTCTGAAACCATGAGACCCACATAAACTTCTTCCTCTACCTTATTCTTGTCAGGTCTTTTTTGGTCACAGTGATGAAAAGCTAACTAAAGCACCTTCCAAGTCTGACTCCCCAAGGTCTCCTCTGCCAGGGGTACAGTTTCCTAGGGAACTCCCAAAAGGTGTACAAAATATTGCCACATGTGGCACAGAGAGTAAATGGCTCACCAAACATTCATGTTCCCCTTCCATAGAGTAGAGAGGTTGTTGGAAAACAGCCACCAAGCCAAGGGTTCCATTTCCTGGGACTCGGCTGCACCAATAAAGTGAGTAGTAAAGTGTATGTCACTTCCAGGTCAGATGGTTACAAAGTCAGTGTGTCTTCTTAGTGCTGCTCCTTTCCCCATTTACCAACAGACATATGTTAGAGAGAGTGACCCACAATAGCTAAGTCTCTGAACAACTCTGGGGAGCAAAGCTCTCCCCTAACCTACTGAGATGTCAGGATTTATCTCTTAGAGCAGCATTATCTTAAGCAAAAACTATTATGCTGTGGTAGGAAGAAATCCCTTCTCTCCAACACCACTTAGTACTTTGATGCTTGGGCCCCAAAGCTGTACTCGTATATTTCACCAAGGCCCCCATAATAACGAGGTTGGTTTTCTTTACTTTAGAGGAAACAGTTAAGTGGTGACAGAGGAAGAAGCCAAGGGTGCAGGTGAGGGCCAAGCTCTCCACTGTGTCCTTATTTCCTACAGAAGTGCACTGAGAGATTGCTAGTCAATGGAATGTCCCAGATGACCAGAATGGTGGGAGCTGTCCTCACTCCTCCTGGATTTCCTCACCATGGAGCAAAACACTAATGCCACCAATACAAAGAATCTTGGAACTGTGGTCTCACTACTCTGTCCACTCAGGTCAAAATCCAGAAATGACTTATTCCACCACAGAAGACAGTATTTTGGCTGCTTGCCCTGGCCAAATCCAGGTTCCATGCTCTAGGTTCTTGCTGTGCCAGAACAACTTTTCCATACCGGTACCTTCATTGTAAGGCCCTAAAGTTTTCTATCTCTCTCTGCTTCAGAGCTTTTCACTGACCAACCCACGCCATGACTCTCTATAAGCCACTCCCTGGGATTACTGCCAACATACCTACCTCTTCATATCCTGCCATGCTCAGCTCACAGACAGATCAGTTCACATGGGGGTAAAAAAAGCAAGTAAGAGCTGTTGGTGGTGGAGGGAGGCTAAGAGGGGAGGTTGAGTCCTTTAGATAACAAAGATCTTGCAGGATCTTAACTGCTTGAGCAAGAGGTTTCTAAGATACAGTCACATTACTGGGAGAGTCACATGGGGGAACTAGCGGGCAAGGAGCCCAGACAGGAGGCCATCACAGCCAACCAAACAGCAGAGATAGCTAGGAGAGAGCCAGCGCCCAGCCTACTCACTGCCACTCCCCGCACCTCTTCCTGGATTTCCTGATGGTTGGCTGTCTGAAGTCTAAGTTCCCTGTGTTCTGATCCCATCAATCACCTCATCCTGTATCTTTCCCTAGAACATCTGTAGGCTCTATTTATTGAACAGAAATATTATGTTCTCTTTCAAATGAGCTTTAAAAATGGACTAGCTCATTCCAGTTAGACAATAAGTCAGCCCCTTGGTGCTCAGTTGTCTATCTCTGATTCCCTTCCTGCTCTCCCCCCTGGTCCCTAGCTCACCCCAGCTCCCAAAACAGATGACCAGAAGGGTGGGAGCTGTCCTCACTCCTCCTGGATTCCCCCACCATGGAGCAAAACACTACAGCCTATCACTTCTCCCTCCTGCATCTCCCTAAACCCCTTCGGCCTCTCTCCTCCACCACTTTGGCACCATCACCCAAGACAGCTCTTGCATGGACTGGAACCATCCCCTGCAAACAGTTTTGCCCTCCTCTAACCTGTTTTTCTGGAAGCACAGTTAAAAGGGTCTTTCACAGACTTACAGCTGATCACAGTAAATTTCCCCCCCACCTTGAGTGGTTTCCTATTACTGTTAGAAGAACCACGTGGTTCTCAGGACACTGTAATGGCCCAGTCCTTACTTTTATAGCAGGGGTTCTGCTTTTCTCCTATTCACTCATTCTGCTCCCCACGATGGGTCTGCATTCAGTTCCTGAAATCCAGAAGAATTCTAACTTTCTCAGGCTGTTCCATCTCTGGAACACCTTTGTGACTCCACGTCTCATTTTCTGTCTCCACTCTTATGTGCCTTTTTTTTTTTTTAAAGTACTACAGATTGAACCCAAAGGTACTTAACCACTGAGCCACATCCTCAGCCCATTTTTGTCTTGTATTTAGAGACAGAGTCTCACTGAGTTGCTTAGGGCCTCACTAAATTACTGAGGCTAGCTTTGAACTCACAATCCTCCTGCCTCAGTCTCCTGAGTTACTGGGTTTGCAGGTGAGTGCCACCATACCTGGATTATGTGCCCTTTTATAGATGACCCATATGCCTATCTCTATCCAGGCCAGAAGAGCCAAGTCCTTAGGAAGTCAGGAAAGCATTTTACAGTGAGAAGACACCATTTCCCCCAGGCAGCCAGCAAATAGTGTTTGATAAGGATGATAAACACATGATACTGATCTTACCACACAGCGCTGTGTTCAACATCCCAGCACACAAAGCCACATGGCAGGTCATCCATCTTAAAAAGATGACATTGCTGGCTAACTGACTTCTGCCAGCAGTATATTTACCAGGAATTAAATTTTGATTTAAATGTACCTATAGTATTATTATTGAATCTACCAAAGGCTCTATTCACATATGGGCAAAAAAGTAATCCATCACCCCAGCTCATAATCGATTCACAGCTCCTTCCTGCCTCATCCAGGAAAGCTGTGTATCCTGGAAGCATTTCTGCCACTGGCATATTAAAAGGATGCTACAGCCAATTCTGTAATCACCTATTATTTTCCCCATGATGTTTCAATCCCTGAGAATTGACCAATGATGAGAGACAGCCTATACCCCAGGAGACACCCAGTACAGCCTTCTATGATCTACTAGGTGATTTTATATAAAATTTTCATCTGTCTTTTCTGGTATTTTCATTATTATTATATATGCTTCTCTGGAACTAAGAAGAATTTTATGTAAAATTTGTTCCCAGTTAAAATTAGGCAGAGGTTTAATTCCCCTCATTTTGGCTTTAGAATTCTAAGTAGAGAGGAGTGGATCATGGCTTCCTCTGAAAATGATACCACGCCAGATGGCCTTGTGACTGCCCCAAAGCAAACCCCCTTACTGCCCTTCACTGCAGGACTCCAACAGTCAGACACCTACTCACCAGCCTCCCTTTCATGGACGGGTCATGATATGACCTGGTTCCATTCACTACAGTGTCTGTGGAAATCTATTTGTGGCCTCTAGGAAAGCTTTTACCTTGATTTCAAGAAGAGCTGGCTTGGCCCTTAATCATCCTCATCTTCATCAAGATGAAGATGAAGAAATGTAACAGCCCTCTTGCAGACAAGAAGCCACAAGAAAGTCATGAGAGAAAGGCCCAAAGAATTAAAGATGTTAGCCCTAATGTTGAGCTGCTGAGATGAGAACAGTAAAATCCCTCTGGACTAGTTACTTTTTCATTTTTATTATTAGTACATTTTAATTGTACAGAATAATGGGTTTCATTGTGGCATATCTGTACACGCAAATAACATACTTTATTAAAAAAAACAGACTACTTATTAAGAAAAACAAATCCCTGGTTGTAAGAATGTTAGAACCATGGTAGGAAGGTTTCTTCTCCCTGCAGCCAAACAGTCCTGAAATGTATAGCTCAAGGTATGATTAAGTACATGAACTTTGAACTAGACACACTTGGGTTTGTGTACCAGCTCAATCACTTAATAGCTACATGAGCCTAGACAAGTTATTTAAACCCCTCAGAGTTCAGTTTCCATCTTCAATAAAATGAAAATATTTTAACTGCCTGTGTTACAGATTTGTGGCTAGGAATGATTGAGACAATGCATACAAAGAGTTTCTGTGCAATGCCTAGCAAAATAACTACTCCAATGACAAACTGAGATCAATAATCTCATTAAAGGATGCTCGATAGCACTCATAATTAGAGAAATGCCAGCCCAAACTAGAATGAGGTACCAGTTCACACCCATTAGAAGAGCAACTACAAAAGAAAAAGAAAATAGCAAGTGTTGGCAAAGATTTTGAGGAACTGGGATGCTTGCATACTACTGCCGGGAATGTAAAATGGTGCAGCCCCTGTGGAAGACAGCAGGGATGTTAATAAAAAATTAACATATGATTCAGCAACTGCATTTTTTATCCAAAAGAGCCGAAAGCAGGGAAACACTGAAAACATATTGGTGCACTCTGTGTTCATATGAGCATCAACCCATGTGTCTCTCAGTGTGGGAATAAGCAAAATGTGGTATATACACACAATAGAATATTATTCAGCCTTAAAAAGGAAAGAAATGATGACACATGCTGCAAGATGAATGAACCTTGAACACCGTATATGAGTGACATAAAGCTGATCACAAAATAGACAAATATTATACAATTCTACTCAGAAGAGGTACATGGAATAGTCACATTTATATAGCAAGAGTAGAATGGTGGCTTCTTGGGACTTGGAGGAAAGATAAACTGTTTCCATTTTGCAAGATGAAAATAGTTTGAGATGGCTGGTGGTGATACCTACACAGGAATGGAAATGTATTTCCTGCTGCTAAACTCACATGGAAATGGTTAGAATAGTGGTTTTTATATTTTATAACATTTTACAATGATTTGCAATAAAAGGCAAACAATTTTTAATTAAAATTATAACCTGCAATTCTGATACTAACCTCTTAATGAATTCATAAGTTGTTAGACCATACCACCAACTGAGTACCACCCTGAATCAAGTCCCATCCTGGATTTGTCCCAAATCAACATTTCTAAAAGGTATTTTATTTATGCAGAAAATAGGCACCCTTATTTGTCTCTCTAGGAAACCAAAGATGAGTCAAATAGTTTCCTCCCCTTAAAGAAGGCAAAAGATATCCACAAACATCCATGCGTGAAGTAGGGCGCAACACTCTCCATGAAGGAAGCTAGAGACCAGCGAGGTATCTTCAGAAAGCAGACATTTCTGGTTTTCAGGTTTGAATTAAGTCTCAAAGAAAAGATACAACTGGAGCTGAGCTGAAGTAGGGGCTTCAAAGATGTTTCCAGGTAAAAATAACTGTCGACCCCTCCAGCAGCACCTAGAGAGTTCTCCAAATGACCAGCATTGACTCTAGGAAAGGCAGGACCCACTCAGCTGCCAAGACCGCCCCTTATATGCCACTATCATGTAGGCTTCTTCCAAGAGATGGAGAAGCCACAGCAATCACACAAACACTCAAACACCTCAAAAAGCCTCCCATTAGTGATGAATACTGGAGGCCAGTCCTAATCCCCCAAAGCCTCTACCATGCATGGCCCCAGGTGGGGTCTAACCAACCACAGCAATGAACCCTGAGCTCACTCTCCCAATACAGCCCAAACCTGGATAATTTGAGAGATGGACAGGTGTCCTTCTCTATATGGAAGACAAAGGAACCAGTAGGAATAACTGAGAAAAGATGCATGAGGGACCCAATCAGGAAAAAAAATCTATTAAATTGAGGCCAATTTTAAGAAATTATTTCAAAGTTTTAATCGCTATAAGTGATGAAACAATTCATGACAGAAATTACAATTACCAAAGAAATGATCGGTTCTGCAGCAGCAATTTTAGTGACATTTATAACACACAAGAAATCATGAAGCTTAATTATTTGAATTTACTGGGGCTACAGATGCCATGTTGAAATCTAATTAAATAGATCCACAGAAACTGGCCGTCTGAAGAAATGGCAGAGCTGCTGAACCGTGCGTTGGTTTTTTAAAAGCAGTTCGTGAATAGCCTCCAAATAGGCAGTGAGTAATGATCTATCTTTCTTTCTCAACTGTCATTTGGGGGGAAAAAGAGACATTGCAATATTGATCTTCAGTCCTTCACAACAGAATTTACTTCAACTCCAAGAACATATCCCCCATTCCAATGATCTCTAACAGATCTCTAGGATAAATGGAAACCCTCCCACCATTCACCTTTCAGGTCTTACAGCAAAGCTACATAAGGTCTCAATGAAGTAGGTTCAAATATTCAAGTAGTTGAGAAAAAGATTTCCTTTTCAATTTCTTAAATATTAACAGCCAAAAGAAGTCATAGAATACCAACGCATTGTTTGCTTACCTACTAAGTATAATAAGAAAGTAAGATTCCCCCTATAAAGGTAATATATGCTCAAAGAAGAAAACATACAAAATTCATAAAGGTATGAAGAAGAAAATTAAGATTGCCAATAATTTCACCCGCCATGTACAATCACAATTAACGTTTTGGTCTCTGTTCTTCCAACGTATTTTCTAAGTTTACTCATTTTATAGTGTATAAACATGTTATACTTACAATCTTATAATCTTACATCTTGTTCTATCATTAAACATTATGTAAAATATTATAAAGTACATTTAACATGATTTCTTTAAATAACCCCATATTGCTAGATTTGAACAGCTCTCAGTTTTTAAACTTGCACCAATAAACTGCCTCACATGTACATAAGTAAGCCTATGGCTGCCTTGCTAATTAATTCTTTAAGAGGGATTCTCAAAAGGAAACTCTTGGGACAATGTTCATTGACTTTTTAAGGTTCCTAATAAGATCTGCCAAATTGCTTTAACTAAAAGTTACGCCAATCTACATTTCTACCAATAGTGTAATGAAGGGTCTAAATTGAAAAATGCTTTTTTTTTCTTTCCAACAGCATTATTAAACTTTCAGGAAATGTCTTACCAATTTTTTTGCGTGTTTCTCATTGTTCTAAGTATTTTATAGATACTGTTTTGTCTCCTATTGTTTCCACTTCACATTACACTCACTTCCCTAGAATATTAAGGGTTTTTGAAAACATTATTCTCTTAATAAGTACATACATATTAAATGTAGTTCCTAAGCAAGGTGAGAGGTGTTGAAAAGTTGGAAACTTTTTCATGTTTGTCCTATTTATTGCCAGCTTACATCTTTTGCCAATTTTCCCACTAGTGTTTTAATATTGTTCCTATTCATTAATATATTAAAAATAATCCTTAATTGCAAATGTCTTTCCAAGTTTGTTTTTTGCTTTTTCTTTTTTGAATCAGTATCTTAATCTTAATTTGAGGGAGCAAATTTTTGACTTAAAGAAGTGTTACTCTTATGGGAAAACATAAGTCCTTTTCCTCCACTGACATTTTTCTTCTATTGACTTTCCTGGTATTGGCCAGGTACAATTTTTCCTAGATTTTATTTTTCATAATTGAAAATACTGCATCCAAACAGAATAAATTTTGGATTTAAACAAATCCAACCAAAATTTATTCTGGTATGTTGTGTAAGGAAAGGCTCTAATTATTAGTTTTCCAAGTAGGTAATTTTGAATATGTTAATTCATCCCTTCCCTTCATTGTGCACTAAGCCCTCATTCACATTAGGTTCTGTTTCTGGATCACTCTGTTCCATGCATGGGTATGTTCCCGTACTGGTAACCACATGGTCTTAATTAGCATCATTTGAGTACATTTTATATCTGGAAATGCAAATCTCCTCTGATTATACATCATTTTCAAAATTTTCTTGGCAATTTCAGCCAGTTTATTCTTCAAGTATTTGAGAATAATTTGACACATTCCAAAAAGGGAAGAAAGAAAGAAAACCCCAGCTGAGACATTGATTAGAATGGGGTGAAATGATACATTACTTTGGAAAGAACTGATAATCTTTATCACACTGAGAGAAAATGGCAGTACACATCTCCATTTATTTAAGTCTTCTTTTGTCAGTACATTTTTGTGATTTTCTTCATATGGGTTCTGCAACATTTCTTGCTATATTATTCCTGTTTTATATATTTTTACTCCTAAGTAAACCACTCCATGTAGGGAAGCTTTGTCTACATCATAATGCCACAGAGTGGGAGACATGCTTCTCTCTCCAGAGCCTGGCCGAAAGAACTCAATATTTCCTGAATGAATGACGAGTCCAAAAGCCCTACTATCAGAGCAGAACTGAGTTGGCTAGACCGTGTAGCAGACTCTCATGTTCAATGCTAACTTTATATTTTCAAAAAGAAATAAGTCATCTTGAAATAATCATGCAACTGATTTTGGTAGTTCTACCATCATGGCAGACGAGATCTCCCACCTCTCCTGATCCTACAGCCCACCTGAAAGAGCGAGCACAACCAAGCCAAAGCCTGTCAGGGACTTCAGTTTTAAACACAATGACACTGACCTTTGGAACCAAGCCAAGGAGTAATTGCCCATGAAAACTACCTCTAAGTCCCTTCAGAGGAACACAGAAAAAAAGAGGGTCTGAAGTCAAAGAGAAAATTTTTAACAATTTTAATGAGACATCAGTCACATACTATGCAATTCACCCATTTAAAGAGCACAATTTGGCTAGGAGCAGTCGTGCACACCTGTGATCCCAGCTACTCAGGGGGCTGAGGCAGCAAGATGGAGGCCAGCCTCAGCAAGTCTCAAGATTTTTATAAAGTGGGGGCTAGGGATGAAGCTCAGAAATAGAGTATCCCAGGTTTCATCCCTAGTATCACAAAAATAGAGTGCACAATTCAATGGGATTTGGGGGGGTTTTTTGTTTGTTTTGTTCTTTAAAAGTACAGAGGTATGGAACTATCACCACAGTGGACTTTAGAACATTTTCATCAAAGAAATACTATACCTACTATAAATTTTTTAATTGTAGTAAAAAACACATAACATTTACCATCTTAACCATTTAAAAACCTATAGTTAAGTAATGGTAATTCTATTCATTGTTACACAACCAATATCAAAAACTTTATCTTAGCCAGGCACAGTGGCACAGGCCTGTAATCCCAGCACTTTGGGAGGCTGATACAGGAGAATCGCGAGTTCAAAGCCAGCCTCAGCAATGGCAAGGCGCTAAGCAATTCAGTGAGACTCTGCCTCTACATAAAACACAAAATGGGGATGGGGATGTGGCTCAGTGTTCGAGTGCCCATGAGTTCAATCCCCAGTGCCAAAAACAAAAAACAAAAACTTTATCTTATGAAACCAAAAATTTATGTTCATTAAACAACCCTTTAATTCTGTCACCCCACAGCCATCATCCACCATTCTCCTTTTCATCTGAAATTTTACTACTCTAAGTTCTTTGTGTGTGAGATCATAAAGTATTTGTGTGTCACTAGTTCATTTTACTTAATGTCCTCAAGTTTTGCTCACGTTTTTTAAGAATGAACACATTACGTGCTTTTCTAAAGGAAAGAGAAGAAGGTAAGGGGGAGATAAGGACAAAGTGAGAAAGGTAAAATGGGAGCAAGAAAGGAGTCCCAGGGGTGCTGGGGTTGTGGCTCGGTGGTAGAGTGCTCGCCTAGCATGTGTGAAGCACAGGGTTCGATCCTCAGCACCACATAAAAATAAAATAAAGATATTATGTCCACCTGCAACTAAAAATAAATATTAAAAAAAAATAAAGGAGTCCAGTGGTTGGGAGGCTCCCACAGTGGCCAGGCAGATGACAGTGAATGAACAGCAGTGGATGCATTTAAGATACATTTTGAATTAATAAAACAAAAGAATGACAGAGTTTGCTGATAATTTGATGAGAGAGTAAAAGATGAATGCTTAAGGACAACACTTTGACTACCACAGAAGGAAGACTGCAAGGGACAGAGGGAAGAAAGAAGCAAGCATCAAGGAGTTCCTAAGTAACTCCAAGAAGAAATAGAAGTGCTTCAAACTCATGAACTTGGTGCTGCCCAAGAAAAACATGTCTACAATCTCTTTCCCTCTTAGAATGTGTTGGCCAGTCTACCACTGCCATTTGCCTTCGTAAGAAAACTTCCTTTCCAGAACTCAAACTACCTCTATTTACTGATAACATGATTCTATATTTAGAAGACCCAAAAAATTCCACCAGAAAACTTTTAGAACACATACATAAATTCAGCAATGTAGCAGGATATAAAATTAACACCCATAAATCAATTGTGTTCCTATACATTGGTGATGAATCAACTGAAAGGGATATTAGGAAAATTATCCCACTCACAATAGCCTCAAACAACTAAAGTAAAATAATTGAGATCAATCTGAAAAAAGAGGTAAAAGACCTCTACAATGAAAACTATAGAAGCCTTTCAGGGGCTTCAAAAAAAAAAATTGAAGACAACCTTAGAAGATGAAAAGTTCTCCCATGTTCTTGGATAGGCAGAATTAATATTGTCAAAATAACCATACTACCAAAAACACTATGCAGATTTAATGCAATTCCTATTAAAATTCCAATGAGGTTTTTCATAGAAATAGAAAAAGCAGTCATGAAATTCATTTGGAAAAATACAAGGCCCAGAATAGCCAAAGCAATCTTTAGAGAGAAAAGTGAAGCAGGAGACATCACAATACTTGACCTTAAGCTCTGCTACAGAGCTATAGTAACAAAAACAGCATGGTGTGGGCACCAAAACAGACATGAAGACCAATGGAACAGAATAGAAGACACAGAGACAAACCCACATAAATATAGTTATCTTATACTACACAAAGGTGCCATAAATATACAATGGAGAAAAGATAGTCTCTTCAACAAATGGTGCTGAGAAAACTGGAAATCCACATGTACCATAATTAAATTCAATGCCTAACTTTCACCTTGCACAAAACTTAATGCAATGTGAATCCAGGATATAGGCATTAGACCAGAGACCCTGAGCCTACTAGAAGAAAAAGTAGGCCCAAATCTCCATCATGTTGGCTTAGAAACCAAATTCCTCAACAAGACTCCTAAAGCACAAAAAGTAAAATCAATAATCAATAAATAGGATGCTATCAAACTAAAAAGCTTCTTCACAGCAAAGGAAACAATCAAGAACATGAAGAAAGAGCCTACAGAATGGGAGAAAATCTTTCCCACCTGCACCTCAGACAGAGCATTAATCTCCAGAATATATAAAGAACTAAATAAATTTAACATACACACACACACATCAAAAATAAAAAAAACCCAATCAAGAAATGGGCAAAGATGGGCAAAGCAACTGAACAGACACTTCACAGAGAACAAACATGATTAGTCAACAAATATATGAAAAAACGTTCAATATCAATGAGAGTGTCTAGGGATAACTGGCATGTGCTATAGCAAACTAAAGTAGAGATTCTCCCTAAGTGTGGGAAGCACCATCTGATAGGGTGATGGCTTGGATGGAATAAAAATTGGAAGAACTAGGAAGCAGCAGCAGATGCAAGCTCAATTGTTCTTGAACTGGTTCTTGATTTCTGCTGAGATAGCCTGAGGATATTGGACTTTCACTTCACTTTTCCAAAGCAGATTCTGCCAGTGATTCTCTAGGGAGTTTCCAGAAGCCTTTGGTCTTGGACTAGGTCTCACTGTTGATCCCTCTTGTTCTGGGGCTTCAGCCCCTAAGATTAAGCAGCTACTGGTTCTTCCAGCTCTCCAGCCTGCAGATGGCTTTTGTGGACTATCCAGCTTCTGGTCACGTAAGCCAATCTAATAAATCCCCTTTTTATAATCACACTTCCTGATGATTCTGTTCCTCTAGAGAACCCTGACTAATACAATTAGTAGTTAAAGAAATGCAAATTAAATAAACTGAGCCAGCACAGTGGTGCATCCCTGTAATCCCAGCATTTTGGGAGGCTGAGACAGGAGAATCACGAGTTCAAAGCCAGCCTCAGCAACGGGGAGGCACTAAGCAACTCAGTGATACTCTGTCTCTACATAAAACACAAAATAGGGCTGAGGATGTGGCTCAGAGGTTGAGTGCCGGAGTTCAATCCCCGGTACCAAAAATTAAAAATAAACTAAACAGAGATTTCAGCTCACTCCAGTCAGAATGGCAATTATCAAGAATACAAGTAACAATAAATATTGGCGAGGATGTGGGGGGAAAGGTACACTCATACATTGTTGATGAGACTGCAAATTGGTGCAATCACTCTGGAAAACAGTAAGGAAATTCCTCAGAAAACTTGAAATGGAACCATTTGACCCAGTTATCCCACTCCTCGGCATATACCTAAAGGACTTAAAATTAGCATACTATAGTGAAATAGCCCATAGCCACATCAATGTTTATAGCAGTTCAATTCACAATAGCTAAGCTATGGGACCAACCTAGGTGCCCTTCAACAGATCAATGAATAAAGAAAATGTAGTAAATATACACAATGGAATATTACTCAGCCATAAATAAGAATGAAATCATGGCATTTGCAAGTAAATGGATGGAATTGGAAACTATCATGCTAAGTGTAATAAGCCAATCTCAAAAAACAAAGGCCAAATTTTCTCTCTGATACAGAGATGCTAAGACATAAAAAGGGATGGGAAGGAAAGAACAGAAGTTCATTTATAGATAAAGGGGAATAAAGGAAAGGGAGAGGGAATGGGAATAGGAAAGACAGTAGAATGAATCAGAAAAATTTAAAAAATAAAAATATATGAACAAGTTCTTCTTTAAAAAAATTTTTTTCAGAATCTTCTATTTGTCATGACTTTACCCAAGTGCCTGTATTTGTCCTTTAAAGCTTCTACATCACCTATTAGTATATTTCTACTGTCCACTCCTGCATCTGTGGACAACTTCTCCACTCACATACCAGGTTCAGTCGGCTCTTACTTGCTCAAAGACTTCACTGTGGGAACCATCTTCCTCCCTAGCATCAGCAATTTCTCCTTTGGACTGAACTTTATCATTGGCATGATAATAAGTTAGAATCCAAATGTAGTGAGTGTATCATCTCTTCAGTAATGTTCCTTTGATATAGAATGCTCTTTGCCCAGAAGTCTACCTGTATGGCCATCTCCTCACCTCCTTGAGTTTTGGGGGTTTGGTTCTGTTTGTTTGTTTGTTTGTTTTTTCTCAAATGTGACCTTCTCAATGAACAATATTTAGAATTGCACATCCATTCCAAAATTATTTCCTCTTTCTTTGATTAAATAATTTTTAAAATTTCCCAACTACCATGTCTAACTATAAAGCTCTAATAATAAAGATGCTAAAAAATTATTTTAAAAAAAACTTCATTTCCAAAATTTCACTGTGAGGTATAAACACATGTGTACACTCATGAACATGAAAGCCACAAAGCTGAACCTGTTGACCTGCTGAATTCTCACTACTAACTTAAGAAAAGAAGGAAGATAAAGTGCCCCTTCTCAGCCCAAGTGACTTGAGGGCCAGGTTGTCATACCGTAGAGCATGGACCAGATAATCACATCCCAGTGATAACTCAAATAGCCACTATTTAGGTTTCCCAAGTCATACTAGCTGTCAAAAACCACCATAAACACAGGTAAATTGTACAGATGTTCAGTTTGGAAGGCAGAGCCCAACACGTGACATATAAGGATACAAGGTAAGGGTTACGAGTGTGCACTCTGGAGTAAGACACCAGCTCTACCACCAAATAGCTCTGTGGCCAAGGGCAAGTCTTATCTCAGTTTCAGTTTCCTTATTTGCAAAATAAAGATAATCAAGTCTAACTCAGAGGATTTGTGGGAGGGTTAAATAAAACAGAAAGAGGAAGGGAGGTGTAGAGGGAGGGTGAGAGAGAGGAGGAGAAAGGGGAGAGGGTTGGACTATGTGTGCATCCACATGTACACACGTGCCTTTTACAGAGTGGGTAAGCATGCAGGGTAGATTCCATGCTGGAGGAAGAGTCAAAAGACCTGGCTTCTACTCCAGGTTCTCCACCAACCAGTCACATGACAAGAGACAACTCAACTCCATTCTCAAGCCCTGGGCTTCCTCACTCATTAAAGTCTCAGCTGACTGAGTGAACTGAATTGTAGATGAGGAACAGGGAACACTAAGAACCAACCTGTTTAACATTGCAAATCCTAAAAAGCTGAGGAATTCCTGCTGTTAGTTTCTCCAGAGGTGTGGTGAGAGGCAGATAAAGGAAGGATGATCAATTGAAATTCTGATCAAGCAGTAATCAGATCCCCCAATACCCTCTGCCACAGTACATAAGTGAGCTACATGCTCCTCTACCACAGCAAAGCCCAGGAGGTTCACGAACAGGTACATCCGAGGGTGTCTTAACTTAGGGACTCTAGGAACAGTATGAGCATAGAGGCATCTCACTTAAAAGAAGCAGATTCAGGGGGCTGGGACTGTAGCTCAGCGGTAGAGCGCTTGCCTTGCATGCGTGAGGCCCTGGGTTCGATCCTCAGCACCACGTACAAAGCAATAAAATAAAGACATGTGTCCATCTACAACTAAAAATATATTTTAAAAAAAAAAAAAAGAAGCAGATTCAGCAAGCAAAGGTCCCCACACATGGACATCCCCACCCCCGCCCAAACCTTCCAAGGATATTGGAAGCTCTACCTTCACTGGCCAGGCAACAGACCCTAAATATTCTCTAAGGAGTCTGAGCAGCCCAAGACGACAGACCTACAGGTACCAACACCAATGCTTCATCCTGCCATGCAGCCAGATCCCTGTTCTGTGAGGCTCAGAGTGAACAAGCCCACCCACACACCAAAGCCCCACACAGCTTTGTAGGTCCCTGACCAATGGACCAACAATTTGGTATTATCTAACATTGGAGGAAAGCCTTTTGCAGGAAAACAAGAGATCAATTCAGGGGAGAAAAGAAAGTAAGAAACCTGGAAGATGATCCTAAAGGGAGGAGGAGAAACTTAAACATAATTACCATTAATGTCTCAGAAAGAAAGAATTTTGTAACCATGAAATAATCATAGCATGGTATATTAGAAAGTCATCTGGAAATGGAAAATTTAATAGAGAGTTTGGATACAAACTTGGGGAAAATCTCTTAGGAAATAGGGAAGGAAGGTGACAGAGGGAGTGAAAGGAGGGGAAGAAGAGAGGAAGGGAAGAAAGACATCACATTTCCATAGCCCAAGAATGTAACTGTAGGGAAGAAGGCATACAGCTGGCTTTGGAGGTATGTTCTTTGAAAAGTAAAGGCAAAACCAACAAGAATGGTCAAATCACAGACTCCCCCAAATGGAATTATGCCATGGATTAATCCCTGTCACTTACTGTTTTGTTTTGTTTTAGCAACTGCTTCACTTTATCCCAGTACCATCTACTGGACCTAACTCATCTTTGCTATGTGCAATCCTCTTATAGAACTCCGAACTGACTTTTAAATCTAAACCACATTATGGTGAAGTGTTGATATAAATGAAAATAATATAGTGATTTGATTCCCTGGAAGTTACATTTTATTTTTTTATACCTAAATTTGATTCAAGCTTTTATTTTTATAATCTGCCAGCTTTATTTTCCCCCAAAAAACCTATTGCTCCAAAAGCAAATTCCAGAAAAAAAATGCCTGTCTAATACGGGAAGAGAAAGATAAATGTCTTATGAAAATAATGTCTATTGACCCAGATCCTGCTGTGTGACTAAGAGAATCGTTGGGTGCAAACGAGGCACTTATTGCTGCCACTCAGCCTCAGGAAGCTTCATCTGTTATGTGACTGTTGGAGGGCACTAATAGTTCTTTAATAAACTGAAGAGCAATGGAGTTTTCTAACATGACAACTCATCCTCACACACTTGTCTGAAAAGGGTTGAGCACTCGTCACAACTACTGTGATTCTGGGTGGAAATAACCAACACTTCGTGTCAGTGTCTGAGAAGGAACCCACCAAACAGCGACAGCCACTGGGAAGACCAATGAGGTCTCTCTAATCTCTTTATAATCTTCTTTCCAATGATCCTGGGCATTTGCCACTGAGATATCAGAAGTGGTGGCACAGAAAAATCTCTGGGGTATAAGGCAGAGGACTAGCGCAGCTCTCCCTCCAAGTCCCCTCAAGACCTAGTCAAGGAAATCCCCTTTTCTCCAGCCTTTGTTTCCTCAGTTGCAAGATAAAGGAAATGAACCAAAGTTCCTTCCAGCTTCCAAAAATCTGTGATTGCAACTTCTATCAAATGACACTGCTAAGTGAGATAAATCAAATCAGCAGTCTTAGCCACCTGCCAGGCTTAAACCACTGCTAACCACAGGCAAGTGAGCAAATGTGTGTTTGCAGGACTGCCTGAAATACAGGAAGGGGACTGCAAAGTGGCTAATGGCAAGCCTCTGTAATCGCTTGGAAGGTCTGACCTCAGGTCCCCACACAGCTGGGACTTATGCTACATGGACTGCAACACCAATCCACTGTGCACGGGCCATTGACTTCTGAGTAATTCATTAGCAAAAGAGCACAGAACCACCCTGGTGGCAAAAGAAAATCCATAAGCAAGAGGCCTCAAACAAAGGGAATGTTTCTATGTGTTAAGACGCTGACTTTTAAAAGGACACTTTATCTGGAGAGGAGCAGTTATCTATTCACAACTAGGCAGGTGCAGAGCTCCCAAAGGAGCCAGAAAGCATGCACACTGCAATAATGAAGGGCCTCAGAGCTGTGCCCAAAGGCCACAGTTTGGTGGCATCACAATTTCCTGCATCTCAGAAACAGCCTCATCATGCTAACTGAAATAAGCCAGACTCCGAAAGGGCACAATGTTTTCTGTCATATGTAGAGGCTAGAGATGAAAAAAAAGGAAAAAAGAGATCTCAAGAAAATAAAAGGGAGACCAAGAGAGCAAAGAAAGGAGATTGAGAGGGTGTGAGGAAGGGAGGGGATGGAGAAGTACTGAGGAATGGAATCATGCTATGTTCATACCACATAGCATATGAATATACCACAATGAATCTGCTTTTACATATAATTATAATGTACTAATTAAAAAATAATAATAGAAGGGAGACCAGTAGAGTAGATAAATGGAATTAGGGGAAGTAGATTAAACAAATTATATTATGTGCATGTACGAATATGGCATAATGAATCCCACTATTATATATAATTGTAATGCACCAAGTTAAAAAATGAAGCAAAAGAACAAAGCCTGCTGGCAATGGGCCTGGAACATTCACTTACTGGTGACATTCCTGCAGATCTTGATCCTCTACCACAGGAACTTCAGCTAATTCCCAGGCCTCAACTACTCCACTGCAGACTGACCCTCTGCATAAGTTGCTTCAACTCTTTTGGGTTATTCAACCAGTTATTTCTTAAGCAGCCTTGCTAGCCCTTTGAGGTCTTCAAGAATGATCAATTTAAAGGAGACAAATAGATTCAGGCCAAGATGACTGACTTCAATAAGATGCTAACCCAGAGCAACTAAAGGAAGATATAAAGAATAACCAGAAGGGGCTGGGGTGTGGCTCAGTGGTAGAGCACCTGCCTAGCACGCGTGAGGCACTGGGTTCGATTCTCAGCACCACATATAAATAAACAAAATAAAGGTCCATTGACAACTAAAAAATTAAAAAAAAAAAAAAAAACCAGGAAGGTTAGAGTTGGATTCAAATCCTCAATTTGCTATTTATTAATCATAGAATCTTGAGCAAATGAACTTTCCCAGTTAGTGGAGAAATTATAATGGTAAAATGAATGGTAATATTACCTAACTCACAGTTGTATCAAGAAATAAATAATGTACGTGCAACACTCAAGTGCATTATCTTGCACACAGTAGGGATTCAGAAAATGTTAGATGTAGGTATGTGCTCATACTCATACAAACTGAAAACCCCACAAACTCTTCCAAATGTACCCAGTTTTAACACTAGTACCTTAGGTAAGATCTGATCCCTCGTGGGCACTCAAGGAAGAAAACAATAGACTCATCTACCAACAAGGAAAAAACAACCGGAACTAATTATACGTGGTCCTCTGTGCCTTGTGCCCAACAGAAAATGAGTTTGTTACTAGGTAACTATTCACATTGCAATTAAAACACTGGCATTGTTTTCCACATTCCGTTTGAAACAGCCTCCTTGTCCACATCTCTATTATGTGGCCTCTTTAGGGGGGCCAGCAGAGAAATGAGGTCAGTGGCCACCCTCAGACTCACACCTGAAAGGGTCAAATTCCTCCAATTTAACATCTGCCCAAGTAGTTGAAGTCACCTGAAAATGGAGGGTTTTCTGGACTCTGGAACTTCTATCTCAGTGGCAACCACCAATTTCATGGGTGGAAAAGACAGGTCTGTCAATTTAGCTGGATAGCTAACCTTGAGCATGTTATTTAATCTCTGAGCCCATAAATATGGCCACCACCACCCACACATGAAGCCCCAGCACGGTATTAAAATCACGGTAGACCTTATGTCCATGGCAACGGCTATTCTAGCCATGCCCTGAGATTTCTTCCTCCCTCTCTGGTTGGCTCTCATTACTGTCCTTTGTGGATAATCTTTTTTCCTGCCTTCCTCCTAAAGGTTAGTATCCTCACAGCTTCTTCGTTACCCTTTTCCTCTTTCCTGACCCATAGTCTCCTGGATAGTGTAATCCTTGCTGATGATTTCATCTAGCACCCAGAACTAAATGACTCCCAGATGGCTGAATATAGTCCAATCAGCACACCTGGACCCCAGACCACTATTTCCAGTTCCACACTTCTCTGTCTGGCTTCCCCTTATCCCTAAACCATGTATCTAAAACAAACTACACAGGACAGCCCTGCCAATCTCTGCAGAGACCAGGCAGGCCCAGGATAGCCCTGCCTATCTGTGCAGAGACCAGGCAGGCCCAGGACAGTCCTGTGGATCCCTGCGAAGTCCATGTCCGGGACCGCCCCACCAACCCGTGAGGAACCTAAGTCCAGGCTCAGGCACAGGGCTGTCCACCATGCTGAGGACCACACCACACACCACAGTGCTGCATCTCCAAACAGGGCACCAAAAATCATTGTTGGGCTTGCCCTTTCAGCCCCATCTCTAACAGTGGTTACTGCCATCTTGGAATACCTCCAACACCATCTCAGGTTACTCCCATTGCTCCTACCACCATCTTTAGTTGTGGCAGCTTGTATTTTGGGACACCATCTTGTGGCTGGAAGCCCAAAATCAAGGTACTTACGGGTTTGACACTACCCAGCCACCAACCACAGACATGGCCACTTCCATCTAGGGACAACAGCCAGGACATGGAAGACCATCACGAAGGTGGCCCCAGAGAGGCCCCACCCACACCTCGCACCCCTCCAGCAGAGAGGAGCCCTGCACTGTGGTTCCCTACGTACCAATATGTGGCTCCACCAAAATCACCTCCATTTTGAGACATTATAGTCACAGCCATAGCCCTCCCCACACAGTAATCTCCACTGTGGGACATTGGACAGGGCAAGGAGGCAGCTGCCCATTGCAACACCACATGCCACACTGTGGCATCACCAAACAGGCCACCCAACACCATATAGGGCCCATCCAGCCCCATCTCTGAAAGCAGTTGCCTCCATCTTGGGACACCTCCACCGCCATCTTGGGTTACCTCCACTGCTGCCTCTGCCACCTTTAGCTGGGGTAGCTTCCACCTTGGGGCCTGAAAGTCCAACATCAAGGTACCTAAAGGCTTGACACTATTGCCACCATTAACTAGGGGCATGGCAGCATCTATCTAGGGACAACAAGCAGGACCTGGAAAACCATCACCAAGGTCCTTGTGGGCCCAGTTGCAACAGAGGTATATCTACTCAGGGTACTAACAGACACCATCCTGTTACAGAGGCAACAAGGAGCCTTGCATGGGGTAACCACTCTTTTTTTCTCCTGCTAACAGCCAACTCCTTTTGATTACCCTTTCACTAGTCCTATAATCTAATACCTTTATATTCCCACATCCTATCTCATAAACATCACAGCCTATCTCCCCACCCCCATCCAACATTAGAAATGGTAAATCCTTATGCACCTATTGGTTATATGGTAGAAGATAACTGAATTCACCATTTCTGTTTATAGCAACAAAACTATAAATGTCAAAATAGAAGCTAATTGATTTGTGGTTGCATATTGGTTGCATTGGGTACTATAAACATTGATATCCCCTTAAAGGTGAGGTATTGGTAACCTGTAAGGACATTATAAGATTATAGGTTAGAAGCTGCAATACCTCAGATCTGCCCTGCAAAAGAGGAAGACACATAGGCAACATGAAAAAAACAAGGGAGGAAGGTGCCCCAAACAAACCAAGATACTACAACAATAGAATCCATTAACAGCACAGTAGATGAAATGTCATAGAGTTCAGAATGTACAAAATTAAAATGATCTGCGAATTAAAGAATGACCCAAGTGACAAAATACAGGCAAAAATTGATTACTCCAACAAAGAGATAAGACAGCAAATACAGGTAGCAAAAGATTACTTCAAGAAAGATATTCTGAAAAACAGAATATCTGTTTGAAATGAAAGAAACAATAAATCAAATAAAAAATTCAATAGAAAGCATCACCAACAGACTAGATCACTTGGAAGACAGAACCTCAGACAATGAAGACAAAATATATAATCTTGAAAATAAAGTTGACCACACAGTGAAGATGGTAAGAAACCATGAACAGAACATCCAAGAATTATGAATTCTTGAATAATTCATCCAAGAATTATCAAAAGACCAAACATAAGATTTATCGAGATAGAGGAAGGCACAGAGATTCAAACCAAAGGAATGCACAATCTCTTCAATAAAATAACATCAGAAAATTTCCCAAACATGAAGAATGAATTAGAAAATTAAGTGCAGAAGACTTACAAGACACCAAACATACAAAATTACAACAGATCTACACCAAGACACATTATAATGAAAATGCCTAGCATACAGAATAAGGATAGAATTTTAAAGGCTGCAAGAGAGAGGAATCAGATTATATACAGGGGAAGACCAATTTGGATTAGAGAAATGCAAATCAAAACTAAGATTTCATCTCACTCCAGTCAGAATGGCAGTTATCAAGAATACAAGCAAGCAACAAGGGGTTGGGGGTGTAGCTCAGTGGTAGAGCACTTGCCTAGCATGTGTGAGGCACTGGATTTGATCCTGAGCACCATATATAAATAAATTAAAAAAAAAAAAAAGGTCCATCAACAACTAAAAAAATTTTTAAAAAATAATACAAGCAACAATAAGTGTTGGAGAGATGTTGGGGAAAAGGCACACTCATACATTGCTGGTGGGACTGAAAATTGAGGTAACCACTATGGAAAGGTGTATGGAGATTCCTTAGAAAACCTGAAATGGAATCGCCATTTGACCCAGCTGTCCCACTCCTCAGTCTATACCCTAAAGACTTAAAAATAGCATATTACAGTAATAGCCATTTCAATGTTTATAGTAGCTCTGTTCACAATAGCTAAACTGTGGAACCAATCTAGATGTCCCTCAATAGATGAATGGATAAAGAAACTGGGATATATACACACAATGGAATATTACTCAGCATTAAGAGAGAAAAAAATCATGGCATTTGCAGGTAAATGGATAGAGTTGGAGAATATCATACTAAGCGAAGTAAGCCAATCCCAAAAAACCAAAGGCCGAATGTTCTCTCTGGTAAGTGGATTGGATGCTGATCCATAATGCGGGGAGGGAAGAATGGAGGAACTTTGGTTGGGCAAAGGGGAGGGTGGGCATGGGAGGGGACATAGGGGCAGAATAGATGGTGGAATTACCTCCATACATGTTTGATTGCACATATGGTGCAACACTGCATCATGTACAACCAGAGAAATGAAAAGTTGTGCTGCATTCTGCTGTCATATATACCTAATTAGAATTATTTAATTAATTTAAATAAATAAATAAAATAAAACTTGACATCCATTCCACTAACTCCTGTTCTTATTCAGCTATCTTCATAGCCCCCTCTGCAGATAGTCATGGGCTCACAAAGCACTTTGGTGCGCACCTTCTTGCTAGTTGTCATCGATGCTCCTTCTCCTCTGCCGTTACCACTGCTTAGCTCAGTGCTTATCACCCACCTGACCTCCCCTTATGGTCCCTGCCCTACCACCCTTGCTTCTGCCTGAGTCATCTCTCTAACCTGAAAGCTCAACCTGTCATTCTAATGTTTAAAATTCGGCAGTGAGTCCTGTGATCTATAAGTAGAATGAAGATATCATTTATAATCAAATGTGGACACTTTTAAGGTGGGGGAGGGGAGCTGCTCATCATTATACTAGTGTAACAGGCATAAGCTGAGGAAAATAGACGGACAACCATGCTATCCATGAAAGGTAAACCTCACAAGGCCCTTCAGATCTGGCTCCTGCCTGGGATACAGACTTACCTCCCATTGTCTAACACCATCTACTCTGGTCTCTCAGACTTTTCCCTGTCCCCATGTGTCATGTTCTCCCAGCCAGGTACATCCTGCTACCTCTGTCAAGATGCTCCTACTGTCCACCAGGAAAGTTCCATTTACACTCCTATGGTGCCTTCTCTGTGATGTGCGTCCCTGGTCACACCACCAAGGTCCTCCACGTGTACCCTCTAGTCTGAGCGTGCATTGCAGGGGTTCTCCCTGGTGTCACAGCAGCATCTAGTGCAAAAGGCAGCATAGGTGTCCATGGTTGATCAAATGAATATGGAAGCATCCAACCAATGGTCCCCTCTATTAGGTTCTAAGCCTAGGTTAGATGGAGGTGTTGAATCCCAGTAGAGATGACCAATGAACCCAGGTACACTGGGACTGAGTCACTAAGCCTGGCCTCCAAGATCAGAACCGAACCTCTCCAAAAAGCTTTTGCTATACAAAACCTCTCCCAGTTCCCAGTCTGAATTTCCAGGAAAGAGGCTTTGATGGACCCACCTTGGGTCGGGAGCCCATCCTAGCTCAACCAAGTGTAGATATCAGATAAAATATTTCCAGACAAAATGGCTGTGGAGAGGCCCATTACTATAAATGGTGGGGAATGAGGTGGAGTAGCCCTAGGCAAGTTGCATTCTCCCCTTTTCTCTACATCTCTTTCCCCCTGAGTATGCCTTTTTTCCTCATCAAAAATTATGTCTCTAAATTCTCTGCTCATTCTTCAGAACTGAAACCCAATTTCACCTCATCCATGAAGACTTGTGGGGCTAATTCTATCCAGTTACAAAAAAACACTGCTCACAGTGTTTAAGGAAGCTGCATTTTATTGGTGGCCATACTTTTTCTTCAATCCTAGGAATGAGCTACTTAAATTCAGTACAGTCAGACTGAAAATGTCCTTCTTGTGTTCTGGGCACCAAGCTAGAGGACACAGAGGGTCTCCCTATAACCTCATAGGGAATAACTCACAAGGTACCTGAGGGAATATGTGCAAGTATGTAAGGATAAAAGGGAGTCAAAGATTAAAGTAAACATTATTTCCCAAGAAACATTAATTCAAGGGTGTTATTTTTCATGTTATAGAAGAACTTATCCATTTAGGAAATGATTTAATCAAGAAGTTTAAGAGTCAGCTCTTTGGAAGTATTACATCCAAAATCTGACTTTTGCACATGGCATCAGAAGCACATTTTCTGAATAAAGGGAGAACCACCTGCATAGGACTACAAACATGTTGAGCAGCCACTTTTTCCAGCTAACTGACTGGGCACACAATCGCTCCAAGCTAATAGGTACATTATGCTCTGAAATGGTGTCCAGCTCCCTGGCACTAAAAACAGTCTCATAAATTCCAAGAGAATGCCTCAAGGATTAGGAGATCTCAATTCACCTGGGACCTACACCTAGTTTTTGCTCCACTGTTAACAACTTCCTTAATCAGGACTCTACACTTCTCTTCTATTAAAAAGTAAAAAAGCATTTTTAAATAAAAGATTTTGGAGATCCTTTTCAGAACTAAAATTCTATGTTCTACTTTCAATTATGTATACACAGGCGCCACAATATCCCTTTGGACTTAAAAATCATATCAAAAAGAAGTGCTAGGCATTTATTAGCAGTAAAAATTCAAATTATGCAGAAAAATTGTTACATTTTATCTTTGGGGGAGATGTAAGTACCCACAAACTTTTTTCCTGCTGTACCTTGTGTAAATTTGTTAACAGCAGAGCCGCTGCAATTAAAACAACCTAATGATGCAACTAATCAATGCAGCTGCAGAAAATGACACTACATTTGGATCTTGGGAGAGTAGTTGGACCTGAAAAAAAAAAAACTCATAGATGCTGCCCAGACATGGAGACTAAAAGCCCATCACAGCCGGGGCCCAGAGCCAAGGCAGACTTTCCTTTGGTCTCTGCAGGATCCCATAGGTAAGAGAACCCAAAATGAGTCTAACTTGGATTCTAAGGAATTCCCACAGCAGGATGGTATGTGACATGCACAGTAAGAGAAAACTGGGAATGTACCAACACCAGATAAAAAACAGGCACCAGCCAACATTTGTTTATGGATTTTAGATGATCCCTTTCCAGCTGTGGTTAAAAAATACACATACTATAGAATTTACTGTCTTAACCAACTCTAAGTATATGGTTCAATGACGTTATATTCACATTGTTGTACAACCAATCTCCAGAACTTTTTCTGAACAAACTCTATGTAGTTTAAACAATTCTTCATAGCCTCCTTCCCCAGCTCTTGGCAACCACCATCCTATTTTCTATTTCTATGACTCTGACTACTTTAAATTCCCATAAAATGGAATCAGAAAGTAATTGTATTTTTATGGCTGGAACCATTGAAATAAGTTTTCACTACCATAATATCCTCAATCTTCTTCCACATCATACCATATGACAAAATTTCCTTCCTTTTTAAGGCTGAATGATACTCCATTGTATGTATCTACCACATCTGTTTATCCATTCTTCCAAGTGTGATGGGCATGCAGATTGCTTCCACCTGTGGACTACTGTGAACAATGCTGATGTGAAAATGAGTGTGCCAATGTGGTGACAGTTCTTTTACTAATTGCCCACCTTTATAAGGCCAGCCAGGAATATTAACAGCCCCAAGGAATATGATAGACTATGGCTCTGTTCAAGAGCCCAGGGACTAGATGTCTGGTTTTCTCTGATATTCACATTCGGTTTCTAACATCAAGTTTGCATTATACACTGGTATATAAAAATAAACAAATACAAGCTCACTTAGTATCTCAATAAGAACCACACCTGCCCACATGGCTGGGCCACTAGAAGCACACACTCTGAGGATGAGACTGAGCCCATCCCTTTTGTTACAAATATCATTTGATTAGAAATTCAGGGCTCCTGGGCAGAAAGGATTGAACAGAAGAATCCCACTATGAAGTGCAACCTTTGAGATCCCAAACATTTGTGGATGCATCTGATCCCAGTGTATGCTGGCTCTTGGAGACAAGTCTCAGCAGAACCCTTACCATAGGGCACAGACACTACATGAAATTCAAATACATGTAAGGAAATATGAGTAAAAGATAATCAGATGTATTTCTTTTTCTTTTCCTTTTTTGTGTTTTTTGATACCAGGGATTGAACTCAGGGTTAGTCAACCACTGAGCCACATCCCCAGCCCTGTTTTGTATTTTATTTAGAGACAGAGTCTCACTGAGCTGCTTGCTTAGTGCCTCAACATTGCTGAGGCTGGCTTTGAACTCGCAATTCTCCTGTCTCAGCCTCCCAAAGTGCTGGGAATATACGCGTGTGCCATTGTATTTTTCAATTTTACTAGTAGGAGTCCTTGAACTTCAGTTTTCAAACACTAGTATGTTTAAAGGAATTTTTTTGCTATCAATTTGAACTGTTAATTTAGAACTAATTCAACAAGGGATTTTAGATTCCAAAATATCAGGTTCTCCATTGTTCTACTGTTCACAGAGTTAGCACATCCTAATTTGGCAACTTCTCAACTTTCTGTCCTCTCCCAATTTTTTTCCTTCAGATTGGTCAGGACCCTATCCAGAAAAGCCCTGCATGGGTGAGGAAAGTCTGCCAGTCAGAAGTGATCTGGCCTGAGATCTGATTTCTGTTGGGACTTGTACTGGATCAGTTACCCTGGTGCTCTTTCCAGCCTGCCATTTGGTCACAATCACACACTGGAAAATGACTTCTTGTCAACTAATCCAAGGGTCCAAAAGTTTTTGCCCAGTGAGGCAAAGACAGAACCAGCCTCCTGCAGCAGACAGTGGCATCCCTGGGCTACCGTGCTGGGAACACATGCCACCTGCCCCATAACTGTAACCCCAGAATGTCCTCAGCCTTGCCTCACCTTTCTGCCAGGCCCTGAAAACAACAGCCAGTCAGTTCCTCAGCAGATGGTTTTAGCATCAGCTCTGCCTGACTAAAAAAAATCCTTTCATGGCTCTGATTATGTGTTTGTATGGCCATCACAAGGAAGCAACATCAGAGAGACAGACTCTGCCAATTGGCAGTTGTGACATTTTAAGGACTCTTGCTTCTCTAAGTCCCAGACATCTCATTTGTAAAATGATGTAAGCAGTCACATCTAAGGATTAAATAAGCTAGCATTCATTAAAACTTTGTAGAAGACTGAGTCTAACACAAACATGGTAGATATCTACACTCCCCAAAATGATAATTTAATTTTTTTCCCTCAATGTATAACATTGTCCAGAGAATCTTCAAGCTATATCCTTGGGAGAGTGACATGCCAGGGCAGGGCCAAAAGGTTGAAGAATTCCGAAGAATTCTTGGCATTAATAGTTTTCATTCAAATTTTAATTGAGAGTAAATATCAAGAGGATTTCTGACTCCCTACCTATTGTTGGGAACTGATCACATGAAAGAAAAACCCTATTGCCAACACTGGAATAGACTGGATTCTATTCCATTTAGAAATTATTATCTTTTTTATTCTTGGTCTGTACTCTGGAATCTAGTACCACAGCGTGCAAACCTGTTCCATACTGTTACCTGGGCATTTCAAGGCATGGGGGCAAGTGCCCAGGAAAGGAGAGGATGCACATTCATTTCAGTGCATCCGGGTCAATCAAGGTAGGGTGTGTGACCTGCACATTCACGCAGGCCTCGTAGCTGGAAGGGCCATTTTCTGCTGCTGCCATCTTAAAGTTTTTAATTTTTTAATGAGTTTAACTTTACACTAGGTCCTAAAAATTAGGTTCTGAGTTCCATATTTCAGAGCATTCAGCTTTTCTCAAAATTTCTCTCCCTCTCTGTTCTTAATAATGGCACCACTATCTTTCCCCACTCCCTGGGTTTAAAATCATAAACCTTCCCCCTCCCCAGCCCTCTACATCCAGGTGCTTTCCATTCTGTTTTGCTTTCGCATCTTCCTGTCCATCCCTCTCCACTGCACTCTCATGCTCACATTCTCACACTAGCACGTGTGCTCTCACCGCACCCCCAACTGGCCTCCCCTCCCCTAGGTTCCTGTATAGTTTATCTATCCTGCCCACCCATACCAGATTCACACCAGATTAATACCTGCTCAAAGCCCCTCAGTCCTGTGTAGTGGCTCCACTGCTCTAAAGCTACTGGTAACACCCACCCCTGGCCAGTCTAGAAACAGATCCACCCCATCCAGGGCTTTCATACCTTTCAGAAACTGGGTCCCCTCTGCCTCCTTGATTCTTATTCTAAAACAGAACAGTTTGCATGCGTGCACGCGTGCACACACACACAAAGCGTCACTTCTGATTTATACATCATCCTTATTATACTGTGTGCTTCCTGATGTCAGAATCCAGGCTTGATCACTCCATCTCTGCTTACCTCAAGCAGTCCTGCACGATGCAAAAATTGTTACAAGTGACTTATAGTACACATTTTCAGTGTCTCCTCAAGCTAGAGTTCTAGCCTTAGCAGGGGTGAACTGAGTGTCATCACAGCACTTTTTACCATGTATTCAATTTTGTAGGACATCTGTCATCTTCTTTGCTCCTTCATTTTTTTTTTAGTCACAAAACACACAAAGGAATTATGTTAAGCATAAACAGACTCTTGAAATCTGCCTCAAAGAAATATGAAAGATCTTTACTAATCCAGTTAATGTGCTTTCTCCAAAACCCAATGAAATCTACTTTCTTCATTTGAATATTTAACAAGCATCAGTGTGGTAAACTTCTTTCCCTTGGTCTATATAGAAATAAAAAATGGATTTACCCCATTCAGACTGCATTTGGTCCTGCACATACATTTTATGCCTCCTTTCAAAATCCTAATCCTATTGTAGCATATTAATTCTGGTGTGCATGAAATGCTGCCAGCAGAATCCACTGGTTTTCTCCATTCTGTTTTGCTAAGTTTCCTTCAGTGAGTCTTGTAACTTCCTTCTTAGCTCAATAAAAATGTATGTATGTTACCTAGTTCTACAGATTAGTATAGTTTCAGACACTATAACAACTATGTATTTTAGATCACTAACCATATAGAGAATCTTATACAGGTTTTGTAAAATAAACCAAGATCTAATGATCTACATAATTTCTCCATCCATTACTCTGTTTTGAATCTCAATGATAATATGATTAGATGAGCTTTTTGCCAATGAATCATATTTTTAATCAATTCTGCTGTCTTATTTTTGCACAGACTAAGATAATAAAAAAAAACGGAGTGTTTGTCAAGTCATTATGAAGCTGTCATGTTTAAAAGGTGGGGTTTATTGGCTCCCAAGAGATTTAGTTATCCTTTCTCCTATTTGAACTGGCTATTACCTATTACCACTTAGGAACATAGTGAAAGTAAATCTGCAGTCAAGGATTATAACATAATAGTTTTGAAAGAATACCCTCTTTAATTCGAATGTATCTTACAAACACTCTAATAATTAATATTACAATGTGCATTAGTGACATACTTCATCCTATAGCTCATATAATAATTTCTGTTGAAAAAAAAAATACATTCCTACACTATGGTTCTGACCCGCAAAGTTAACTGTATTTTTATCACTTTCATTTTGGATGCAAAGATAGAGATTCGTTCTGATTACACGGTACCCTTAGCACATCAGTAATGACTTATCCTATGTCTGTTTTCTCCACTGCACTGATAATTCTATGAAGGCCCAACTGTAAATTCTTAGTAAATATTTATTAAATTGAATATCACTTTAATTCCTGGTGCTGTTATCAAAGTGCCACACTGGTGAAGAAGAAAGCCCTCACTTGTTTCCTGGAAAATTTTCTAAGGCCCTATAACTCCAGAGCATCTTCAAGCTCATAAATCTGAGTTTTAGAAAAAGAGAAGGTGGAGGTTATTTGACTTTAAAATGTTAAAAATTATTTTGTTTTCATCACCTTTATTCAAACCAAAGGCAAATATTAGAGGATTGTTTTCTTCAAATGTCTCCACTAGCTGAATTGCTAAGCAAAATAAGTGATGCTTCTAAAATAAAACTGAAAACCAGAGCTCATTTGGTGCTTCCAGAAAGTGATTACAAAATTTACTGTTAATGCAAACAGCACCAGAAACACATCCCAAACCCCCTGATTCCACTAAGGAGCAGTGCGGAGAACTCAGAGTGTGAAGCTGATTCACATACACCTCTCATTAAAAATAATTGTCAATTCCCTGTATGCTCCCTGTGATACTCTTGGGTGGATACAAGAAAGGAAAAATGAAAACAAGAGCTTTATCTACCAAAAATAGCCCAGAAGTGAGAAATTCAATATTTAAGACCAAAAGAACTTAGATTCAAAATATCAAGGTACTGAAAACATTATTTTGGCTCAAACCAGTGAAACAATTGTCCTCAATTTTCTATGTCCTGAGTGTTGAGAAATCCAGCAATGGGAATCTATAGCTCTAAGCACAAAGGGCAAAAGATTTCATTCCACCCAAGGCTGTGTTCTTGTTCAAGAATGATTTCATTCAAGCCTATCAGAACCATGGACAATTCCAAGGAGCTCCTCCAGCAAAAAATATTACCTCACAGCTCCCTAAGTTTCCATATCACTATAATGATACAACTTAGAGGGTAAAAGGGGGATTAAGGTGTCACTGCATGTCTTATTTTGTCCTGTTCAATGAGGTAGAGGTGAACAAAATAAAAAGTAAATGAATAATCAAGGTCTCAGAAATCTAATGTGACTGTAGTGAAGTTCCTTTATCCCCTGGGTTTCACGTTTTCAAGCTAAATTTAGCTATTTGTGCGTGGATGAATGCAAATGCAAACCATGCTTGTGAATGTCAAATGTTATGGTATATAAGGATATCATGAGCAAGAATGAAAGACAGACATTCCTTAGGATCAGGAAAAGAAGTGTAAGGAAAACAAAATCTGAGTCCATCCATTGTATTCAAAGACAAAATAAGTGAGAATAGCAAAGACAAATCTTTGTAGGATAAAATGGAATCACAATTGTCTCTGTTACTGTGACCCAGCTCATACAAGTGGAGAATGGCTTATCTGATAAGCAAAACCTGGGCCTAAATTGGGTACTGATACGAGCTCAGCAACAGAAAGGAAGCCAGACTTAAGAGGGCAGCTGGCCTTATACTCTTCCCCAATTTCATTACCAACAGGTGGAGTCTGAGCCAACTACAAAGATTCCTGATCCATAGTCCACCAAAAAATACATAGAAGAATGGAAAACCCATTCAGAGGATCACTTAGCTGCTGCTTAATATTATTCCATAACATTCATATGAAGAAGGATTAAAACTCTTTTACAGCACCAATACACCCTGAAGCAAGTGCCACATCCTTGCAAATCCATCTGAGTGCCTAAAAACCTGGTGAGGGAGGTAGGAGAGACAGTGCATAAAGAGACTTGCTAGGGTAATGAAGCAAGTCCCCTAGAAAAATTCAAAATGACTTCTCCTAGCAGTGTTTGAAAGGGGCTCACAATGATTAGCACTCTCATTCAAAAGTGGATATTGATTCCTCTAGGGAAGGATTAATAAACATGAAAGTTACATGGTTTGCATGATGAGAACGTTGTTTTCCTTAATTTTGTTTTGGCAAAGTACAATGAAGTCCCTTATAATTAATCACAATTGCTGAATTACAGCAATAACTGACAGATCTTCTATAATCCCAGACCACGAATGCTGTCAAATCACATATATATACAAAGGAAGATGTTTTGCCTTTAGATACAAGCTTTTTGAAAAGCTGTCACATATAATTTGGAGCACTTGAAGATAAAGCATAAATCTATTTGTTCCATTGTTTTGTACTCAGGGAAAATAATATATAGAAAATGGTCTGTTTTCCAAATTAAATTTATCACCAAAACAGTCCTCTGATATCTTAAAGCCTAAGCCTATTCAGATAAAACATTCGCTTTTCAAACCTCTGTATGATCAGGACATTGAGCTAAAAATTATGGAGAAATAAGGCTAAGTTTTGAAGCTTTAACAGACTACAACTTAACACAAAAGAATGCACCTGCTTATCATCATGAGAGTATTGCTTCAACTCAAAGGATATCCCACCTTATTATGAGGATGATGAAGAAGTTATCTGAGAGAGATTTCAGGTGAAGGAACTTGCCCAGGGTCCCACAGTAACTCATCAAGGAAGATCCTTCCCTACAGAAGGTTTTGTTTCCAGGGTAGCACTGTAGACACCAGGATGCCTGAATCAAACTAAGATAGTTGCTCCCAGAATATCATGCATGTCTCCTAGGAGACAGGGCCCATGCTAGCCTAACAGGGTAGATGAAAGGAATAGCTGCTTCATGGAGCCTAAATAAAGACAATACTAAAGAAGTAGCCAGCCAAATCCATAGCACTGAGATGTCCTGAAATAACAGCAGCCACTCACCATGGATATTTGACTGTGGTCCACAATGACAGGTTCCTTTGTACCTATATTCCCAGGCATCTGAGACACCTGGAAGATCTGCTCTTAAAATGGAATCATTCCTTCCTACAACTACCACTCTTCTTCATGGCATAGGATTTAGAGAAAAATTTCTTTTCCTAGTTCAATTTAGCAAGCTAGAATGGTCACATGAGGGGCCATAGTCTGAACCTGAGAAACCTCTATGGCTGCCCCAAGGTGCTTAATCATAGCTGCTCTCTGAGGTTTCCTGCTATTTTTCGGGAGATTCTTACCTCATCCAGTGCTCATACTTTCATTTTGACAAGAGGGGAAATATGATTTTATAGTATCATAAAATTCATATAACTCATGCATGACAATTTGTGTAGCTTCATGCACATACTTTTAATTCTGACAAATGTAATAATTTCTTCTCTCTTTTTGGTAAATTGGAGGCAATGTGCCCCTTATGGCTTCCCTCTGAGTCACCAACTATATTAAATACTAGGAAATATAGGCAAGTCCTAATTCCAAATGGTGTCTTCATATTAAACCACTCAATAGTTTTTTCACCCACCAGTTTAATTAAGACTTTTGATGTATTTATTTAATCAACAAATTCTGAACAGTGCTATGGAATGGCACAATTATCACTACTAGGAATGTACATGAAAAGAGAAAATCCTTGTCCTCAGGAAAATAATAATTGATGAGGCATGAATGCATAATCATTAAAATGTTGATCTCTAGGGACTAAGACACACAAATGTCTATAAATGATACCATGGTGGACCCAAACAGTAGTCACCTTGCACCAATGAGAAGTTTGTATGAATTTTATTTTTATCTCTGAGACTATAATAATGATACCAAGTATGTGACTACAATACAGGAAAGCTTGATATCTATAGAAAAAAATTCATTGTTAACATACACTACCAATTCCTAGTGAGTATTAACCTTTGTTATAAGAAAGCATGCAATAAATCTGAAATAAGTCTGTCAGTTGTTTAGCCACTAGTATCTTCCAATACTCTTCCATTTAATTGTCCAGAGCTTCTCAGTTTAGCTCAATATTCAGGAGAGAATAAACTGAAATTTGAGAATGAGTCACCTGACAGGAACAATCACTAGCTAGGATGAAGCTTCACTACCAAGAAGGAGTTTCACTTATGGCTGATTCTGAGCAGAATCCCACCATAGGCAGATACCTGCAGAGGTTCTTATGAATTTTTCAGAGGAAGATCAAAGAGAAGATAGACATAAGTGGGTTGGAGCAGAGTGAGACATCCATGCAAGACCAGCTTAAGCAGAACACAATGTCTCTAGGCTGGAGGAGACACATGAGCAATATAAGAATGGGACAGCAGGAGGAGAGCATGAACAGATCCCAAGCTTCCAAACTCAATGCCTCTCTGAATTTTTTTAAACCATACCAAGAACCAAGACAGCATACCTTAGGCTCAATCACATACCGCAGGTTGACTACCACTTCCGGACAAAGCTGCTGTCCTCAGTCAGGCACACAGCAAGCAACATGCATGCAAATTGCCATGGGTTTACACCTTTCAATGAGATAAGCCAATGAGGATGTGTCGCTGTTTAATTCAGTAATTTGCCTAACCTTTTTTGAGTGCCTACTATGTGCTGGGAAGTATGAAAGCCATTGAGGAGGCAAAGATTAAAAAGCACTTGGCCCACTTCTGTAGACTCACCACAGCTCTTTTACTGCTCCAAGGATGTGTTTGCTTTTCTAACTATCTCAGAGAAACAAGAGGAATCTGTTCCTCCAACAAGATAAATATCCTTTAGTTTTAAATAAAATGGGAACTGCATATGGTGGATAAACCAGAGGACACAAAATGAGAAAATCCACAGAAATGACTCAATTCTGCTTGGTGGTTGCTGAAAATAAAACTAACAGTGGAAGCCAGTATGCTGCCAGGAAATACAAGCAGATAGTTCAAGAAATGTGGAGGTGTCTTCTAAAGAGAGACAGCATGGACTACAGCATCGTCATTCCTTATTCTTGAGGATGTGCATGTGATTAGCCTGATTCTCACTGATAGGTTGGAGAAATACATCTCAAAGGGAAAAGTCATGGGAGAGAGGACCTGGCAAATAACTCACATAAATACACACAGGCTTCACTTTCACGTTAGGTTCAAAGGATGTGCAATGGGCCATCAAAATGCTCCTAAAGAAGCCACAAGCTTTGGTCATCATTTACAGAAGTGGTGCCATGGTCAGGTTCTCTTGACTGGCCCAGAGTAGTCTTAGAAAAAAGAAAGTTGACTCTAAGTTTCCTATGATGAATATGTATGTGATTATCATTTTTGCAACAGATCATTTTTTAAAACAGAAAGCCCTAAATACTCCTTGGGGCAATATCTTTCAGCCCCAGTCACCTTAATTTTGTAAAATAATCAACTCTTCTTGAGAAAGTTATTGAATCTTGGCCTTTTATCAAGTTTTTATAAGATACAGCAAGAAATCATGTGCTATCAGATTTAGAAAACATTACTTTAATTCAATTATCTCATTTTGCTACATTCAAATTTCTCTTGTAGTAAGAGTTTCATCTCTTGCATTTCTAGCTTTTACTACAAAGGAAGAAAAGTGTCTAACATCCTTGTGTATATCACATCTCCCCTTTGAGAAAAAAAAAAAAAACATTATCTATAGGCACAAGGACATTTATTATCTATAAGCACTTAAGAATCAAAAAATACAGATGACCTTTTCAGCTGGTATAAAACACTGTAGAAGCACATCAAAATAGGTACTAGAAGAAACTAATTTGGGTAGTTTTACCATATTCTAAGTTCATAAGGATGGATCACCAAGTTGGCTGTGCATATTTGAAATAAAGTCTACTAATACAGAAACAATACACACAAGAAGGAACTAATATGTATTCCTCATATTCTGGCCACATCTTGCCATTTCTCAACGATGCTACACACACAATTACAGGTGGCTGAGCAGGGGCAGTCATTTGACCAGGCAACCCATGTCAGATGCTCTATAGTGAGTCTGTTAGTAACTACATGTTGAACCACACAGGGGCCGCCTTTTGTTCAAGATGAGTGGGGATAGTTGTATGTGTCATCTAATCTCCTAGGAACTAAAGCAAGACTCATTACTGAATTCAAGGACAGGATAAGCTCCTTGAGGTCTGAGACAAGTATATTTATCAAACCAATATCAGAAGTAGATAGTCCCTGTGACCAGGCCTCACCATCTCTAGAATTGACATTCCTCCTGGGACAAAAAAGGGTACCTTCAACTCCAAAATTTAGGGAAATTTTCCCCTCAATGAGAGATTGTTCAGACAGCAAATGCCCTTGCCCTCTACAAAGGCACAGACCTAACTCAAGGGTTAAGGGTAACATTAAAAACCACTACTCTGGGCTGGGAGATTAGCTCAGTGATATAGCACATGCATAGCATATCTGAGGCCCTGGGTTCAAACGCTAATACCAAAAATAAACAGACAAACAAACAAACACTCCTCATACCTGGAGTTCCACAGTTATTTCAATAAGGAACTCCCTTTTGACACTACTGTGAAGTGGCAGGAACTGCTTGGGAATTTAAGTGATGCTCTCTCTGACTGTTTCATCTGGAATGACCTCCCACCCTGACCTGAAGGAGGTGAATGTGGCTTTCAGCTTATTCACAAATTCCCACTAAACCTGAGGTTTTTATCAACACCATCATTAACATAAGTACCATGTTCTCTCTGAGTTGATGGCACATTTGAAAAAATAAGGAAAAAAATAGTTACTATCTTATGAGGCCATTACAGCCAAATACTGTAAGCACTAGAGCTGCTCCGAGGTATTCCAAAGAGCCTTATTAACTACAGCAGTCAGGAATGATGTCCTGATGGGGCAGGTCTGGAATTGGAAATTGAAGGTGTACCTAGAGTGTTAGGACAATGGAAAAGGTGTTCTAGGAGAAGGATGTGGCAAGTAGGAATTCAGAAAGTACAAGTGGTATTTAGAGATTACAAGTAAACACATGATGTGGGAAAGCGACCGTGAGGAGAAAATGGGGCAGTAAGTAGGACTGATTTGTAAAGAACCTTAAAGGCCAAGTTAAGGGTGTGAGTTTAATTCATTGATACTGGGAAATCTTTGAAAGCACTCAAGTAGGTACATTTGAGGATGACATGAAAGATAAGCATGAAAGAGACTGTGAAATGGTGTGGGTGGGGAAAGCCCATGCTGAAGAATGGGTAAAGGCACAAGAAGCCCAGCATGCCTGGCTCTACAATCTGTAGGGCCGATGAGTTTACGGACCATGACCCTTCTGTGCATAACCCTGTGTGCTTGACAGTATTCCTGGCAGCAAAGCAAGTCCTTGGGGTGGGATGCCTCCAGAGAGAGTCTTCCAGGTCAAGGAACAGATTGAGGATCAACCTGTTCAATGCAATTAGGGGACACAGAGGAGCCAAAAGGTACAGCTCAGCAGCTGCCACCAGCCCTCCCTATGTAACCCAACCTTATGGAAGACATAAAACAAGTTTGTCCAGCCAGACAACAGACTCAAGTCAAGCTCTAGGCTGAATCCTAGACACACAGGGAGGACAACAGAGACTTTCTCTCACATGGATTTGCAAAAACTCTCCAGACAAGTCCACTTTGGGTTTCCACTTGGTGTACTTGAACTTAAGGTATAGAGAAGGTGTTCTCTAACTTCAAATAAAATTCAATTCCTTACAATGGTCCACAAGGCCCGGGGTGATCTATAAAACTCTGATCTATAAAACTCTGTACTTGTGCTCACTTTATGCACTCCAAACATACTTTGTATCCCTCAGACACACCCAGTTCGTTCCCACCTCTGAGCCTCTGCACTTGCTGCTCCTCCATCCAGAACGCCTTTCCCCGTATTTCAACTTGGCTGGCTCCACTCAACTTGCAACTCTTCAGTGAGGCCTTTTGAACTGTTCTTATTTAAGCTGTGTGCCCTCAACTCTTTGAGGGTACATCATACCCATCACATTGCCCTGCCTCATCTTCCTCACTGCACTGAGCTCTGTCAGAATTTCTAACTTACATATCTGCTTGGTTTGTTGCCTGTGCCCTTATTAGGATGGAAAACCCAGGAGAACAGGGACTTTCTTCAGTCTTATTCACATCTGTCTCTCCAATGTCTATAAAAATGCCTGGCACACAGTAGCTCTCAATAAATATTTGTTAAATAAATGGAATAATTAATCAATCAATCCATGTCTTGGAAAATCAATGAAACTCTACCTCATGGGTAGAAAATCTGTTTAAGAGTATGTTATGCTCAAGTAAAGCTTAAAGAGAATGCAGCTACAGAATTTCTAGTTTTTTTAAAACCATCTGTATCCAAAACACTGGCAGCTGGATGCTGCATGTATTATATCAAATGGAGAGAAGCAATAGGGAATGTGCTGAACACACAGTCAGTGAGAAAAGTAACTTCCAGAAATGTATTCATTAATGAAGCAGCTTATGGGGGAAGCCCCTTGAAATGCTGCCAATGTTGGTAATAAAATTCCCATAACTGTGAAGTTAAGGACTGGGGAAAGAAGGGTAAAATCACGAGCGTTGCACTGCAATTGACGTAAGAAGGTGTCTTAGAAGGCTTAGGATGTAAGGGGCCCTGTGTCTTTGCTCTGCTCCCATCTCTGGGCTCTAATGAGGCTTTATGAAAAGCAGATCTGCCTTTTAAGAAAATTTTCTCCCTAGCCTAGAAACTGCACAATGCAGCTGTGTCTCACTTACTGGTACTAACGAGATGGAGAGACAATAAATAAAACCATTAGATAATTCAGGAACATCTTCTAGACAAACCTCTCTATGATCTAATAATAAAACTACTTCCATTTCTATAGTATTTGATCACTCACATAGCACTTTCACATCCTGTCATCCTGTGTGATTCTCAAACTCTCTGGGAGGTCAAAATTTTGCAGATAGAGACAGTGTGGCTCAGGGAGATAAGGGGGCCAGCATAGCACCCCAGAGAGGAGGCCAAAGGCGAACTCAAACAGAATTCTCTGTCACTGCTGAGGAGGGTGACCTCCAGCCTGCACCTGCTCACATACAAAGCCAGAATGAGAGTAACCACCATGACCTACAAATCCTTGTGCTCATCCTTCTGTGCCATGCACACCATGAGGCTCACAGCCAGGTTTGCCCTGAGTCCATACAGATGGCTCCCTCCAGTTTTTCCAAGCATGTTCATTTGTCCCCAACAATCAGAGCACAGAAAGGCCCCAACGGCAGTAACCCTGTCTGCTGTTCCTTTGGCCACAACCAGAGCCTGGTAATTCCAGACACTCAGGACTTTCTGGCCCAACAGTCCACAGCATCCAGATGCAAACAAAGCTCACACACAGGTGAGAAAGGTCTGCTCACATCTAATCAATTCCTGCAAGCCCCCAACACTGGGAAGCTGGACAGTGCATTGGTTAAAGGGCAGATTCATAGTCAGACTGCCAGACACAGAATCAAAGCATGGCCACTTTCCACCTGAGTGACCTGGGGCAAATTCCTTAGCCTTTGCCTTGTTTCCTTATCTGAAAAATGAGGACAATAGCAGTATGGACCTCATGGGACCACTACTGTATTAAGTGAGAAAACAACTGCAAAACACGTACAACAGAACCTAACACTGTTAAGCAGGGGCTTCATAAATATTAGCTATTCTCATAATTGCTCATTTCAAATATCATGCTCTTGAAGGGCTAAGAAAGTCTGCCAGGAACGAAGAAACACAAATAAGTCAGAATGCAGTGTGCTTAATATTCCCGAGAGATGAAAGAAATATAGAACCACACATTCACTAGATGGAGCTCATTCCAGCACCAGGACCTTTGCATTTACTATTTCCTTTGCTTGGAAAGGTCTATCCCCAGTTCCTACCAAGGCTGGCTCAAATGTCTCCTTCAAAGAGCTGTCTATGCTTTTGATGTCACCCTGCTATGTGTCCTTATGGTATCCATTGATTGGAAATGACCTTATGTGTCCATATACTTAACATCCAACTCATCAGAATATAGGCTGCATGAATCAGGAAGTTTGGTCTGTTTTTTTCTCACTTCATTCCCAGGACCTAGAATCATGACTACCATGTAGTAAATGCTCAGTAAGTTTGCTGAGTTGGTAACTAGAGACCAAATGATATCTTAAAGAATAAGAAAACTTTCCCAGTTGAGAAAGGATGTAATTGGTAGGAAACTATGAGAGAAAAATGTGTGCTGACCTTCATTATTTCCTATGGTCTAGGCCTCAGGGACTCTCCAAGGTCAAATTGATGTTCTCCCATGGCATGGGCTCTAAAGTGTGGCAAAAGCCTACTTAGGCTCTGACCTTCCACTCAGGCTTTCTAGAGCCAAGCATTCAGACAGTTCAGTTAGGTAACTCATCCCCTGTGCCACAGTATTTCCCACCACAGCAGAGGCAAGGGCTCTCCAGCACCAGAAGACATCTGTCACGAGTGATAAAGACCCAAGTCTTCACCCATTGCTGTGGGGAAAAGAGTATGTGTGTGCATTTGACGACCTTATCACAGCACAGGCTTCTTCCAGCAAACTGTCAGGATCACAAGGAGCTTGGATCTACTAGATCTCTTCCACAGCCTTGGTGGGGAACTCACTTATATTGAAATGTTGACATCAAAACATTTCAGTGGGAGAAAATGCTTGAAAATTAATCATTGTATTAGCAAAGAACTTACATTTTAGTTGATTTTGCAACAATGGAGAACTCTGAATTTATAATATAAAAACTATACACAAATGGAATTATCCATACATTCTTTCACTCAAACACATATTATGTGCTTACACTGTACCAGATATTACATACACCAATAAATAAGTCACAGATCATTTCCTCAAGGTGCTCCCAATCTAGGTATAACCTAGAGGACAATAGCAGTATGGACCTCATGGGAGGTCCATCCTCCTTGCATGAGCAAAGAAAAAGGTCATCCTCCTTGCATGAGCAAAAAAAAAAAAAAAACACTCAAATAATAAATCATACAGCAATAATTATGATGATGATCATGTAAGCAATTAAAATTTTTTGAACACAATCATTCTCAAGCAGTGTCCTAAGGTATTCCTCATTCATTTAATATTCCCAACAAACATAGGAAGTATTACTTGTATTTTACTGAGGAGAAAACCAAGACATGGGAAAGTGCAGTAACTTGGTTACAGAGCTCATCAAAGGCTATAGAGGTTGATTATGCTTGACTTGGTACAAGAAAAGAGTTCACCAGGCAGTATGGCACTGCTTTTCTACTTTAGCACTACTGACTTCTTGGACCTGATAATCCATTGTGAAGCCTGCCATGTGCATTATCAGAAGTTTAGTGGCATCCCTGGCCTCTGCTCACCTGATGCCAGAAGCAGCTACTTCCTCCCGTTGTGACAACCACAAATGTCTTCAGACATTTCCAAATGTCCCTGGGGGGAAAAGTTCTGTCCAGATGAGAACCTGCTCAAGGCACCCTGACAGGAAACAGTACAGCAGTTCTGGGGAAAACAAGGTTTGATGTGGCTTGTAGCTGGGGTACAATTCAGGAAATACAAAGGATAAGGCTAAAGGGGTGAGCAGAAACCAAACAAGCCTCAGAGCTGACAGTAAGAACTCAGACATAATTCTGAGGACAATGGGGAACCGATGAAGCATATTAAGCTATGCACAGATTTAGGTTTCAGAAATACAGAGCTGGAAGCAAGCTCCATGGGGAAGGTAACTTGAAAAGCCTGTGACAAAAAAACAAAAAACAATAAAGGCCTAAATTAAGAGAATGACATGAAGCTGGGGGGGGGGAGATGGATTTGAGGACAATCAAAGAGGTGCAATGGACAAGTCTGAGTAGAGTGGGATGAATAAGCTAGGGATAATGACAGTCTTCTGACCTGGATGCTTGGATGGATGGCATTGCCACTTATGGGGACAAGAAAGATGAGGAAACGGCACAGGTCTAGGAAGAAAAGGAGCGCCATTTTGCAACTGCTGAGGGTGAGCTGCCAATGGAGAGGTCACTGGGCAGCTGGACCAGCCCTATCTTGAACCTAAGAGAGCAACCTAAGCTGAAGGCATATACTGAGAGCATGAGCACACACGTGGTAGTAAAAACTTCACTAATAAATTCAATTGCTCAGGAGAGACTAATAAAGAAAGAAGAGGTCTGAGGGCAGGATCCTGCAGAATCATCAATATTTGAAGCTTGGAAGAACACAACCTGGACAGAAAACAGAGCCAGAGCTATCCAGGAGGCCACATCAGAAAACCATGAGATAACCATGCTATAGAAGCCAGTGAATGAGAAGAGGGTTCCAGAAATCACCAGAATTCAGAACTCATGGCTAAACTGGAAGAACGCAGCAAACAGCTGGACTATCCATTTTGGTTACATTCATAAAATCCCATGAGAAAAGTATAAGATACCAATATAAATGAATGCATTTCTCCAAATTCCAATTGAAGTCAACACATTTATTTAATTCATTTGTGATCTGAGGTTAAAAAAAACTACTACAGTATTCACAAGCTTCCAGAATCATGATAGTTGAAAAAAATATTAAAGTCATGACAGTTGAACAGGATGGGCAAAGCAAAGGCTTGCAATATAAAATACAACTTCCATCCAAATTCCTTCTCAAAACAACATTAGGATTAATGTACAAGCTTTATATTTTTGAAAAATCATAAACTGATCTTCTCCTAAGAACCCAAACTTGATCCCTGTTTATCTGGAAAAGTTCTGTTGATCCTTGGGGATTTTTACTGTGAGATACACAGGTACATTTCCAGAATAAAAGGTCTTATCTGAAGCGACATTTCACATAGTTACACACTCGATATATGCTTTATACTCAATATTTCTTTGCAATCTGTACGTGCCTGGCTATTTGTCCATCACTCAAAATGAATCTATTTGAGTGAGCAATTATGATGCAACTCCACAGTGCTCAAGAAGTTGGCTAAAATCAATTCTGAGGCAGGAGATAAACAAGTACACCAGGGGACAGGGAAACAGACAACAATGAAGCTGTGCTCTTCCAAGATTCCTCTGAACAACACATATTCCAGAATCCAGGGCTCAGAATCACTGTGCACACAAAATTAATTCCCAATACAAGACCTTGGAACTGCATAACCTAAATCCACAGTGATCTTATACAACATCCATCCTTTCCCCAAAAACATCTTATATTCTGTTCTGTTGCATTTTTAGATATACAGATAAATGAGAGAAAAAGGAACATAAGCTTAAAAGGCTTTATTACTGGTTTAAATATTCACCATACCACAATCTGCCTCAGACAAACCCAAGTCGTGGGTTAAATGTGCAAACAATTGCTCAATTTAATTTCATCATGCAGAAGTTGAAAAACAAGCTGTAATCACGGTGGATGTGCTCATTTTATTCCAAAGCCACCATCTTTTATGTTCCTGATTGGATTTTATTCTTGGACACAAGAGGAGTGGCTGACTTGGAATTTCTCCCTGGGCTTTCACACTAAGCATGCTAATTTGCGGGGCATTAAGAGGGTCATGCCTAAATAAAGTGACAGCTGGATCTCTCCTAAAGGGGCTTATTCCAACTCCTTAAAGAGACAGGGTCCAGGTTGAGTCATTGCCCAAACCTTCAGCCTCACAGTCTCACATCCCACCAGCCCTGAGTCTTGGATGCCCACAGTCAGGAGCTCTGGTGATTAGGTGAAGAAGGAACCCAGCACCATTCTAGGTTATATTTTTCCTTTAAAGTGATAGTTAAGACCACAGGATCCAGGATTACAAGAGCAGTGCTCTGCCAAGACCTTTTCACCTCCCTCCACCTCATTTTTCTCATCTGTGAAAAGAAAATAACAAAACCTACATTGCAGAGTCAAAGTGAGGAATAGATAAAAGGGTGCATGTTAAGTGCCTAGCACCAGACCTGGTATATATTAACTTCCCATAGTCAGATTAATATTATCGAATAAGCTAATAGAGAAAAATCTGTGTATTAGTTATCTATGGCTATATAACAAAATTATCTCTAAAACTTAGTGGCTTAAAACAATAAACTTTTCTTATCTCAGTTTCTATGGGTCAAGAACCTAAGCACAGTTTAGCTCAAAGCCTGTTCCTTAAGATTTCTCACAGGCTGCAATCAAGGGATCATCCAGGGTTTCCTCTGTAGCATCAACAGAGGGGACCTCTTCAGAGTTTACTTACACAGTGTTGGCAGGATTCAGTTCCTTGGAGGTATTTTCCTAAGGTCTTGATTCCTCCCTGGCTGGCAACTAGAAGCTTCCCTCAATTCCTTCCCATACAGTGCAGGCTTCTCATAGGGCAGCTTACAACACCACCACAGCTAGTTTCCATCAGAGAAAGCAAACAGGGGGCAAGAGAAGGCACGCAGGGCAGAATTCCAAAACTCCCCTTATCCCCATTGTCAGCAAATTTCAAAAGAGACATCTGATGCTGCTGCCCTGAAACTGGCTTGCAGGAACACTTTGCAAAAGTGTGGAGATACAGGATAGGAAAGCCCTAGAATGCTTTAAGCAGAGCTTCATGGGCAATTCTGGTGAGGATTCAGAGGACCAGAATGCTGATAGGAATGTGGAGTAAAGGCTGTGCTAATGAGGTTCCAGATGGGAGTGAGGACTCTACTGGGAATTGGATTAGAGGCCATTCACATTACCTTCTGGCAGAGAATTTGTCTACATTTGCCCGTGCCCTGAGATTTTGTGGGAGACTCACTTTAAACGTAATGGACTTTATCTGCTAGAGAAAATTTCAAGGCAGCACAGCATTCAAGCTGTGCATGGGTATTGCTGGCTCCTTTGGGCCAAAAATATAGTGAGAATCACTATATGTGAAAATTAGGAGCAAAAAGCAGAGGAGGAAGATTTCAACAATTCGCAGTTTGGCCAGGAAAGAAGCACATGCAAACCTGCCGCCAAGGAGGGTGTTGCAGAGATTAGTATCATTAAAAAGAAGCCAAGGTTAGATGGGTAGTATACACCTGTAATCCCAGTCATTCGGGAAGCTGAGGCAGGAAAGTCACAAGTTTGAGGCTAGACTCACTCAGCAACTTAGTGAAACCCTGTCTCGAAAAGTAAAAAGGGCTAGGAATGAAGCTCAGAGTTAGAGCATGAGGCGGCAGCTTCCATCCACAGTAGCAACAAGAACAAATTTTTTTAAACAGCCAAGTACTTTGCACTGAGACAATCAGAAAAGAAAATGCCTGGAGGGCATCTCAGTAATCAGTAAGACCCCAACAATCACCGGCAGAGTCAAAAACTTTTGTTTGAGATGATAACCTTGGAAGTGCTGTTCGCTTTTCCTTTCATTGTTATGATCAAAATACCCACAATAACAACCTAATGGCTGAAAGGTTTATTTTGGCTCACAGTTTCTGAGGATTCTGCCCATTAGCAGCTGGCTCTCAGGCAGAAACATCCATGGCAGAGGGGTGTGGCAGAGAAAAGCTACTCCGCTCCTAGCAGCAGGAAAGCAGAGAAAAAGAAAAAACGGAGGACGAAGATAAGCCCTTCCAGGGTACACCTCCAGTGATCTATTTCCTCCAACTGGAGGTACATTCAGCGATTAACAAATTAATCCACTCATGAGGTCAGGCCCCTCAGGATCCAATCACTCCCCAAAAGCCCCATCTTGGAGCATGATAGACGTGAGGACATTCCAGATCTAAACCCTGACAGGTGCCCTGCTTGCATAGGGCTGCCTTGGGGATTGTTTCCCTGAGATTCATTTCCCCATGTTCTGCTGCTGAGTGAAGCTGTGTTTCCCAAGCTGCTGCTTGAGCATGTGGTAGACCTTGGTTTTGCAAGTAGACAGAATGCAAGAGCTGTAGGGTCATGGAGGCTTCCATTGAGATTTCAATGGAAAGCCTGAGAGGCCAGGCAGTGGGTGACAGAGTCAGAGACTCTGCAAGCTTCTGCTGATAGGGTGACGCAGAGTGAAGCTGAAGCTACAGTGAAAAGCCCAGGAAATTAGAGATGACAGGAACGTGGAACATCTGCCAAGAGAGGCTGGAGGCAGCAAGCAGAGCCAACCCAACAGAGTGACCATGTTGACTGCAGCTGACAAGCCTTTAAGGGCAGGGCTACCCAAGCCCTTGAAGCTCACGTCATGTCACTGTGTGCCCTGGATGCCAGTCATAGAGCTGTAGGACTTACTGTTTGCCCTATTGGGTTTCAATTGCTTTGGTCCGACTCCCCTGGTTATTTTCTCAATCCTCCTTTTTGAAAATGGAATACTTACCCTGTGCCATTGCATCTTGGAAGTATGCAATGTGTTTCTCTCTTTTAAATATGGGCTCATGGTCAAAGGTTTGTCTTCAGCTTCAGAGGAGACTTTGGACTTGAACTTTTGAGCCATGTTGGAACTGTGAAGACTTTAGGGGCTCTTAAAACTAGGCTAAATGCACTTTGCAATGTAAGATGGACATGAGTCTTTGGAAACCAGAGGCAAAACATTATGGTTTGAATCTCCCATGTCCCCTAAAGGCTCAGTCATCAGTGGCACTATTAAAAGGTAGTGGAAAGTTAGAAAAATTATGATCGTAACAATTTTTTTTCTATTTGCCTCAACAAATGTTTTCAGTGAACAGTGTGTACAGCTTCTGAAAATTTGTTTTTTTCTGTTATGTTTGATAACATGTATTAAAATGCAACTTTTGAGAAAAATAAAAAATAAAAAAATAAAAATAAATAAATAATTAATTAATTTTTTAAAAAAGGTAGTGGAATCTTTAAAAGGTGGTGTCTAGTTAAAGGAAGTTAGGTCACCGCATGCATGCCCTTGAAGGGAATGTCAGGACACTGGCCCCTTCTTCCATATGTCTGTCTGTCTTTCTCTCCTTCGGGGCCACCATGAGGTAAACAGCTCTACGTACTCTCTTCAATGACATTCTGCCTCACCACACACACAAAGCAACAGGGTCAGGCAACCATGGCCAGAAACCTCTGAGCCAAAAAAAAATCTTTCCTCTTTATAAATTCATCTTCTCAGATATTGTGCCAGAGCAGCAGAAAGCCAATTAACACATAAGTTCTCCAAAGAGGGATGGAAAGAGGTATGCGTCCAAGCAATATTGAATGGGAACATTTCTAACTGGCCTCTGTTCTCAACTAAATTATATCTGTAAAATATAATTCAGACATTTTGGCGCTTTATGGTTTGAGGTAGACCCACATACAAATTATCCAGATAAATAGGGTTAATAAAATCCATTTTAGTTTCCATCTTCCAGACTTTTAAACGTCCAGTGTCTTGGAGGTTATGGGTTACTTTAATAAATTGTCATGAGGACATTGTTACATAATAGGACACACTGCCTCTAACCCAAATCGGATCTCAATGCAATGGTTTCCTGCTAACCAAAAGACACTCACTTAGAATAATGAGATTACTTTCTCATTCCATTTCATTAAATGCAATCAATCTTTCCATGAATAATACTGCTAAATGACTCCTGGGATTAAAGAGAACAGGGATACACTGATACGTGGCAGAAGCAAGACCGAAACACTCAAAATAAAGATGGTTTCCTTTGGATTCCTAAGGTTAGACATTAGGCACAGAAACAGATGCAGCCCAGTGGGTGTTTAAGTAAAGAACTTTCTTCCAAGTCATTCAAATTCTGCTCAATGTGCTTTCCAGCTTACCACCAAGCTGCAGGTTCAAGTGTCCAACAGCCATGAAAGGACACATTTCAATACATCAGAAATCTACTACAATTGTACAGGAAAAGAAATTAGTGACTACTTTTATCCATGTTCACCTGGGCTGAGATGTTTATGATAAATGGCCTGCATTGTCATCCTCTCAACAAAGGCCCACATTTCCTATTGATGCTGTGAAAACCTCAAGTACCCTGTCAGTCGTCAATACATCCAGAATAATGCAATTAAGGTTTGAGAGTTGGTAAGACATGCTTATTATGCTCAAAAAATTGCATGTCAACCATAAGCCAGCTCTGGGAACAGCACGCCTCAGCCCCACTTCTCTCAGACCTAACACCAGGATGGAATTCCCAAGGTAAAACCCACAGACAGAACAAAGAGAAGTGATCAAAGTTGCATGCTTTCCTGGGGCAAGAAGCTGTAGTGAGATAAAATAAAAGCAAAGCAGCTTCCCCCTGCCCCCCCCACACCTCTCTCTCTCTCTCTCTTTCTCTCTCTCTTATACACTCACACACACACACACACACACACACACACACACATGCGGAAAACACCTGCCAACAGTTGTTGTATCACCCCCTTCAGCACAGCTAAGGTCCATGATAATGTGGAGAAGGGAAGTCAAGAGGTATGTGCCAGAAGAAAACTACTTAATAAAAAAGTTCATTAAGCTTTTAAAGTTGTTTTGGGAAACGGCAGGAGGCAGAAGGACCCTAAATTTAGAGTTTGTTGGCTGGCAAAACAAATCTCTGGCTGGAAGTTGAAAGAACTGGATTCCAGACTCAACTAATTAACTTTTTGGCCTTTAACAAACATCTTCAATCAATCAATTAACAAGTAATTATTGAGTAGTTATTATACAGCAAGCACCAAGAAAGCAGTAGGGCCGACACAAAGAAAGTTCAGATTCTAATTCTTGCCCTCAAGGAACTTAACATTTTAACTCAGAAGAAAAAAAAAATATGTAATAAAACCTCAGTTTTCCAGAACTTGCAGAAATGACTCTTATTCAGCCCTCAGAGAATTGAGTGTCAAACTTTTAAATACAAGAGCTTTTAATAGTTCAGTACTTTTAAGATGGAAATCTTCCAGAAATATACTATCATTTCCAATTTCCAACTTTTTTAAGTATAAACACTGGTTCTTTGGAGTATTAAGAGTTATGCAAAAAAAAAAAAAAGAGGTGGAAAGATCTCATGGTCAAATAAATTTTCAAACAGTGGGTCAAAAAGTTGAATAGGTTCTTTAACTATAGGACTTCTCAGTCTTTAAAAAATGAATCTGGACTGTGAGCATCTAAGGAGATACACAATGTCCTTCTCCAGGAAATCAGCTCATGGGGTGAAGATTCTATACAATGTTCCTTGAAAGGACTGGGCTATACAGGTCCCTTCTCCTTAAGTTAAGAGCTCTCAAAGGCTCAGTATCATCTCCTCATGGGCCTTGGTCTTTGCAGTGGGTTGCTGAGGATGAGCTGCTACACAGAAAACGCCTCCTCTGCCCCAGCCACCAATGGCATAATGCGCTGCTCACAGACGGCAGCTCTGGACACTACTCAACCATGCTCCACTACTGATAACCCCACTAACGGGAGGGCTCTCAGAGCAGCTTCCCCATGATGACGCTGTGTGCACCCAGAGACAGGCTGTGAACCCCTCCTGGGTCCTAGAACACTCTTCCCCCATGTGCTTCTCCACCCTTAGAGTTCCACCACCTTTAGAAAGACCCCAATCCACACTGACCTTTAGACTTTTAGCACAGAGGGCCCACACCATGTTCTTGGCACTCACCCAGGCACTGCCTGCAATGCCTCGCATGGTTCCTTTGATGACAACTCTCCTCTATGAGCATTTCACAGTGGATGGATGTTTGGGTATATCCTCAATTAAACAATATGATCCACAAGGGCAGAGTCTCTGTGCCTTTCCATAGCACTGAAAACATACCCTAAAATTTTTGCTGCCTGACCAAGAAAAACTTAAGGAAAAATGAAAAATAGTGTTTTAAAGAGAGATCAGTAAAGTTGGGTAAGTCAGCCTGGTCCTCTTGAGATCAAAATTGTGCTGTCTGTCTTCTACCCAGCACAGTGTAGGAGCTGAGGCTGTCCCCAGCTATAATGCTAATATCAGTAAAAAGGCCAAACCCAAGCAGAGGTAAAAAGGGGCACGTCTGAAAAATGGTTCCAAAGGGGTGGATCATAAGTTCAGCACCCATAAGACTCCAAAAGGCTCAACAGGTAGTTCAGGTTGCTTAAGGGCCTTGTGCTCTGCAGCCCATGGAGACTGGCTTGGTAATTGGGCCACCAAGACAGAAAGGAAGTCTGCCTTGTTAAAATCACTGGTTGCTGGTTCAGCCAACAGCAAATAATGACAACAATCCTGGCCTCTCTCTCTCCAGTACTGGAAGGGAGGATCTGAATGAAAGAAACTGACCAGTGCACTGGTGACATTTCCCCATCCTCTTGGGAGGCAGTAGAGCAAGATAGTTTGGAGCCTGGGTAACTAGAGGCAGACTGACCAAGGCTGAACCATGGCTTTCTAGTGATGAATCTTCTGTCTCTGGGCAACTTGATTAATGTGAAAATAGTTCCTTTTTCATAGGGTTATTGAGAAAGTATGTGGGATAATTGCAGAGTGCTTAGCCCAGCATGGGGCACATAATAACTGCTCACTAAACAGTGGCATTATTAATCAATATCTCCCCTTCGCCACAGCTTGCTTTGTGCAGGTCTGAGCTCTACTCAGTTCTCTCTCCCTGACTGAGGTCCCCATATGGGGTGATCCCAGACTGATCTATTCAGATGATATATGTTCAAAAAGTGAAAATTATTTTTCACATAAATAGGTTGGCAGGTTTTGCTGCCCTCCTTACCAAACTGTAAACAATCTAATTGCATGTGTGTTTTCTTGCTTTGCCCTTCAGTAGCTATGAGGATTGGGGCAGACTCCTCAGCTGTAAAAATAGAGATAATGAAGGCACTTAATTCATTCAGTTGTGACAAAGGTTTGATGGAGATACAAGAAAAGTTCTCAGCACATGATAAATTCCCAATTGATAGCAGCCACATCGCTATTTGTGTGGTTATATTCACCAGAATGAAAAGAGAGATCCACCACCACTTCCTTGGCTGCTGTAGTGTGGCCAGCAAACACTGTAGGGGACTGCACAGCCTGAGAGGCTATTCTGGAATAATGTAAAAACCCAAAAGCAGGACTTCTGCCACCCAAAAGAAATAACGATGTCTCTCCTGAGCAGGAGGGGCTGCTGCACTCTCTCCATCTCTCAGCAGGGAAATAAGAGGCTGAAAGAACAAGGTGATGAAGGAACTCTGCAGCCATGCAATCAGGAGAGAGGTAATCACATGTCATGGGACCTAAGGGCATGGAAAATAACAGAGTGATTTAGTCCAGGTAGATTGGGCAGGAGAGGGAAGAGAGAGCAACTAACAGGGTGAGCAGAAATGACAGTGATAACAGCATCCCTCAAGTCACAAGCTGTGGTCCCAGAGTCCAGCTCTCTCCACTGAGGGAGATACCTGGAGGACAGCTCACCAAGGGCCTCCACCATGAATTCATGGGAGGACATACCACGAGGGAGCCTGGCTCTAGCACTGCAATCAGACTGTGTGAACATATGCAGAGTCCCTTAGGGACAGGGACTTCAGGAATGGTTTGGCATGTGTCTGCAATTCCCCAGAGGCAGAATTTCTGGTCAACAGGAGAGATCCCTGCTATGTCATCGCCTCCTCCAGGAGGAAAGAAGTTCCACCAGGGAAGTAAAGGCCCAAACCTTAAAAGAACATAGGAAATGGTAAAGGAGGAAAAGAAGTACAAATGTCACAGTATACAAAAATTGCTCCATGTAAATTTACATTTCAGTGAGATCTTATGTGTGTCACCTATCAGAACAAAAGGCAATAATCCAGTTGGCTTAGAAGGCTGGGAGAAATAGGTGCTCATATACACTAATGGTGTGGGTTTTAATTGGGGCAATCGTGGAAGGGGAACATAACTTGATAAATCTATTAAAGTCACCAATGCATATTCCCTTTGGCCAACCAAATCCACTTCTAAAATTTAACTGAGTGAAATGAAGTTTCCATATTATATACTGTAGCAGTACTTTTAACAGCAAAACATAAGAAACAGCCCCAGCTTCCATTAATAGGAGAGTAGGTAAAAAGGAAAAAAAAAGCATATCTAGATAACAGAATATTATGCAACTTTTTTTAAAGAAGAAAAAAGGAATTAGGATCCAATAGAAAAAATAGGCAAAATTTATAAATAGTCTACAGAAAAAAACTGGTAAGATATATGAAAAGATATTGTACTTCATTAATAACAAAAGAAATACATATAAAAACTATATTATGAGCTGGGCGTGGTGACACATGCCTATAATTCCAGCTACTTGAGGAGATAAGGCAGAAGGATTGCAAGTTCAATACCAGTACGGGCAACTTAACAAGAGCCAGTCTCAAAATTTAAGAAAGAAATTTTTTAAAAGCGCCAGGATATAGCTCAGTGGTGTGGTGGAGCAGTTGCCTAGTATGGCTAAGGGCCTGGATTCAATCTACAGCACCACCAAGAAACAACAAATAAATAAATAAAAATTAAAATGCAATGAAACAATTTCTTACCTACCCTATTTGTGAAAATCCAAAAGCTTCATCAAACGTTCTGTCGGTAAAGCTGTGGGGAACCAAGCATCGCTGTATGTTGCTAGCTGGAATGCAAAATGGTCCAACCCTATGGTGGGGGATTTCATAGCTTTCAAAACTGCATATGCTTCTTCTTTGACCAGCAATTCCACTCCTAGTAATTTACTCCAAAGATATACCCCTACAAATACAAAACTACAGATGCACGAAGTTATTCACTCGCCATCATGAAAATGCCTGCGAATGCTGAAATAACCTAAATCCCCTCCACAGAAGACTGAATAAATAAAATACTACAAAAGCACACAACAGAAACAATTCTATAACCACACAAACTGCTTAAGTGGGGGGAAAAGTCAAGATACAAATGGTACATATGAGATACACACATACATACACATACATTACACATACATAGACATATATATATATACATACACATACATACAAACATATATACATCCATGTGCCATATAAGGATGTTTTGGTCAGTGATGAACCACATACATAACCATAGGCCCATGAGATTATACCACCTAATGATGCCTTAGCTGCCTTGGTTTGTGTAAGCATATTCTGTGATATTTGCACAATGAAGAAGCCATCTAACAACACATTTCTTGAATATTCCTGTCATTTAACAATACAACAAAAATACACATGTACATACTTGTGTTTGTAGAAAGAAACAGAGAAATAAAAAAAATTAAAAGGTAATGAAAGTTGTTATCCATAGTGGGTAGGTTGGAACAGAGAAGAAATTCAAAGAGCAATAGGGTTTATGATTTCTAAGTACACATTTTTATACAATTTCAATTTTGAACATGTAAATATGTCTTCAAGAAATAAATTTTAAAATAACAAAAAAGCAAAGACTGAAGTTGAATACAAATAGTAATAAACCTAATTATATATTAAGATGGTAATAAAATCACTTAGAAAAGTTTGTTCAAGTATTTTAAACACATAACTGACTATAAACCTTTGGTGGTATATAGTCTAAGAATAGAAAGAAAGGCAAAGAAGTCTTGAACTTTAGCGGATTTGTTGAGTAGGAGTATTGGCACTGTAATTCCTAGGATCCTGTATGCATGGTAAAATAAAATAAATTAGTACATTCAATGTTACAGTGAATTAGGATTCTCACTGTGGGGAAAAAATAGATTTATGGAATTGAATGGTTTGGTATTAGATTTACATTGAGCATATCAATTGAGCTCATAATTTATGTGATTTCTATCTTTGTGCACTTAAAGTGCCTAAGAGTAATTGCAAGTCCCAGTAGTAATAAACATACCTAACATCCAGATCTTGGTTTATAAATACCAGTTCTCATTAGGAGGAACTGGGAATCTCAGAATGAATACCCAATTCCAAGAATGGGAGAATATAAGACAAGCCTAGAACATCTTAGCATGTCAAAAATTGGAGTGCCAAAAAGGACATAAAAGCAAACTTGAAAGGACTGCCATAATCAAACTTGGGGCAATTTGAGCATCCAGAGGAACAAAGGTAGTAACAACCACACACTGAATGCTAACATGATGGATTGGAAATAGTTATCTCCACGAGAGATGGCGCTCTTCTTTTCTTAAAACAAAAAATGCTAGGTCAAAAATGTAGGAATAATGATAGAATTGAAAAATCATCTCTATGCAACCTCCAGGTGGAATACTTGATACAGGCAAAACCATCAATGGATGCTAAAACTGTTGGCTAAAGGTTGCTGAAGCACAGGATATTCACATGGCCTCTAAATTCCATTTCCCAGATTTAAGGAGTACATAAAAAGGAAATAGAGCAATTTTATGATGAGAGATATGACAGATGCCACCTTATTCAAGTGACCAAACTAAGCATGCCCAATAGCGGGACAAAATGGCAAGTACATAATATCACCCATATGATCTTCTTGTCAAAAGACCTGATCTAAACCCCATTATGAAGAAGCAAATAGTGAGTGCTACTCGAAAGGACAACTGGTATCAATTCTCCAAAAATGTTGATGTCCTGAAAGATTCTCCCTCCCCCAAAAGGTGGAGGTATTCTTCTCTTTTCCACACAAAAGGTGACATGACAATCAGATTCAATATTCACTACTTGACTAAATACTGGAATGGGAAAAAAAAACAGGTATATACAATGCTTTTGGAAAGTAATAAAATGTTTAATGTATACCAGATAACATTGTATTAATGTTAAATTTCTTGAGTCTGATAATTATTGAAAATGTAGGGTCCTTAGGAAATAAGTCAGCTAAACTATCTTTAAACACAGAATGAAGAAGACGTTTTCTATGTTCTGATATTGTACATCTCTTTAGCATAATTTATGTTAAAAAAATCTTGATACAGAGCAGTTTATACAGAATATAAACTTGGACTAAAAAAGTTGGGGGGATAAATTATAGAGTCTTATTTGCTTGGATATGCACATGTAATTTATGGAACGATATACAAGAAACTAATAAAAGTGGTTACCCATGTAGGTTGCAAAGCAGAATAGCAAACAGAAGCAGATTAAGAGACGGAAGTGGGAGCAAGTATATATGCTGCATGATTTTTCAAATATTTTGAATTATGTAAGGTATTGACTCAAAAAGGTGAATATTTTACATTAGAAAAGAAATCTAAGGAGGAAGATAAAGTGGAAGGGATCATCAATGAAAGAACCCAGGGACCTTCAAGGAGAAGCCTTAAGGTTTTCTAGAGGTTATCAATGATGTCTTTGTTACAGTAAAACAATTTCTTCTCAGGCTGAGTGTATACAGTAGGTATACCCTTCGATAAAACACATGAAAATCTTACAATGTTATCGGCCAGGTGGGTTGTGGCTCATTGTTGGAACACTTGCCTAGCATGTGTAAATTCCTAGCTCCACGAAAAAAGTCACATTTTTGCATATTCTTGTTTCACAGCAATTTTACATTTTTTATACCAAGGAAGTAATTACAAGGATAGATAGAAATTAAATCACCAAAAAATGCTCATCACAGCATTGTCATAACAGGAAAAAACAAATCATTCCCAATGTTTAACCAACATTTAAATAAATTGTTGGAATATCCATCAAAGGAATATGAGGAGTAAGTGGTCAAAGTTTATCACATGACCTAGAAAATGTGTGTGTAGCCTTTTAAAAGGAAAAAAAAAGTGCCATATATAGTACCTTCTTATTTAAAAGTGCACACATGTGGGTACATAAATGCATAAAGTAATATAGCTATCTTGGAATGATAGATTACAGGTATTTTATATTTTCCTATTTTTTTCCTCACCAAAAAATGAATTATTTTATATTGAGTTTTTTTTTTTTAAGTAGTGAATTTATTTTTATCAGTGGGACTGGAAAAGTCATTTGCAGAAAGCCCTGGAGAAGTATCATCTGCACACCTTCCACACCAGCTTCAAAGTTGCAGAGGCTCTTTCAGACCACTCAGAGTTGGGAGTAGCTGAGTCCTGCATCTGGTTCATGTAACATTATCCATTCTTCCAGAAAGGAAGGAGGTGGGACCACCTGTGGCCAGGATACCAAAGCAAATCTGTCAACCTGCCAACAATCCCAAAGAGCAGCTCAGCAAGAGTAGGTCAGCATCCACTGGACCGTGACAACACTGCCCCGCTTTCTCCCCAGGGAACGATCAGATCTAAGGGGGACACCTAGCCTCATTTCAACAGAGCGCCCCTGCTAAGCTTCACATGTCAGCTCAGACAGCTCCTGGGGCTAAGGACTACTGTAAAAAGCTGACAGAGGCAGCTCCCACACATCAGCATATCTTTGTGACTCTGGGAAGAGGTATGCTGGCTTCATGTAACCAAGCTGTTAGTGTCCCAGGTCCTGTCAACATGCTGGCTGCCAAGCCAATCAACAGAATGTGGTTTACTCCACTCAGCACACAGCATGCACAGGAAGTTATGAGTGGAGTCAAACGCAGGTTTGAAACTTCCCTGCTTTACATTAATTCTTCTGCTTGGGCAAGCCACTTCACCACTCAGTCTTAGATTCAATTTTCCAGTAGAGCTTCAGAGGTCAGTTGAGCTATATGTAAAATGCCCAGAGGAGAAGTTCAGTGTATGTGTGGGTACTCCCGTGCATAGAAGAGGACTAATAAACACAGCCAATGGTGACAAGGCTATCCTGCAACAGCACTTGGTACAGACTGTCTCAGCAAATATTAGCTGCTACGATTATTATAGTAAGAAGTGGTGAGCAAAAGGCATTCACCAGCAGGTCGGACAGACCACATAGGAGGGTGTGAGACACACCACTTGCAGTAAGATTTGATGTCTCCGCAGGATAAGACTAGTGTCAGGATCCACCAAAATGGAAGAAGTTACTGAATTAAGAAAAAGAAAAATACATCCACATTTAACATACCATCAGAGACATTCAGATTTGAAATAATCACCAGTTTTACTTTAAATGGAACGCAAGCTAAATGACCCTATAAAATATTTGTTTTAAGAAATTAAACAAGCTTTCTCCCTGGTCTCTGGTAAATTTGAACAAGAAAAGAAATGTGTATTCATTTGAGGTTCCAGTGTTAACCAATACAAGCTGGGTCACAAATCCAGAGGATTTTAAAACTGGCATATATTAGTAAGATTTTCTAGTTATCAATGAACTAGTATGCTGCCAAGCAGAGGGTTAAGACCTTTATAATGGGGGTTTGTTGTTTAAGTGGAACTTTTTATTTGCCCCCAAATTTGACCAAAGATCAAAGCTGGGAACCTAATTCCTGCACATTCTTAAAAGCAAGGGGGTAGGCAACAAACTTCCAGATGTTAAAGAACAATTCTTAGATAGGGACCTTCACTCAAAGGGACAAAAGAATTGATCCCAACCAATATCCAACACTAGCCCGCCCCTCCTCACCCCCCAGATTGCATGAAAAGAGGACTAGAGAGGGGTGGTGGTCACCAGGCTTTTGGGACATACAAGTGCCACTTAAGGGGCTATTATAAGAGAACTGCTCAAAACCTGGAGGCCCTGCAAGAAGGGAAGATTTGTTGCCTTGTTTGGGATATCTTTTGGGCAGTGAGCTTGCTAATCTGTCTGGTGACTGACTAAACATGGAAAAGAAAATTTAAGATGACTGGTCAAACTGGGAAAAGGGGCAGCCTTAGGGAAACTTCTGTCCCCAGGATTTAAGAGCAAGGAGATAAGTTTAGGAAACAAAAGAACAATACATGGGGCAGCTCAGGAGGAGCCACCTTGTGTGTCTCTCCGTGGGAACATCTGTCCAGGGTCGAGGGCCTTATGAGCTTAAGGCAGTGAGGTAAATCTCCAGGAGAAGATGCTATTGGGAACTCATTAATGCCATTGGCCAAGCATGTGACTTTTCCCCTTCCTATGTTCATGGTAGCATTGCCTTTAATTGCCCCTTTGATGTGGGATCTGGCCAGGTGACTTGCTTTCCTCATGAAAATAGTGTCTTATCTATCAGGTACTGAATTGCTAAAGAAAAGCCCCCTGCACACTCTTCCTCCTGCCAGTGACTATAAATGCATCCCATGGAGCCTCCAGCAGCCCACTGTCCAGAGACATCAGTGATCACAGTCCCTCCTGGCCCATGAGACATGGGCACCATGAAGTAGAAATGAACCTTTGTTGCTTTAAACCAAAAATGTGGTTTTTGGAGTTGTTACCACAGCAATAGACTTAACCCATTCTGACTGATAAAAGGGGACAAGAGCACGAGATTGACCTGGACCTGGAGTCATACCACCACATCAAGGAATTATGTAGAAGGCAAGTCCCCTGATGGGCCCTCCCAAGGGTCCACCTTGACCCCAAGCCTGGGAAGAAGGTTAAATAACCAGTCATGCATTCATTAGCACAAGCTCCTCAAGCCACAAGTCTAGTCTGTAGGGAACAGGAAGAGAAAATCTCAAATCTGATATGAGATGAGAGTTTTAACAACTGGACTTAAAGATAAAAAATGACAGAAAACTACAGAATCTACCAAGATGTTATTAAAAGAAGGTGATTAAAAACAAAATTGCCTCATGTTTATTCCCCAGATTGAAATTCCTCAACAAACTAGTTGCCCAAACATGTTTGATAAAAAAAAAAAAGAGAGATGTGTGTTTATGACTGGTCTCAGAAAGCTGCAGCTGTTCACATCTGCCATCCTTTAAGCACACAGGGACACACACGCACAACCACACATATTGCTGCAATCATTTTCAAAAGACAATCAATACTGCCCCAAGACAATCAGTTCTAATCAGCCCTACCAGCTGCAGTGTACTAATCCTATTATGCGGCCTTCCCATTCCTTTTAGAGATACCGTTGTTTTACACTGCACAGAGAGGGTATACCCTACAGAGACGGAGATTAAGATGTCGGAAAATCATGTGTCCAGACAAGTGGATTAGTGCTCGCCCATCGTTACTGAGCAGGGTGAGTACTGAATAGCCAGGGTATGGCCCGTGGGGCTGACAGGGTGACTTATTAACACATCAAGGTTCCCCCCACTTCTCTCCTCATGCCCACCAAAGAACAGTTCTGTCTTTTCCAGCCTGGGAGTCAGGAGGGGAGAACACCTAAGAATTTCAAGGAAAGCATTAAGTATGTAGCCAGGTACAAGCTGAGAAAACAACTTAATGAGACACTGGGAGAAGGGGAAGGAAGTGAAGAGTGGTCATGGTGTTGCCATAGAAGAGTCCTGGGCATACCAAGAGACCAAAAGAACAATGAGGAAGAAGAGCAGAGGGCTTGTGAGAACTGGGGCTGTGGGTTCCGATGTAGGTTTTCCTGGCATTCTTCAAAAGACAGAAGAAACTGAAATTCTTTTTTAATTCCTTTGGTTTCTAGAATGTGCATCTGTGAATGGGACCTTAAACAAACTGTGACTCTCTGAGGCCTGGGGGCTTACCTGGGTTGTAGATTCTTCTGCAGAAACTCCTCACTCACAGAATCCTTCCCACTGCCTTCTGTAACTGACTCTCTCTGGAAAGCACTTCACAATTCAGAGCAGGTGCCTTCTGCCCTCTAAGCTTCCCTGACCTCACCAGTGGGACTGATGGCCTTCCCTGGGGCTCCCACAGAGGGAGCGTCCCTAGCTTAACTCATGTCATGTCACCTTGTATTACCATTGTCTCTTTACCTGTTTATCCAAGTAGAACATCTGTTCCTCAGAGCCAAGATTTAGTCTTGAATTTCTATACCCTCAAGCTTGGCACTATGCCTAATACACAGGTGTTTAATAACCAAGACAGTCTAGTCTCAAACTCAGAAATTTACTTGACCCCCATAATGAGCAAAATGTGATCCTTACCTGTCCCCCTTGCCCATAGAATATAAGCCAAATTTCTTGCCTCTGAATCAACACCTGTTATTTCTGCAGATAGCAACTATTCTGCTGGTCAGCTTTATGTACTAAGAAAACATTTTGCATGAAGACTGATTGTGTAGTATGGAAGAGAACAGAGGAGTCTCAAGTCTCAACTTTAAAAACATCTAAAATTACCCTAGAAGATGAATCTGGGGCTCAATGTCCCTAGTGACACAACTGTTAACAGCAGCAAAACCATTTAAAAGTCTGTATGAGCACTAGGAAGAAAATGGTCCTCCACAGCTGTAGTCAGGGTAACAGGTGATGGGGGCACAGGACTTCTTCTCTTTCATCCATGCCTTTTAAACTATGCCAAAAAGCTAAATGGCCCTTGTGAAGTTAACTTGTGAAGTTAACTAAAGGCTAGAAAGGAGAAAGATACATTTACCTTAGCATTGAATAGGAGTTATATTGGCCTAAAGTGAATCCTCAAATTGAAAAAGGCCTTTTAGATCAAACCAAAAAGATGGCCTTCTTCCATACTGCTACCCATGCCCACAACATCCAGCCTTGCACAGGGGTGGGACCAGTCAGCAGAGACAGCAATCTAAGCTAAATGTCAGGACAGCCACTGGTGAAGCTTGGGAAGGAATGCAGAATAAAGAGGGGAGGAGGACAATGGAGCATACTCAAGGGAACTCTCTCCACCAGCTGCAGGGTGGGCCATATGATTCACCCCATCATCCCAAGACTCGCATCCAGAACAGAATCTGCAGAAACATCCAAATAGACCAAAGGCATTACTCACTCCACCTACACTACCACAAGGACTAACTGTGGACTCACAGACTACTTGAACCAAATGTAAAAGCAAGAGAGGACATCCTCTGTGAAGCTAGCGGGCTTCATCACTTTGTCATGGATTTTGTTTCTGTTTCCACCCCAACAAAGAGGGAAAAAGCTTCATAGCACGTCCTCAAATATGTAATGAACATGTCAAGAGCCTTAGAGAGGCCAAAGACAGGCACCAAGACCCCAAATACAGGAGCTCAGAATCCACATGTACCTCTAATAGGCCAAATGGGAGACAATGTGGAACACAGTCCCCAAACATGAGTCATGTGGCACCTGCTGTCACTGCTGCAGAACTCAGAGGAGCAGGTCATCAAAATGTGCTGTGCGGCATATAAAAAGGTGAGTTGTGAACAAGGATTATCTTGCTGGAAATAACAGATACTACCCAAGATGTGCGACAAAACAAGAATCAAGGTAAAGTGGGTACCAGCCTGTCCATCTGAGGACTGTCAGTTACATCGGGGAAAGGAAATATTTTTGTGCTACATTTTCTCCACTCCTCAAGGTACTACAATCAACCAGGCTCTCTGATTCACAGTGAAGCCAAGCTACTGTGACTCACGGGTAAATATACAACATCTCCGGGGTTGGGATTGTAGCTCAGCGGTAGAGCGCTTGCCTCACATGCGTGAGGCCCTGGGTTGGATCCTCAGCACCACATACAAAGCAATAAAATAAAGACATTATGTCCATCTACAGCTAAAAAAATATTTAAAAAAAAATTTAAAAAAAAAATATACATCTCCCACAAAAACCCCCAATAGCCATTTATCTTGGCAAAAATAATAAAAATTATATGGTCTTTATTAAACAGAATTGGCTGCAATAATCTTTCAAATCTCCCCATCACATGAAAGATATTCATTCAATTCTTTCTGCCTTCTCTTTTGATTCTGGCAAAGTCAAGAGTCTCAAGAAGAGCTCTATACCCTAGAATATAAGCTCCATGAGGACAGGGAGCTGTGTCTGTCTGGTTTATGTCTGTGTCCCAGAACCTAGAAAAGTACTTGGAGCATTTATTTCTTAAAAGAATAAAGGAGGGGCTGGGGTTATGGCGCAGTGGTAGCGTGCTCGCCTAGCACGCAAGAGGCATTGGGTTCAATTCTCAGCACCACATAAAAATAAAATAAAGATATTCTGTCCACCTACAACTAAAAAATAAATTTAAAAAAAGAATAAAGGAAAGAATGACTAGTCCTTTGCTTCCCTTTCTCAACTTCATCCATCTGAACTACATTTGCATTAAAAAAAAAAACTAATTATAAAAGGAAGAACCAAGCTACTGCTAGGTCAGCATTTCATAATCCTGACTCTACTGGCTGCTTGTTTCAGGAGGCGGGGAGGCTGTTCTGTACATGGTAGGATGTTTAGCAACACCACTGGCCTCTTCTTATGAGATGCCAGTAGCATCCTTCCCACCCAGTTATGGTCCAGAACTGTCTCCATGGGACACAATCTTCCCCAGCTGAGAATCCCTGTTCTTAGGCTGTAGAAGGTTCCCAAAGAGCTGACCCAGTCCCAGAAAACTGTTGTTTTTCATCTCATTCATGATGCTGAGACTGCATTAGAGGAAATCCTACCTACTCCCTGTCCACTCTGAGGTGAAGGCACCAGACAGGCCTGTGGTGAGAACAGTGGGTGGGAGGAAATATCTGGTAATGAAAAGCAGGCAGATGTCTTACACACAAATGAAGACTGAGCCGTGGGCCCAGGCCTTGTCTGTATTCCACAGGAGAAGCCCCTGCTGCCTAAGTGAAGATGGACTTGGTTTTTAATGATCTCCTCTAACCCTCCTCCACCACAAGGGCATTAAAGCATCTATACATTGTACCAGTAGCAAGGGATCCATCAGCAACAACTTCATTTAAAATCCAGCTTGGAGCATCTGCTCCTAATTATAAGCAAGGCTGAGATTCATTAATATCACCACAACAAGTTCAACAGGCTCTTCAGAAAACAGGCTCTGCACAGCACCCGCAAGACCAGGCGCAAATGTGAGGAAGGGCAACAGGTTCTGCTCCCAACCGTGGACAAGCTGAGCCTCTCACACCTGTTTCCCTGGCAAAACCCCACGAGATCAGAGAAACAGCCCACCCAGTAAAACTTGAGGACTGTGCCTCTTACCTGTGCTGAACCAATGCCCACACATGTCTTGGCACATCAGATCTCCATTCCATCCTCCTTCTTTGCCCAACAAAATAATAACAAAACAAACCACAAATACCCAATCCTGGGGCAAGGATGCAGTAAAACACACATTCTATAATTCTGGGGGTAGAACTGGTACAGCGTGGTAACATACATAGATGGTCTTTGAAATGCATATGCCACTATATCAAGCATTTCAAATTCTGGGAGTATAACAAAAAGAAATAATTCTAAATGCAGTTAGAATTTAGAATTCTGAATGTGCCCCAAACATTCACCATGTAATTATTTGGAACAAGGAGAAAATAGAAATAACTAATTCCTATCCTCAGACACATTGGTTTAGTATGTTGTAGGATATATATTCACTGAACTAATACATACCAATAAAATATCATTTACAAAGACCAATACCATATTAAAATATTTATACTGTGCTATTAGATGAAGGAAGAGAGAGAGACAAAGAGACAAAGATGGAGAGAGAATGCACTAGATCAAAAAAACAGCATGATATTTACTATGAAAATAAAAACTTTGGTATTAAAAAGTCTAGTGATGGGCTGGGGATATAGATCAGTTGGTAGAGTGCTTGCCTCGCATGCACAAGGCCCTCCCTGGGTTCAATCCCCAGCATCACAAACAAAAAAGAAAAGTCTACTGAAAGCAAATAGATGCCCCCCAAAAAGGGTTAAAAGTGCCAGTATGTTGGAGGAAAGTGACTTCTCTCTTTCTATAACTTCTAAATTATCCTTAAAATTTATCTATTGCTTTAAATTAGGAAAAGTAGGGTTGGGATTGTAGCTCAGCAGCAGAGCATTTACCTGCCATGTGTAAGGCACCGGGTTCAATCCTCAGCACTACATACATACATACATACATACATACATACATACATAAATGTATTTTGTCCATCTACAACTAAAAAGGTTTTTTTAAGTGCAATGTAAAGTCAAAAAATGATGGAAAACAAATGGCTAGACCATAAATTCATTGCTTCTATGTTCTCTTTATTTTTGTTAGTAGCACTTAAACCACTTCTTTATCTTTAACTGTGTATTGCTCCCTTCCCTCACTAGAACAAAAGCTCCATAAAGGCAGGCAAGTGCCTGACACACTCAATACTTTCTAGTAATTTGAGAGTCAGATTTTAGGTTTGCTTTTTTTTTTAATTTCTCAATCAGTAAAGCAAAAATATTGCTACCAGTGAAATTTCATATACTAGTAGTGAAAAAGCAAACTGGCCCAATCACTTTGGAAAAGTATTTAACCATATAGGTGAAAGCTGAATGTTCTTATGGTGACCTGTAGGGCAGAAACACAGCTAAGAGGTAGTGCACCTGCTTAGTTATACACAAGGCCCCAGGTTCAACCCCCAGTACTGAGAAAAAGAAGTTCATGGTAACCAGAATATTACACACCTAAAAATGTACCTGAATATGGGCTCACCAGATGACATGCCCAAGAGGATGCTATCACATAAGCACACCTGGATAACTACCTCAGTGCCCCTCAATAATAGAATATGCAAATCAATTGTAGAACATCCATACCACAAAGAGAATGAAGAAACAGCAGCATGTGCAGTGAGTGCTAAATTAGATGTTGATTCCAAGAAACCATGCACAAAACGGCACATCCTTATGGTTCCATTTTTGAAAGTATAAGAGCAGGCACAACTAATCCATGGTGCTAGACGCCAAGAGTGTTCTTCCTGCCAGAAGGACAGGCAGTGACTGCAAGGAGCACAAGATGGACTTCTCAGACACTCACAATATTCTGTCTCTTGACTTGTTTGCTGGTTGTGTGGTGGATTCACTTCAGGTACCTGTGACCTCCTATATTCCAATGAAACACACTCCCCAGAAACCCAGGGGTACTCAAGCCAGGGGATCTTTTCTGTGATTATGTCTCCATTTACTACACACCTTGACCTAGAGCTCTGACAAGACTAAATTCACCACACTTCAGCCTTTATGCACATCTAAACCTTTACTTCAGTTGTACAGACTGACACTCTCCCTCCTATTGGCAGTGTCCAGGTTCCTAGACTCAGGCAAAACATCAGAGGTCGTACATCTATCTCATAAGAGCCTAGGTAAGCTGAGGCCACTAAATCACCAGTCAGAGAAGAAGGCTTACATGACCATCCACCAATGGACCAATGGACAGTCTATTTGCAGACTTTTTCTTTGTAGAATAACCTCCAACAGATTTCCCAAACCATTGTACAACTCTTTTTCTGTGCTTTGTCTCAGACAGTATGTTTGTTTTTCTCCCTAAGTGAGCAGCACAGTGCCTAGAACAGGAGCCTTGCCACCAAGGCAAAAAACTAAATCAAACACACTGAATCAGGGTCCAGGGTAAACCATGGAAGGAGACTAAAGAAAGGGCTCAAAAAATCTTAGCAAAATTCTTTGAGGTATCAATTTTTTTAAGCCACCAAGCCTGGCACATAAAAATCTCACAATTTCTCAAACACCAGTGAATACAACATTATTTTATCTTTACTGTGAACAGCATTTTCACTTGCATTCACTGAAAGTGACACAGGCCTCATTTTTAAGAGGGCTGGTCAAAAGTTACAGACCAGATTCCCAAGTCCAAGGAAGGCTCTGATGGGAGTAATGCTGTGTCCTAAAGAAAGAACTGGACACCAACCAACCTAGCCCACCAAAGTCCCAAGGGAGTCACCATGTCCAATGAGACCTGAAACTCTCCAGATGGCCTTAACAATGGGGCAACAGGAAGGCCCCAGACAGCCACACAAGTCTCTTCAATAAACTTAATGCTTTCTCCCTCTTGGCAATAGTTTTATCAATTTTAGGTATCATTAATGAACTATTAATTATAGGAGATTCAGCCAAATATAGAGTAAAGCAAAGTTTCAGAGTTTGGGCTCAGAAACCAGTGGAAGGGCTTCAGAAGAAGGAATGCTGCCAACTCTTATTGATGATGCTAACTTTTCTAAACTTTGATGAGTCTGTTTTTAATATCCTATGATCCAAAATAATCTGGGCAACCAAACAAAATTATTTCTACACCAAGAAGAGAGGAACAAGTAGTGCCATTGTGCACTGAAGATCCTTCAGACATTTTCTGAGCTTCCAGCATTTGCATCTCTGTGCCCAAGGGCACACTTCCTAGGAGAGCAAACAGCCTTTGTGAACATCTACCACTCCTTGATTATTATTACGTGCCCTTAACACCACTTCAGTTTCAATACCCTTCTCACTATAGACTAAAACCAATGTCAGAGTCAATTTCCTTCAGCTCATCTATGCAGAAAACATATCAATTGTGTTAGAGAGGATGCAAGGCCAGACCACAGTCAAATGAAATTGGGCAAGCCCTCTGGAGACAAGAAGATTTGCTGAGGTGGTCTCCTGAGATTTTATCATGTGGAAGGTCCCATATCAGTTCTAATATGTCATGTGTGCAAGCATCCCTATGCCCTTGGTGCTGGTCAAACGTCAACTGTTATTCCACTCTAGGGAAACCTCATGACAACACTCTAAGACCATCCCAGACACACACACTGGAAGATCTTTCTTTCTACTGACATCGATGGGCCCTGCTGGCATAAAGAGAAAATAACTACTCATAATAAATCTTCAAAGTAAAATGCTCGTTTTGTCTAATATTTTATTACTTGTTGGAGCTAACAGCGTTGGCTCTTTGGGATGAATAGTAATTCCCCAGGAGTTTTTTAAAAATGCAGTCAGATAACTACCCACATCAGAATCACCTGAATTGTTTATTTAAAATGCAGGTTCCTGGATGCCACTCCTGACCTATTGACATCTGTGCTCTAGAATAGCAAGCTCAAATCTGCGTTTGAAACAAGCCCTGACAGTGACTTTGAGATTATAAAGTATCAGTCTGAAAATGCTGCTCTAGAACATCCCTCAGGGCACTTCTGTTTTCACCTTGGCATGGTCTTTCTCAGGAAAGGGTTAGAGTGATTCCATCTACAGTGTGAGACAGAAAAGGCACAGCTAAAATAGAAAACAGAGGCCTCCACTCTCTACATAAATGTTTTCTCCATGTTTTATTAGTGACAACATCATCTGGGACACCTGCAGTACATTCTGCTTCCCTGCCTGCAGCACAGACACCAACAGATTCTACATAAACAGCTGCTCACCCTCCACATAATCCAGTGGGGGAATGGTGATGGTGCTTGCTAGTGTGACATGTCAAAATCATACATGAAGAACATGAAAATTACTACCAAGAGTTGTATGACTCATCCTTCTTTCCTCCTCCACTGCACCAAAGTTCATTTTCAAGCATCAAATGGGAGAGAGTCTCCTGAGGGACATATTTTCACAGAACCATAAGAAAAGTTAATCCAAGCAAATTAATGTGAACACTAGTTATCATTTTTCTAGAAAAATTCCTTGTCTGTGAATGAGACACCATTATCTTCCTGTCTGTCATGAGGGCATAGGAAGAACCCAGATGCAAGGGCTGTAAAGAGCAAATGACACACAGCACTCCTCATGGGCCACCGCAGTGACCGCCTGTGTGTCAGTCTCTCCCCTAAACTGTGATCCCTGAAGCTGAAAAGCTTGCTTTTCATCTTTAGCCTCAAAGTCTGGTCCCCAGTTGATTCTTAGCAGTGGGGGTAGGGTAACAAGGAGCAGCCTCACAAATATTAATGTTATTTTTGAAAGATAAACATGACAAATCATCACTCTGTCTAGGAAACTCTACAGTGTCCTTATTTCTAAACAGTAGTAGGAATTGTCAGAGCTCTAAAGTCTAGGACACTTGACTTCCTGACCACAGCCAGGAAGGAAAAACTCAGATTGAAGACACAGGAGAAGTAGTAAGTATTCTGGGGAAAGGAGGACTAGGAGAGCAAGATGCATACAACGAAAGTTGCAGAAGAGGGGAGAAAAGAACAGGCCATCCTTCCAAGTACTGGGGCCATCTGTGTGCCTCACTTTCCACAATTGACTCACTCACTCCCCTGCCCCTCACAAATTATGTGTTCAATTGAAAATGTGTGGAGCGTGCTTCCTAAGCACCATAAAGAAGAGCTTGCTACTTGCAGGAATCCTGGGGCAAACACATCTGATGGAAGCTCCTCAAGGGCTTTCCCACTTCAAGACCTTTGGACCTGCTTGTTCCCACCGCATGGAACACAATCACCTCTGCTCCTTACCTGACTGGCTCCTACAATCCCGTGTGGCTCAGCCTCTGAGCCTTTCTCTTACTAGTGAGTTCCTCCTCATCCTCAGGATGCATTCTAAAAGCAAGAGTATCTCTACCTTCTTAGAACTTTTCTCAACCACACTCATGTAACTGTTTTGTGATTGTTTATCTGTCTACCACACTAGACCATAAGCTCCAGGACAATATGAACCCCATCTGTTTTCTGCACCCTGCACCTAACAAAGGAATGGCATAGCTGGCATTAGAAGAACATTTTCACACCAACAAAACACCTTGCCCTGCGTGAACTATTTGTTATTGTTTGGGTTTTCCTAAACTGCAGCCAATCTGTTTCAGCTGCATGAATTCTAGGCCCTCTGACTGACTGTAATGATCTGAAACTGAAGAGGTAGGTCTTTAGAGAGAAGGAACAAAGGTCTGGCCAAGCTTACTAGTATTTTCCAGCTGGTTCTAAAGCCAAACCTGGAGCCTGGGTACTGCCTGAACACCAATAAGAAGCACTGCAGGCTGCCACAGACACTACCCCCAAGGACAGTGATACCAATGTCACACAGCACCAAGACCAAATTGTAAGCATCTGATAACAAAGGATGCAAGGAAGCCATGGTAACACACAGGCTAGCTGGACCATTTGCCTCAAAATGGACCCCAGCCCCCTTCCCGCCCATACAGCCAGCCTGGGACCACGCTGCAAGATGAAATGAGGTTTTCCCTCTTGAGATGGGCTAGGGGCAAATGGATCAGAAATTAACAGACAGTTAGAGCTTAGTTGGTGTAACAAGTCCCCCAAGGATGCCCTTCACATAACTAGGATTTTGGCAGAGCTGAGCACAAACCCCTTCCCAGATATTTCATGATGGTTGTTGCTGGTTTCAGGAGGGACCCGGGGATCATGTGAAATATGATAGAGAGGTCTTCTCCACCAGGAGCTACAATTGGAAAGTAATAGGGAATGGGAAGTAACCTCTCACAGCCTTCCAGACTGGCAACCAATGGAGCAAAGACAGGCTCAAGGATCATGGAATTAATTTCCCAGCATGCTTCTAAGTCAGAAAGCAGCATCCATGGCTGTGTGCCAATGGCCCTCACTCATGAGGCAGAAGAGATGTGAGCCTTGGAAAACAAATTAAAACATCAGGGACACTGGCCACTCAAAGATCAGGAGCACCTATTTTGTGCCATATGTATACTCAGTCCTCAAAACCCCACAAAGTCAGTTTATTGTCCCAAGTATGCTGATGAGGAACCTGACACCCAAGTCAAGCTTATTCTGGGCAAGACTGGACTGAGAACTATCATTAAGAGTGGGCCCTTAGCCATGACATCACTCAGCCACAAGGAGCTTTGCACAGGATCAGAGATAGTTCCTAAATTGTGAGGGGGTTTTTCAGACTTTTTTCCCCTGTATCAGGTTCCTCCTGCTTCTCAACGATACTCCATATGTTGTTATCCACCACCACTGCCAATTACTGATAGAATGAACACATATTCAAAGCTAATGTGACTCACTGGGGTCACCCCTTTGCAATGAACTCCCACAATCCCTGGGTGTGTGCAAAGTTCTGACCTGGGAGAGTTCACTCATTCATTCCAATTCATCTAAACATTCCCTGAGCAGCTTCCTAGCTCTATAGTAAAGGTCTGAAGACAGCAAGTTCTATATAATAGTGTACCTGAAAGGAATTATAAAGTTGTGAAGTCCTATCTTAGAGATAGGGGTTAGACCAAAAGAAACCAAATAGTTTCCCAGTGTGTGACACCTAGAATTCCCACCTATCAGAACACTAGCACCACATACTTTTTATGTTCCAAAAGACTTTCCTTCCCCAGGGGTTGATCCAAGAGGTGAGCTTAGGGTGAAATTCAAGTCAACAAAATGCTTACTGACCAACTGGTGTGTGCAGAATATAAAATTTAAGATCTTATTTCAAGAAGCATCCAACTATTAAAGAAGCTAACATATAGGCATACACAACTATAAATTGAAGAATAATGCATAAAAGTGCTATAGGAATTAATATTAATAAAAATAAGCTGGGCATGGTGGCACACACCTGTAATCCCAGCACTTTGGGAAGCTGAGACAGGAGAATTGCAAGTTCAAAGCCAGCCTCAGCAATGGCAAGGCGCTAACTCAGTGAGACCCTGTCTATAAATAAAAACACAAAATAAGGCTGGGGATGTGGCTCAGTGGTCAAGTGCCCCTGAGTTCAATCCCCAGGATAAATAAATAAATAAAACATCCTTCTCTTATTGAGCATTTATTAAGCCAGACAATGCATTAAGCCAATTTATTCTTCATGCCAACGTGGCGAAGTCAGTCAACATAACAGACATCTGTCCTCCAGGCATGCATTTCTCCTTAAGGAATTGCCCTTCCACCACTCTCAAAACATGGGACCCAGTAGAGCCCCTACCATCACTAGTGCCAAGTCTCAGTTCCAGCCCTGGGCATGTAACACAGCCCTGCAAAACCATCACATTCTACCAACTTGGGCAAAGGGGCTGAGGAATGGGTACATAACACAAGTAAATCTGACAAGTCTTACTCATTCTAGAACTTTAATTGGCAATGAGACATAAAACTTATATGATGATGTAACTTTGCCACTATGTGGAATTAATCAGCCTGAGAATACTACTAACATATGGGGAAATAAAGTCCAAAGACAAGGGGGCAGGGAGAGAATAACTGGCATACACAAACTCCAAGTCCTATGAGGTTATCTTGTGCCTCTGGGTCTAGCCTTACAAGAACCCACAGTTTATCAGTAGAATTCTCAGTTACACACTAAGTTTTCCATTCTATTTAAGGCAGCTTGGACTAGATTTCAGTCACTTACCAAGTCCTCAACAATAGTATAGTATTCTCCCAATAAAACAGATGAGGAGTCAGAGGCTCAAAGAGAATAAGTAACTTGATACTGCTTTAAATTAACTATGTAACATTTTGTGGGGACTGTAATGATATGGTGCATTTAAGCCAGAAATCTGCAACAGTGTCAACCTGTTCAGTGGCTCAGGGCATAACTTTTCTCTCTATCCACCAATGCCAGGATGGAAACAGGTTGTTTGTCTGGCTGTGGTCACTTTCATTAGTGATGGGTTAATTTCGTGCTTACCTCCACAATGAGCGTGCTGGCCTCTGGAGTCCATCTTTCTGCAGGGGTCTAAACTCTTCATCCTGAGCACATCTTATATTTTGGTGTCCATCTTTCTACAGGGGTCTAAACTCTTCATCCTGAGCACATCTTATATTTGAGTGTCATACTGGATAACATATGGTAAAAAAAAAAATACTTGTACCCTTAGGCAAATTATTGAAACTCTTACAGGAAATTCCTTTTGTTTGTAATTATCGCATCTGGGGAGATGTGATCAAGCATAAACTTGAATCTGAGGAATTTCCCAAAGAATACATAGAACTTACGTTACCATAGGGAAGGTAAAATAAGTCCTTCTGAGTCCGTCTGATTTGAGACACTAAGTTGGGCTTGAAATACATTATATTGAGTAAATAAATAAGAAATGATGTATTATAAAATATTTAATTACTAACATTACTTTGTCTCAAGCAAGATAAAATAGTTGAGCTAATGATTAGGTCCCATTCCTCTAGAGGAATATTATAGGTCCAATTATCCACTTGGAGCCACTTCTTGGTTTTGAAAATAGCCTCATCAGCAGAGAGGAAAGTACTTATCCTCCCCACAATGCAGTCCAGCTGAAATCCTGTGGGGTTGGGGAGACCCAGGAGAGGCAGGGCATTCAGCCTGAGAAGGTCAACTGGGGCAAAAAGCTCTCCTACACCTGCCAGGCAAGATCTAGCTTTTCTGTGGAAGGGAAAACTAAGGTAAGGACAGAAAAGATAAGAATGCTCTTAGGCCTATCAGCTTTCAAATTGTTCCTTTATAATGATCTCTGTGAAATAATTATTTCTATCAGTGGTCATCTGGTCCAGGGGATTTAAGATAGTGGGTTCATTAAAGAGAGTCAGGATCACAGACTCATTTAAGTCTCCTTGAACCTGTTTAATCAAAATGATTTTCTGCTACTCTCCATTACAAGCTGAGTTTCTGTGGTGACAGATTAATGACTGATCCACTAAGCCATACCACCTCTCTTGTCATCAGCCCCACCAACTGAACCAGCCCCTGTTCTATCAATAAGCTCCACTTGCCCTTGAAACTCATTATAGCTGAGATGCTAAGATCAAATGAGCAGATCTGATGCTTGCTGCCACCCCAGTTCTGCTTGCTACAGAGACCACCAAATTCCACAGAGTATGCACCAGAAGGAAAAATGAGGAAGGGCCTGTCCCTGCACTCTCATTAGAATTACAAACCCAGGTCACTCTGGAGTAAGATAAATGCCAGCCAAGGCAACATTTCTGATTCTTTGGGCCTGATAAAGGTAATTATTCTGGAGTTAAATGTCAGAGCTAGTTTTATGTGTGTAAAAGAAAGAAAATGCCATGTTTAGTGTAAGCAACAATATTATTTTAATCAAATCAGAAGCTTATTAGTAGGAGCCGATAAGGGCTGACATGACTTCTACAATAAGCTGGCTTCCCAATGCTCTTTGTCTTAACCTAAGGTTCTCTACTGATCGCCCACAGGCTCTAAGCAGGGAAGATTTGCAATGTGATGTCAATGGAGTCCCACACCCAAATCCACCCAGCCCTTGAGTGGCTATAGGCCCCAGGGCCTCTACATCCCAGTTCTGAAATTTTGACCAGTAGACTTAAACCTCCCACCAAACAAGGAATGATAATAGTATTTCTTTTATTAGATCATTATGAATAGTGAATGAAATAACACATAGGAAGTACCATAAACAATGCCCGGCACACTAAGTGTTTCATACATGTTAGCTATTATCGATTTCTGAAATGTTTCAATCTTTCAATTACAACCAGAATATATTTCCTTTATAAGAAAAGCCTTATTTAAAAAAACATAAAATAAAAAATAAACTTATGGTAACATAACAGTGGCCAAGAGGTTACATAAGAGATTTCATTTATTAATCCCTTCACCTTTATAGCATAGTGCCTAACACATGGTAAGCAAGTATTTGCTGAAATGAATGAATGAAGAATGAACAGGGGCTGAGATTGCTGGCTCAGTGCTAGAGTGCTCGCGTAGCACGTGTGGGGCACTGGGTTCAACTCTCAGCACCACATAAAAATAAAATAAAGGTATTGTGTCCATCTACAACTAAAAAAAAAATTTGAAAAAAAGAATGAACAGAAGGACTTTTCCTTGTGGAAAAGTCACAGAAAGTAAAAGTCACATCAGATTAGTACTATCTTGATGTCTCAATCTCAAACCACAAAGGAGTTACGCTGTACGACAGCTAGCGACAAGAAGTCATTATAAACTTGATATAAACATTTGCCTTCTGCATCTCCTCCTTTATATTGTACTTGTGCAAAAGTCCAGGCCTCCCTATGGCCAAAACATCCCAGTTGCTAGTCTTTGTAAAAGAATAATGGCCAAACTAACAGACCACAAATGCATTTAGGAGCAATCATCTGAATATTGTTGTATTTCTCCTGGATTCTTAACTCTAAGCAACAAGCCATGAAGTTGTTCTGGAGGTTTTACTTCTGCAACAGAGAGAATGAATAGTTGTGTGCCTAGAGAACACAAGTGATAAGTAGAGGCTGCTAAGTCATCTCTGGCTTGTTATAGCACACACAGTAGTCAGGGGAGCCTGGAACACGCATCTCACCATCATATCCATTTCAATGTTGGCCCAGTAAAAACCACCAAAGAATACCATCACCTCTCCAAAAAAGAGCTCTTAGCTTTCATTTTCCCACACTCAAACTTAACTTCTAAATATCCTGCCCCTAAGTCAAACAAATTAACAAGTAGTTTTCTCACACATGAGTTTCAAAAATTGACAAGCATCTTCACAGTAATCTTAGGACACAGCCTTTCAGAGTTATTCAAGGCTTTGGAAAAACAACAACAAAAACCATAGCAAAGAGTCTGGGGCTTTCTCAACCAAACACAAGGCCTGGCTCAGTGAAAAAGATCAGGCTGATTGAGCGACTGCAGCACTAACTGGGGCTACTGTCCACTGAGTAGCTGATTTCTAGAAAAAACAACATTTTACTCCCTGAATCCAGAGGACCCAGGCTTTGTAGTTATTCCAAGTAAATGACCCAACTAAAGACACTTGAACTTGTCCTGAGAGAGCATTTAGCATGAATTTTGCAACACTTTCAAGAGGTTAATGGCAGTAAATTGTGTCTGAGCCATTGCTGGTATAAAACAACTCCATGAAGCATTAAAAAATGTTGATAATTGATGATGTCTGAGATTTTTTTTAATATTTTTAGATGTTTTTAATGATATGCTGGATCAAATAATCATTTTTACAAATTATATACTGCCAAAAATCGTAGTTCAATACATAAAACTGTAATGCATTTAAACATTAAAAGCATCTCTCTTTTTGTTGGTAAGCCTTGAATTTTTTTTACAATAACTAAGGCAATATTTCTTAAACATAGGGATTACCTTGTATATTTGTTTAAAATATGGATTCTAGCACTCACCCCAGAAACATGGAATCAGAACCTCCAGGGGAAGATCCTGGGTGCTATAATTCAGCAAACACCCCAAGTGGGCCTCAATATCAATCAAGATTAGGGAAAAAAAAAACATTGATCCAAGGATATAAAATGTCAGCACTACTCGTAAGCAAGATTAGAAATGAAGCCCAGTTTTTAAAAATATGAAGGTAAAGAAGAATTAAGAATGTCATACTTAAGATACAGTGAGAAGCACAAAAGCAGAGCAGGCTTTTTCATAACCCAAACACACCAACAAGCACAAGCACTCCCATTCCACCCCTGCTATGGGAATCAAGGCACCTGCAAAGGCCACCCTTCACTTCTACACTTGGCCCAATTTGCCCAGCTCTATCAGAATTTCGCATCTGCCCTTTTCAACTCTATCTGAAAATGTAAAACAAACCAAAAGCACCAAGCAAAATGATTTGTACCCTATGTGAGTCAGTGAATAAAAGCCTGATGGTTTGGGCATCTTTTTCAGCCATAGACAAAGGTAGTCAGTGCAGGACTCATCCGATCTAAGCAGAAGGAGGTATCAAGTATGATTAATAGAGCAAGCAAGAGCACATGGTGAGATGTGGCAGGAACCTTGATGGGGTGGGAGAGGGCTGCGGGGAGTATATCTGCTGTAAAAGTAAGGCCCCAAATAACTGTAGAAGTTCATAGGCTCCTTTCCAGGAGAAGCAGCCCACCATCAGCTATGGAGAAGAGAAAGAGGAATGGAGAGTAGACAGATAAGCAAACCCCACTCAAAGCTATGAGTGCATCTGCTGCTCTAGAAGGGAACCTAAAGAGGGTGCGCTTTAGAAAGCACAAAGAAACAAACATCTGGCATTCATTTAATTCCCTATACCTTCTCCCTGCAAGAGATACTAAGAATAGGACTATGAGGAATCCAGTGGAGATGAGTAGAAGACCTCCACTTATCTCCCACCTTGAGGAACCTATAAACCATGGCCTATAACAAAAGGGGGGGGGGGTGTTGTGTGGTATGGATCAAGCTATTTAAAAATACATGCATGCTGCTAAAAATATTTGCTAAACATTAGTTTAGCAAAAATATTAGTGTAACCTAAAACTTCACCAGAAACAAAACAGCAATGCATTTGAACATAAAAATTTTCTTTTCGTCGTTAAGCCTTGGACATTGTTACAATATTTAAGGCATCCCAGGGACAGAAACTCCTAATGTTAAGTACCATAAAATATCACACTTCCAAGTCCCCTTGAAGGGCACTGCCCCAGCCACCTGGGGCAGTCTTTGAAGGAGCTGGCAGCAGCTCCCACTGCACAGAAGGGATGCCATCTGCTGAAAGACTGAACAGGTGCCTATTGCCCCCACATCTTCTGGGGCACACCTGGGAAGTGGCAGCCAACTCTGGGGCAGAAACAAGTAGCACAGGTGCTTCTGGGTCCAGGAATAAGTTTCTTCCTTCCCAAGCCTCTCCTTCAGGGATATGGTCCAATTCCATGGGCCACCTGCTCTCTTTCCCCCTCCCCTAAAGATTCAAAGGGTCAAACTTCCATGGTCGTCCCCAACATTTTATCAGGTCCATTGTCAGGCAGCCCTCCACCCTGACCGCCTCTCACACCATCCATAACTGACTCCCTAATAAATAAGCTGGGCTCATCCCCAAACCTAGCCTCTCCAGTAAAAATTTTTCTAATACATCCCCAAAATGGTCCAAATCACTGCTGCCCCAGGAAGCTTCTCCCTTGGGCTTGGCCAAGGCAATCATTGCCATCAGGAGAATTCATAAGCTTAGAGAGTCTCTCTCTTCATAGTTGCTTGGGTTTGTGCCGTATTTTAATGCGATCACCTGCCCCGGTCCTACAATACATACACCTGAACAACAGGTATCCTGCAAGAGCATCAAGCCCTCAAAGTTCCCTTTAAAGTTCCTCTCAGGCAAGAGGCACCCCTTGAAGCTCTCGGTGGGAGGTCTGCACCTGGTGCAAGACCTACAGCCCCCCTCTCCAAGAGACCCCTCCCCCGCCCCGCAGGATCAAGCAGCAGCAGTACTCACGTCTCTGAAGCGGTTCCAATATTTGTCGCGGTCATACTGGGAGACTGTACTCAGCCACTGGTCATTGTCTAGGAAATTGCCGTTATCAAGGCCCGCGCCTCGGGCAAAAGCGTCCAGGTGCCGGCTCTCGACTTGGAGGAAGCACCACGCCGCGGCGGCTGCCGCGAGCACCGCGATCGCAGGCATCTGCGGAGTAGGGGCACGACAGAGCCGTGAGCCCCTAGGGCGACCGGTCCCAGATGGAAAGGTGGGGATCTCACAGCGGGGACGGGGTCGTCCCTAGCACACCTGGGGCGCTTGCTGCGGATCTAGAGACCTTGGGACCTGTCTCACGCATGGGGACTCAGCTACAAATGCAGAGGCTAGGATACAAATTCAGCGCAGCTAGCAAACTACAGAGGACCCCTCTCACCTGTTCTCTGGGTGCCCCACAGAATACTGCTCTCAGGTCAGGGGCGTGGGTACCCCTCCTCAAAAACCCGGAGCCCGGGATCCGCAAGCAGCACTCCCACAGACGGTGCCCACAGCTTGGAGGCAGAGAGAGGGTGAACAGGGCTCTGAGCAGCAGCGCAGGCTCTGGCAAAATTGGAGGCGGGTGGGGTGGGGGGTGTCCGCAACTGGGGACTCCGGTCCCTAGCTAAGGGAAAGGAAAGCTTCCCCCGCCCAGCGATTTCGGGTGCAAGAGGGGCGCGCGGAGATACCCCCAGGCCCTGACCCTGCCATCCCTCCAGGTGGGCAGGGGAGGTCCCAACTACGCCAAGTTGGGGCTCTAGGTTCCGTGGGGCACGTACCTTGGGGGCCGGCCCGGGTCCCCGCGTCCGCGTTGCTCGAGCTCCTGTGGCGCGTTCGCAGAGAAAGCTTATCGCTGGCTGGCTTCCCTACGCTCCTGCCACCAGCCGCCGCCGCCGTGCGTCTGACCGCTTTGTGAGCCCGCAGCGCTCTGGCTGGGCTCGCTCGCCGGCTCGGGCGCGGCGTCCGCGGGCGGAGAAGCTGGAGAGCGGGAGCCGAGGCCTCTGGCGCCCCCTGGCGGCTACGTGCTGCCGTGCGGCTCGCCAGACAGAACGCCAGAGCAAAAAACGTGGGTTATTCACATCTCAGTGCAAGGCAGACACAAGCTTTCAGGCCCTGGCCGTGCAAGACAGTTGAGGGAACTGAGGGTATAGAAGGCCAAGCAGCTTCCAGCGTTGAGGCATCCTCAGAATCGAGGTCGTCGGGTCACCGGGCTCAGAACCATCTTGGTGAAGACAGGAGAGAGCTTCTTTAAAATAGGGATTGCTAGCTTAGGCCCCCCAATTTGCTGAATCAGCATTTCTTAGGAGGGTCTCCAAGAGTCTGCATTTTTTTTTAAACAGGCTCCCTGATGCTTTTTATGCACCACAAAGTTTGAGTGAATTTCTGCTCTGCTTAGCCTACTGTATCTGCATTCTATGCTCCCTGGGGGCCCACATCTGTTAGTCTCCTGTGGAAGCCCTCAAGCCTTCATTTCTACATCCTTGTCCCCACGTTATCCCTGTGGTATCCCTCAGTGTTGATTCTGTCCCTACCCCTTCAGAATTGTCCCCAGCACTAGTCTGTTGGATTTTCCTAGAGGGGGTGAAAGGCAAAGAGGCGAACTGGATGAGGCTTTGGGACAGAGAAGAGCAGACAACTAGCCTCGCCCCCATCCCTGACCCCTTCCCAAATATTCAGTCATGTTTGATTTAAATAAGGCTAAGAGGACTTAACACCTTGTACCTGCCACCTTCTCTGTACTACAGACCATTCTCCAGACACCAAGTGTTCTTTTAGAATGAGTCTGGCCACACACACAAGCTCAGAACTTCATAATGCTTTGCTGAGAAAGATCAGAGTCCGGGCTGCAGCCCTAGGCCCTATACATCTGACCCCTGTCCACCTATCTGGCTGCCTCTCACCCCACTCCTCCTCCAGCCCTGACTTCTCCAACAGGCTGGCCTTGGGGACAGACCCCAGTGGAGATAGGCACCCTCCAGCACTGGGCCTTTACCTCTGTCTGGACTAATGTCTGCCCCAACTTGACCCTCATTAATGAACCTCTCCACTTATTCATCCTCAGTTTTTCTGAGACTTGCTAGCTTGTGGACCAGGCCAGGTCCCTGGTGATACTGTCCTTGAGAACATAATGCTGCTCCAGCTGCAAGTTCACTGCGCTGGAAGTCTCTTATTCCATGTCTGTCCAGCCCATGAGCTACAACTCCATGAGGGAAGAAAGTAACCTTGCCCACAGCTGCTCCCAGTGTCCAGGAGATAAGCCCCAGGCACATAGCAGCACTCAAACAATACCTGATGAATGAGTAAATGAGGAGCAGCCCAGCAAGCTGAACCATGCTCTCAGCCAACAACTGGGGTGTAGCCAGTTGTGAGTCATGCTGCCATAATTTGGTTGTGTGTATTTCATCGTGAAAATGTTTTAGGTATTCAATGTCATGTCCTGAATATATCAGAGTGGAAAGAGAGGCTTAGAAATGATACAAAGAATGTTTCTTCTGTTCCTAGAAACCCAGGCAGTCAGCACTTCCTCATTACTCTGTCCAGTTTGACAGTAAAACTTCCCCAAAGAGTGATCACTGGATGTCATTTTTGCTTCCTCACCTTCAACTCATTCCTCAACCTGCTCCAGTCTGCCTGTCAACTTCACTAACTGAATAGACTCGTCACTTCAGCAGTCACCTCCAAGCCTCCCCTAGGGGGCCTCTGAGCAATTTCTGTGGGCTCCCCTGGTGCTGTCCCTCTTGGCTTTCCTGTCCCCATTGGTCATTCCTGCATCTATACCAGGGCTTCTTAGGGTGAAGATCGAGGCCTTGTGCTGTCACCATCTGAGCCCCTCCCTAGGTGCTCCCATCTGTCCAGTCCTCGCCTGAGGACACAAGTGCAATCCCAGCCTGCAAGTATCTCAGGACTTCCAATATACATCCAGCTTCATACTGGATATCTCTTCCAGATGACCCCTGGGTATAACAAACTTTCCCTCCAAACCCGTGCTCTGCAGTAAAGGTATCCATCCACATAGCTGCTTAAGCCAGATGCCTGTGGATCATCTTCAGTTTCTCCATTTCCCTACCCCTCACTTCCTGTGCCTCAGCAAGTTGGTTTGTTCCACTTCCAAGTGCCTTTGAATGCATCTACTTCATGCCACCTCCATGGGCACACCCAGTTTACTTGACCATCACTTCTCACCCAAAGGACCACAGTAACTTCCTTGCTAATTTTCTTGATACTTTTCTTTCCCCTACAGCCAGTTATCCACTCATGAGTGAGAGAAATCTTTTTGAAACAGAACTACCAATCACTAGAATCATAAAAGCTTTTAATGACTTGCCATAACACCAAAACAAAAACCCAAACTCCTTCCCATAACTGACAAAGCCCAGCACTATATGGCCCCTTACTCCTGCCCTTTGTGCCCTAGGCTCTGGACACATTCTTCCTCGTGTTTCTGCCAACACACCAAGCGTGTTTAGCATCTGTTCCTCAACTCAATTTTAATTCCAAGAGAACAAATGCATTGTCTGTTTTCCTCCTGTATCCCCAGGCTTATCTCAGAACCCAACATTTAGTGGGCACTCAATAAATACTTATCCAGTGATCGAATAAATGAATGGAGCAAATCCCATAGCCCCTAATGCATCCTAAATTTCAAAAACTCTGTCTATAGCATCTCCTTTGGATCCCCTTAAATCCCTTGTTCTATAGAATCCATCTCCCTTTTCAGGGGGAAACCTGTCTCCAGTTTGATGAGAAGACATCCACTTTTGACCACACTCCAACCTCATAACTGGAGTCTTCCCTGTAACAAGCACGAGTCAGAAAGGCAGCCAGCACAGCCCAGGGAGGGACGGGGGTGCTAGAGCCGGCCTGAGCCAAGAAAGGACATAACCTTGGAGTAGAGTAGGGAGGCTGGAAGCTGGAGACCTGCCATCCGCGCAGCCTGCACTCCTGGGGAGGAATGTCAGATTTATTCAGCTGCGGGAAGCACCCAGGACCAAGATCGATACTGAGCCTTGGGGCTGTATTTCTGCTTTTCATTGGCTTATGCACAACTATAATAACTCCTTGTTTTAACATAGTTCTTATTTCCAAAGTGCCCCACATGTTTTATTTTCAGTTTAATGGATCCTCAAACATGTGCTCCTGGCGAGACTAAAGCAGACATAGCCATCATCATTTTATGTGAAGGAAAAGGGAGCACAGAAAGGCTAAATTGTGAAGGTCACAGACAGAGAGAAAGATGGTCTAGCAATGGAAAGTTCTAAGTGTAGCACCCCCTCACAATGCTATACCAGCTAGAATTAGAACCACCCTCTGAGCTACATCAAATAACAAGGGTGACTATAATTCTTATCAACCTGGGTTTATTTTTAGCTGCAAACTCGTATGTCTATCTGCTACATGGCATCTCCATTTCACAATCTCTAATTCCTGAAGTCAATGTATCTAAAATGGAATGCTTGAGCTGCCTCTCCTGGTCAGAACTTCTCCCCTTCTGTCCCTACTTTAGAAAGACAACCACCACCCCAAACCCTAGTGTAATTTTGACCTCAGTTCCCACCTTCAATGACTCCCCCACTGCTCAAGTCTAGTTTTACACTTTCTAATTCCCCTCATCCTCCCTCACTGCTGAACCCCAAGAGCCTCTTTCCCCGCTCCTCTCACCTGTATGCTAGCGAGCTCCTGACGGGAGTCTCCTTCTCTCAGCTCACCACATGTCATCCTTCCTCCACACAGGACACAGAAAATGGTCCTTCTCCACGCGAATGTGACAATTGATCTTTACTTATTGTTCTTCCTGTGCTCTCAGTACAAAGACCCAGCACCTCACCTTGACACCATGTGCCTCCTCCTAGGTCCAGAGGTCTCCAGCCCCGTCAGTCCCCACCCATTCCTGCCCCTGCTTCTCTGGTCACCGCCCCTGCACCACAGAGCCTTTCCTATGGGGCTCCTTGGGGTCTGGATGTTCTCCTATATGCCTACTCTTCTCCTGACCAGCCTCCACTCCCCTCTTAGGCCACAGCTTTACTACAAGTCCCCAGAAAAGATTCCCCTGATCCCCTCAGCCTTGAGGCCTTCATCACAGCTTCAGAGTTGCTTAATGTCCATCTCCCGCCAGACACTTAGTGGCACATAGACAGGGGCTGTGTCTGGATCTATCTCACTTGGTATTGAATCCATGGTACTTTTAAAAAAAGCATCCAGTGCACTGTAGGTGCACAATAAATACTAACTGAATCAATGAATGCTCCAAGCTTGGTGTATGTAGTTTCTTTCCTTCTTAGAAGCAAAGAAGCTCCCAGGTTTCATTCAGAGATTTTAATCCCCAAACACCCCTCTGATGGAGGGTGCAAACAGTGAGGTAATGACAATGATCTTTCCACTCCCAGGCTTTCAGGATGCTACGGGAATATACTCTGGGCCCAGGAAGAAAAGGAATAAAATAGATGCATTCCTTGGCATTGTGGAAAACAGCTCACCCAGCAAGGGCCTGTAACTTTTATGAACACATTGATTTCACCTATTGATTATATGTATTCAGCAGAGCCAGACTCACTCCATCTCTCCACATCCCCCATAGCCATCCCCACCCCCATACATATAGCCTCTTGCTTTCTTCTTCCCATGCAGAGCCATGGTGAATGGGCAACCTGGCTCAGGAGGAATTGATTTTAAGCAAATGAAAATGACCACCAAAAAAGTCTAATGGCCAAGCGACTATGCGGGGACAGAGAAGAGGGTACCAAAGTCCCGAGCACAAGAAAAAAATAGATCATGAAAGCCACAGTGCTAATAACAACATGGTCTGGAATATATGTACGGTTTACTGAACAAGGTGCTAAGTGGGAAATCACACTATTTTCAATTAAGATTGTATATATGGGGCTGGGGTTTGGCTCAGTTGTACAGTTCTTGCCTAGCATGTGTGAGGCACTGGGTTCAGTTCTGAGCACTGCATATAAATAAATGAATAAAATAAAGGTCCATCAACATCTAAAAAATTGTTTTAAAAAAAGATTATACATGCACCAAAAGACACCAACAACTGTGATTTGCTGAACATGGTACCAAAGGACTTTATGTGATTCATGTTCCATGATGATGAGGGGACCTTTCCCCACCTCTAATAGCGATGACAGCTATGATAACCTGGTGAAATAGTGTGAGGTTGCCTTGACCCTCACCTGTGGTCCTCTGGGCAAAGTCTAACAAGATGGCCAGAGGTCATGGTAGAAAGACGTCTAGGGACTGATGCATTTGTGAAAAGTCACTGGGGGTGGGGAGGGAAGACCTGGGTTGCTGTGGGGAAGGCAGAATATTCATCTAATCATTCAATAATCAACTACTCAGCTGACTCTTTGTACCAAACTAGATGATTCAGGGGACACACAAGGAGACTAAGATAGATATATCCCATCCTCATGGAGTTTGTTCCAATAGAAGACCTCAACCCATTCACAACACTAGAGGAAAGCTCGTTTCACCCAGCTGGGAAGGATTTGTCTTTGACTCCCCTGTGTTCCTGCAGGTTCCCAGTAAACTCTGATCTCCTTCTATCTGGAATGTTCTATCCTCCAAATCTCCAATGACTGAAATAATCACTATAATTTATAAGACACTGTCAGCTGTCACATGCATCACAATTTCAGAGAGGCCAAAATAACTTGCATCTTAGAATCTGTAAATCAGTGTAATGCCTGCCTCATAGGGTTATCAAGAGGATTAAACAAGTTTAAATTTGCACTGTGCCTAGAACGAGGTCTTACTCATAGTAAATGCTATGGAAGTGCTTATTTGTCAAGTTAAAAGCGCAAAAGTGCCTCACTTAAAACCACGAGGGAGAGGCCACCATCATCCCTTTCTACAGCTAAGGATCTTGAGTTTTGCAGAGGTTAAATGGCTTGCTCAAGATTAGGAGGCATCTGAACCCAGAAAAATACTCTTTCTGGTTCCGGAGTCCATGGTCTAAGCCTTGATGCACTCTCTCCCCCACACTCTAAGGTGGACATGTGAAGCCATTGATCTCTCGTGATTGTGTAACAAGCCCTCAGAGACTGGAAGACAATTTTCTCTTCCCTCAGAAAAGTCATCTCAACTCTTTTCCTTTCTTCGTATTACTTTGTATCCATTTAAAGAAACATGCACCCACATGTTGGCATCAGCCTCCACCCACACTACAAAACTTTGAAATAGGTTGGGAGGGGGCTTCTCGCCTCTCAGGGTCCATGCCAGATCACGGCCTTAAAAACAATCTCACAGTACGGATATGATGCAGGTTCACACCTTGGGGACTTGGAGGCAGGTGAATGTTAAATCAACAGAGCTTGGCCATGCCTCCAAAAGATAATTTGTAAAAGAGGCCTCAGCTCAGCAAGGACCCCAAGACTAGAGCAAAGTGAGTTCCCTGTGGAAGAAGCTCTCCAAGAAACTTTCAAGCTGGGATAGAAACAAAAGAGCAAAACTAGAACTGGAGGAGTCACACGGAGCCTAATGGATCTGGTAAACACAGCAAATGAACCAAACCGGTTTGCTGAGCCCCAAAGAGACATAGTCTTCTTGGATCATGAAATAACACAATCAGATTCCTAGAACTACCAAGGTCAGCCAGGTGCAGCAGCAGCACACGCCTATAATCCCAGCACTTTGGGAGGCTGAGACAGGAGAATTGCAAGTTCAAAGCCAGCCTCAGCAACAGCAAGGCGCTAAGCAACACAAAAATAGGGCTGGGGATATGGCTCAGTGGTCAAGTACCCCCTGAGTTCAGTCACTGGTACCAAAAACAAAAAAACAAAAAAACAACTATCAATGTCAAACCAAACCAAACTTCCTGTAAATATTCCCTTCCCAAATTTCCAAAATAGAATACAGACAGGTCAACAAGATCTACATACTAAATTGAACCAGCTCAAGCACCCAGGAAGGCATGAGCTTTAATTGTCATCACCACCATCATCATCATCATAAGAACATAAGATCTATCCTCTTAACAGATTTTTAAGTATACAATACAGAATTATAATCTATATGCACAATCTTGTACAGCAGACCTCTAGAACTTATTCATCTCCTGTAATTGAAATGTTATACCCATTGGTAAACAACTCTTCATTTCCCCTCTTCCTAACCCCTGGAAACCCTCATATTCTCTGTGCCTCTGAGATTCACTATGTTCAATACCTCATGTATGAAATCCTGCAGTGTTTGTCTGTCACTGGCTTATATTATTCACATGATCTCCAGGTTTATCCATACTGACACACACTGTGGGATTTCCTTCTTTTTCATGCTGAATAATATTTCATTATGTATATATCACACTTTCTTTATCCATTCACCCATCAATGGACATTTAGGTTATTTCTACATCTTGGCTATTGTGACCAGTGCTATAATGAACTAAGAGTGCTAACACCTCTTTGAGATTCTGACCACAGTTCTTTTGAATAAATACCCAAAAGTGATATAGCTGAATCATATCTTAGTTCTATGTTTGAGTTTTTGAGGACCTTTCATACTGTTTTCCACAATGGCTGCACATTTTGCATTCCCATCAACAGTGTACAATTGGAACAACAGGTTCCAATTTCGCCTCATCCTCACCTATACTTGTTGTAGTTTGTTTTATTGATAACAGCCATCCTGACAGGTATGAAGTGATATCCCTTTGTAGTTCTCATTTGCATTTTCCTGATGATCAATGTCATTGAGCATCTTTTCATATACTTGTCTGTCTCCTATGGAGAAATATCTATTCGAGTCCTTAGCCCATTTTTTAATCCAATTATTGATTTTTTGCTATTGGGTTTTAGGAACTCTGTATATATTTTGAATTATATTATCTTAAGGCAAACTAGTCCCAGAATGCCTTGACACCAACAGGGAGACACAAGCTTCCATCATTGTGCCATTAATGCAGTTTCACACTCTCACAAAAGTTGGGTCAAACATCGGCTCTACCTCCTACTATCTAGGGACCCTCATACAAGTTGATTAACCCCTCTGGGCCCATTTCCTTATTTATAAAATGGGAATGATATGCCCTCTTTCTAGGACTGAGGGAGAAGATTAACCCATTTTGTCCATTGTCCTAGAAGTAAAACACCTCTAAAAACTTAAATATAAATTGGGCACAATGGTGCACGCCTGTAATCCCAGCACTTTGGGAGGCTGAGATAGGAGAATCACGAGTTCAAAGCCAGCCTCAGCAATGGTGAGGCACTAAGCAACTCAGTGAGACTCTGTCTTTAAATAAAACACAAAATAGGGCTGGGCTGGGGATGTGGCTCATTAGTCAAGTGCCCCTGAGTTCAATCCTTGATACCAAAACAAAACAAAAACAAAAAAAAACCTTCAATATAGCATATAATATATAATACAATTGTATAATAGCAAGAATTATTAATTATAATATTAATTAGTACATTAGTACAATAATATATAAGCTCTAGATTATTATACCATCCCATTTTAATGCATCTGTGTCAATTTCATTGAAACATTCACAGAATTGAAAACTTGGAACTTAATGGGTTAAGAGGTATGTAAAACCCACAGTGTATAGAGTCTGCACATGAGAAACATTATATACGATATGGCAGTGTCAATGCCATTCTTAGAGGATGCTTTTCGACTTACCATGAAATTTCTTATTAAAGTCTCATGCAAGAGGCTCACACAGCAGGTCATTTCACCCCTTTATAGACTGAGACACTGAATTTTTAACTACTTCCACACTCATCTCCCCTAGATTTTTCTTAAGGTCAAAGTGTTAGGAAGAATTTACCCGGCTACACACATATTCACATATAATTTACAGATGCCTACAACTATGAAAGACATCCTTAGGCAATTTGCAAGTTGCATTTGTATCATTTCACTCAAAGCACGAAGTGAAAAGGGAATTATCCATCCAGGGAGAATTGCAGGAGAGACAGCAGGGGTCCCTAGAAATTCTCCCAACATCTTCAGTGGGAGAACACTAAATTCAAGAATTTAGCATCTGCCCAACAAAGGAATATTATGGAAGGCATTAAAATGATGGCTATAAAATCCATGAAGCAACATGGGGAAATGTAGAGTGGAAAAAAATCAAGTTGCAGAGTTGAATGTGCAGAATTATTTCAGCAGAAACCGAAAAATAGTGAAAGGAAGCACATGGGAACAAGTGGTAGCTGTTACAATACAATTGTGCTATTGTGGATAATGACTTTTTGTTTTGTTTTTTTTTTCCCAAAGGTTCTTCCTTAACATGGAATTTCTTTTTTTTTTTTTTTCCTGTACTAGGAATTGAACCCAAGCACACTTACCAATGAGTAACATCCCCAGACCTTTTTATTTTTTATTTTGAGACAAGCTTTCGCTAAATTGCTTAGGGCCTCACTAATTTGCTGAGGCTGACTTCAAATTTGGAATCCTCCTGTATCAGCCTCTCAAGTTGCTGGGATTACAGGCGTGCCCCACTGCACCTGGTTTAACATGGAATATTAGCTCACACAATGTGATATTCAAGAAGAACATATATTCTGGAATATATGACCTGGGTCTCAACCTCAACTCCATCACTGAATACCTGTATGAGCTAAATGAGCATTTTATCCTCTGTGTGCTTTAGCATCTTTATTTGTAAAATAGTTACAATCATATTACAAACCCATCAGGATGTTAAGAGGATGAGATCATATATGAACAATGCTTTGCACCATATCAGACAAATACCAAGTGTTCAATTAATGTTAACTGGCTATTCATAAGAAGAAACAGGATTTTCACTCCTCATCAGTGGCAATTGGCCAGTATTGGATGCTACCTGTTGATTCTTCTCAATCCTCACTTCTACTTAAGGTAGAGGAGAGAGAACTGCATTCAGAGCAACAGACCTGGGCTCAGTTAATTCTGCATATTTCTGGTTGTCCCTGGCCCTTGGTTTCTTCATCTATAAAATGAGGGGAGAGGATTGTGGTACCTCTACCTTAGCATTTTACTCTCTATAGAGGTATGTGGTGCCTTCCAATCTACTACTGAAAGTTCCATGCTCTTCGAATCAGTTGCAAAGAAAGCTCAAATAAATTAATGAAAAAAGGAACACATCAAAAGGAAAAGGGGAAAAAGCCTTGGAAAGGCAATTTTCCAAAGAAATACAAATGCCCAAACTAAAAATGAGGCAACTGCTTAGTAACTGAAATAAACATATTTAAATAATAAGTAATCTATCAAATTTGCAGGCTTTTTTCAGTCATTGTTCTCTGGAAAATATGGAGAAAAGTTGCTCTCTTATACTATTTCTGAGTTCTAAATGATCTTCCTAGAAATCAAGTTCATGATATTTATGTTAAGACCCATTAAATGTTGGTGACCTTTGACTTGGTATATCCTCCTATAGGAATTTAATCTAAAAAGAAAATTAAGAATGTTTATAAGTATTTGTCAGTAAAGGCATTCTTCTCTGCATTATTTATAATAGTGAAAACTGGGAAACAATCTAAATGTCTGGAAAGGATTGGTTCAATAAACTATAATTATATAATAAAATACCATGTGGTCATGAAAAGACATGGTATTTGGGAATATTTAACAGTCATAAAATATGTCATTAACTGAATTAAAATGGACCAATCCATATTATCTTGGACTGGTTCTGTAGCAGTGGCACCTGAAGCACATATTCATAAGGAAGTGACTGATTGAGAGTGTGCTGTGAGGAAAGCCGGGGATGACAGCCAACCAAGGGCGTGGTTATTGGGAGTGATGGTGAGCAGGAGGCTCCTTCTTCCACCCCTCTATCCTTAGACTCATGTATTCTGTCTCCCTGAGACATACCATCATATAACACCTATGGTTTAAGATGCAACTCAACCTGAAGGATTATATTCCTACAGGATATCATCCCTAAACTAGTCTCTCAACTACACTTCCAAAAGGCTGTTCCAATCAGCCCAGCAGCTTTGAGATGTTCAGTATATAAGAGAATCAGTGGATCCCACGGTGTCTGCTTACTGTCATACCTCCTTGGCCATGAAATGGGCCTCAATCCAAGATAATGAGTTATCCCATGTCAGCAGATCAGACTGAGTTGATCCCTAGTGTAGTGGTGCTGGCTGAGACGCTGCAGGCAGTGTCTCATTCTCAAATATGTGTTAATCCTAGTCAATCTCATTTCAAGCTGGAAGAGGTCTGATATATAATGGGCTCAGCAATGGTCTCTCTTTCTGCAGGTCAAGCACTAGCAATTTGGCAATAACTAACTTAGCCTTAGGGAAAAGGAAGCCCTACAGTTGGGATCATACATAGTTCTCATCTCTGCCATCATGGTTACTCCATTCATAAACCTATTGTGCAAAAACTATTAGATGGGTGTTTTAGTCAGCTTGTATGTTACTGTGACCAAAAGACCTGACAAGAACAATACAGAGGAGGAAATGTTTACTTTGGCTCACAGTATCAGAGGTTCAGTCCATCGTCAGCCTGCTCCGTAGCAGGCAGAGCATCATGACAGAAAGGCGTGGCCAAGGAAAACAGCTCAGGACATGACAGCCAGGAAGCAGAGACAGCTTCACTCTCCAGGACAAAATAAAACCCTCAAAGGCATACCCCCAGTGACCTACTTCCTTCAGCCACATCCTACCTGCCTGCAGTTACTGCCTAATTAATCCAGATCATTGGGTTAACCCACTGCTTAAGGTTATACTTCTCATAATCTAATAATTTCATTTTTGAAACATTCTGGCATTGTCTCACACATGAGCTTTTGGGGGACACCTCATATCTAAACCATAACAATGAGTGTTTATACACGCATTAGTATACATATTTTGTAGCTCTATCTAGGGAGAGGGTCTACAATAATCACACCCCAGTGGCAATGAGCATACTTAGTGCCAACACCTAAACACTGTTCTCTAATAAAAGAAACTAGGGCCCCTTGAAAAATGGTTGATTCTAGTGCCAAGGCAGGGAAAATACAAGATGAGCCCGTAACACCTTGTAGTGCCAGAAAACAAGGAAGTGCTCAAAAAGAATGTTGGCATGTCCAAAAAATGGAATCTGGATAAATAAATTATGGTACATTCAGACAATGGAATCATATTCAGCACTAAAAAGAAATGAGCTGTCAGCTCATAAAAGTCATGGAGGAATCTTAAATGCATATTACTAAGTTAAAGAAGCCAATCTGAAAAGACTCATACTGTATGACTGCCACCACGTGACATTCTGAAAAAGGCAAATATATGGAGATAATAAAAATATCAATGGTTTCTAGGGATAGGAAGGAAGGAAGGATGAATAAGCAAAGCTCAGAGCATTTTTAGGGAAGCAAAACTATTCTGTCTGACGCTGTAATGTTGAAAACATGTCATAATACATTTGCCCAAACTCACAAAATGTGAAACATCAAAAATTAACCCTGGCCGGGCACAATGGCACACACCTGTAATCCCAGCCATTCAGGAGGCTGAAGCAGAAGGATCACGAATTCAAAGGCAGCCTCAGCAAAAGCAAGGTGCTAAGCAACTCAGTGAGACCCTGTCTCTAAATAAAATACAAAATAGGGCTGGGGATGTGGCTCAGTGGTGGAGTGCCCCTGAGTTCAATCCTTAGTACCAAAAAGAAAGACTGAACCCCAATATAAATTATGGACTTTGGGAAATAATGGTGTGTCAGTACAGATTCACCAATTGTAACTCATGTATCAGTCTGGTGGGGGGATGTTGATAATAGAGGGTGCGACTGTGCATCTTCGGGGACAGGAAGTATGTAGAAAATCTGTACACCTTCCATTGAATTTTGCTGTTAACCTAAATTGCTCTAAAATATAAATTTTGTTGAACAAATAAATAAAGGAATAAGGTTTAGCATGAAGGAATTCCTAATGATCAATGCCAGAAAACTTTTGGAAATAAAATGATGATAGTATTGGATTTAACCCATAAAATAAAATAAATAGGGGAGAAGGGAAAACTCTTTAACAATAGAATTCTACTTAATAAATATAGCAGGAAGGAGGGAAATAGAAAATCCTTGTTGTGCAAAATCTATGATACTAATTGTTGCAAACAAGATCTACCAAGGAATGGTAAAATAAGCAGGTGAGACAGTTTGAAGAGGCACAGGATTTGCACAGACTCAAATTATCTCAACCAAGATATTTGTTAACTACAAAGAGAAGGGAAAAATCTTTAGTGGGTAAACCTGCTAGAAACCACCTTAACCAAATGATGGTGAACATCGTCAGTAACAAGACGTACTGATATCACGAAACTTTGATCTGGTGCATGGAGGACATAACTCATTTCTTTGGTGTTTTGCCCAAAATATATTCTAAGCCTAAGAAAAGCCTCATTCCAAGCCTAAGAAAACACCAGACAATTTCAAATTGAGGGCATTCACACACACACACACACAAATAACTGATCAGTATTCCTCAAAAGTGTCAAGATCATAAAAAAACAAGAAAAACTGAGAAAATATTAAAAATTGGAGATTAAAAATAAATAACAGCCAGGCGCAGTAGTGCACATCTGTAATCCCAGCTCTTTAGGAGGCTGAAACAGGGAATCACAAGTTCAAAGCCAGCCTCAGCAACGGCAAGGTGCTAAGCAACTCAGTGAGACCCTGTCTCTACATAAAACACAAAATAGGAATGGGGATGTGGCTCAGTTCAATCCTCAGCACAAAATGAATGAATGAATGAATAAATAAATAAATAAATAGCAACTACAGGCTGGGTTTCTGACTCAGTGGTAGAGCACTTGCCTCACACGTGTGAGGCATTGGGTTCAATCCTCAGCACCACATACAAATAAAATAAAGGTAAAAATAAACATATAACAACTAAATGTAGGTTATGAGACAAAAAAGGGAAGACTTTAGTGGAAAACCATTGAAATCCAAATAAAGTCTTTAGTTCAGTTCATAGTGTTGTGTCCGCGTTAGTTTCCTGGGCTTACATTATGGTTTTGTATGATATTAACATTAAGGTAAACTGGGAACAGAATGAAAGGGTGCTCTCTATACTATTTTGCAACTATTCTATGTCTAAAATTATTCAGAATGAAAGTATTTTAAAAATCCAAACAATATGTTTCGTAATTTTAAACCAAGGAATAAAGAGAGAGAAAGTATAGATCCAAATAATACAAACTTCTCTCAGTGTTAGCTAGCTCAATGAAGATAAATAACCCAGGTATAAAAATAAAAAATCTTGTCCACTCCTTAAACCAAACAGAAAGTGTATTTAGAGCCTTCTCATGCTGTGTTCTTCTGTTAGCATGGATAATTGGAAATTGACTGTGTTTAGAAATGATGCCCAGTTTCTCTCTGGGTACAACAGAAGACAAATTCCCAGGGCAATGGCCTATGATATTGAATTCAACAGTAATTAAGTTAATGTATCCTATCTTGTGTGTAGAGATGTAATTCGGGTGGTACAAATCTTTTGTTGAACTCAAATTCAATAGTCATGTACAATTCCCCTATTTGTGGTGTATACAAAGGTTGTAAGCAAATTATAAAAGGTGATACATTATAATTATACTCTTATGAAGGTTGGGTGTTTTCACTCAACACAAGCCTTCCATGGGGCACTCTTTCATTTGCACAAAGGAAATGTTCAGGTGAGAAAATGTCAGCACATTATAAATGGAGCAGAGACCTGTGGCTTTTGCCTGTCCAGTATTCTTTTTTCTTCTGCTATAATATGCCACCTCCTCCCTTCTCAGCCTATGTGAATCAGGAGGGCAGGTGCCTGCAGAATTAGGCTCAGGGCCCAAGCTGCCCAAAGAACAGTCAGCCACGGCTGCCACAGGTTCACATCTGTGGATTCAACAAGCCTCAGATCAAAAATATTCAAATTATTTTTTCCAAGAAAGCTCCAGAAAGTAAAACTTGATATTTCATGCACCAGGCACACACTGAATCCACACAAATGAAGAAATGCACAGGCACACCCTGTGGCAGCCTCCTGCCACCTCACAGAGCCTCAGTTTCTCTCCAGCACTCACTGGAACGGTGTTTGCCTCAAGTCTCTTCCATGAACTGTGTGTTTAGGCTTACCAGGTCATGTATGCACTGAACATGTATAGATTTTTTTCTTGTTATTATTATCCAAACAATACAGTATCACAATTCCTTATATACCATTTACATTTAATGAGGTATTATAAGTAATCTAGACATTATTTAAAGCATACAGGAGGATGTGTGCAGGTTATATCCAAACACTATGCCATTTTATATAAGACTTCAACAACATTTGCAAATCTTACCTCATCCCAGAGCAGATGAGTGTCCCACCTTCCCCAGGCATCACACATTTGGAACCTCTAATACAGACTGAATTTTGTCTTAGCTCTAAAATAATTCATAATTTTTTTTGAAAGATGAGTTAAAGAGAGGGATAAAGACTTGCATAGTCTGGGGTTAAACTTCAAGGTTCATTCCAACAGAAGACTACCAGTGGTCATGGCTGTGTTTTATGTAGCCATGGATTCTGGTACCCACAGGGGTTCAGTAACCAATCTCCCAGGGATGCCAGAGAACAACTATAATCCTTCTGGCAGTAATCATTCACTCAGGACTCGAGTGTAGCTGATGAGGTGCAATTCTAGGGCTTTTGTTGTAATTATTAAAAAAAGAGAAGGTCTGTGTTCAACGATGACATTAAAGTGACTGCGCAGAGTTGGGGTGGCCGTCTTGCCACTCTTGGATGCAAACTTGACTGAGGCCCACAGGTGGAAAAGCAGAGCCCAGAGGGAGGGTGAGCAACCTCAGACATTTGTTATCACATCCCTTCTTTCTTCTTTTTTTTTTTCCTTAAGCCAGATTTAATTGGGTTTCTAACACTTACTAATATAGTAAACCATCACAAATAATGAACTCTAGACCAAAAAAAACCTTTTATTTGAAAGCTCAGCACCTAGATCTGTCTCTAAATATACCCACTCTATTATGCCATTATAAATCTGATCTTTGTAATTAAGCATTCCCCCCTCCCCTAGTCTTCCCTCTCACCCAGACTCAATAACATTTCCAAACCTCACCTCTTCCCAGAGCAGACAAATGTCCCACCTGTCCCCCTTCCCCAGGTGTCTCATATTTGAAACTTCTGTAACTCATACTGAATTTTCTTTCAACTCTAAAATAAATATTATATTTTTAAAGATGAGAAAAAGAGTGAGAAAGACTTGTGTGGTCTGGCCGTTTATTCTAACAGGAGGAGCAGCCAGATTACAAGTGGCCATGGCTGTGTTTTAGTGCTAGCCACCAGGAACTTTCAGGCTCATTTACCTTGGACAAAGCACCTAATGGCATAGGACACAGTTCTTACACCATGATGTGAGGGTTATGCTAATGAGAAAGGAAGCTTTTTCCTCCACTGGTGTTTAAATTGCATCAAACCATCTTCCAGAAGGTTCAGGGAGAAAGCCAATCTTCCCATGTACAGGACTAGATAATCTTGCTGAGACTGAGTGCCATGTTCTGATCAGATCTTAATATTTGACTCTCCCTCTCCTGTCGACCAGTCTCCAAAAGGCAAGACTATCTATCTCCTGTGGAAAATAAAATAAAATAAAATAAACAGGAAACAGCAAATATTCCCTGTGCACCTACCACATGCCAGGCACTTAAACTAGACATGCTCCAGACAGTATCTCCAGTCCTCAGAGCAACCCTTTGCTGTAGGTCACATGAGTCTCCTTTGTTAAACAAGGACACAAGGTCAAAGAGGTTAAATAACTGTGATCCTGCTGCAAGGAAATGGCAGCACTACTATTTTTCCCGAGGTCTGAAAGTCTCCTTTCCTCTATGTCATGTTCCTCTCCAGAGAAACTTCTGTGCTTTCTTAACTTCCAATTTGATCAGAAAAGCCACAAGCAGGAAGGCTGGTGTTTCAATTGATGTCACTGGAAGTGGCCTGGAGCAATGGGAGGAGGAGACAGACACCTCCCCACATCTCACCTAGCAGTCCAAATAAAACGCTAATGACAAACACTTTGTATCTAACGAGGAATGAAAAGTTTAAATGTACAATATGTTCAAAGGGGTTCATCATGACACTATTGATAATGAAGAGAAAAACCTGGAATCACCCCCCTGGGGGAAAAAAATCACTAGAATGGAGATCATGCCCTAAAACTTAATATTTGCTATTGCATATATATGAAACAATATCAAGAAAAATGGATAAAGCAAAAGAATAACATCAATTATAACAAAATAATTTTCAGTTACTTATTATGTGCAGATACAGTGACCAGCACATCACATGGATTACTTCATTGAATCCCCAACTATAACTCTGAGGTAGATGTTATTATTTATCTCCATCTTTTGGATGAGGAAATATGAGACTCAGGTTAAGTAAAATACCCAAAGTAATTCAACTGGAATTTATTTTAGAAGCTAGAAAATTTGAGTCTTTTTAAAATTTATTTGTTTTTATGTAGTGCTGAGGATGGAACCCAGTGCCTCACATGTGCTAGGCTGAGCTCCAGCTCCAGCCTGTGACTTCTCTTTTAAGAGCTACTATTACTGTATGAAAATACAGGTATGAACATATATTCAGTAATCATGTAGCGATGCCTATATGTGCCAGGACTTTTTTTAGGGTTCTGGGATACAGAATTAACAAAAAGGACAAGGTAGTATTTCTCATGGACCTCATAGAAAGGTAGAGGGAGGAGACAGACAAATAGATGTGACTGGTAGAGATAAGGGTGATGAAAACAGATCAGGGCAAGAGGATAGGGAGTGGGTGGGGAGGGAGCTAGTTTAATTATGGCCATCTGGAAAGGCTTTGGGAGGAAGGTAACTTCTGAGTAGAATAAGGAAAGGAGGGTCCAAGTCATGCAGCTGAACTGGGGCTAGGGGTGGAAGTGGGGGTGATTCAAGATATTGCTTCAAGATATTGTGTTGAGGAAGGACTCACCTGTATGTTGAAAAGCAGTAAGAACAAGGTAGGGTGGGAGGTCACAAGGGTGGGAGGCAAGATCCTATAGGATTCCACAGTCCCAGCAAGGCCTTTGGATTCCATGAAATGAGAAATATGTTAGGAGGATTGGAGCAGGGGAGGACTTGATCTGGGAGATTTTAGAAGGATTGTTCTGGCTGCTGTGGGGAGAACAGACCCACAAGGCAGGCAAGCAGCAGTAGTAAGAACTGATGGGATTCTGGACATATTTTGAAAACATAGTTTCCTCATAGTTTGAATGCTGGACTTGGGGGTGGAAAAAGATGACTCCAAAGGAAAATCTACTGTAAAAGATTAAAAGGAAACATACAAAAAAAAATGTTTTAGGTATAGAGTATTTTTCTGTAAAATATTTGAACTTATAGTGAATTTAAGTGATAAAAATAATTATGGATATGTTCAATAAAATAGTGCAGTCACTATGGAAAACAGTATGACAATTCCTAATAAAAAATCAAAAAACAGAACTACCATATGACTCAGCAATTCTGCTTCTGGGTGAACACCCAAAAGAACTTAAAATAGAGACTCAAACATGTATTTGTACACCCATATTCACAGTAGCATTATTCATAATAACCAAAAGGTGAAAGCAACACATATGTACATTGATAGGTAAATGTATAAACAAAAGGTGGCACATATATAGAAGAGAATAGTATTCAGACTTAAAGTAAATTGCACCATACACTTCAGCATGGATGAAACTTAAAGAAACTAGTCACAAAAAGACAAATGTGGTATGTTGCTGATATGAGTTTCCTGGAGTAGTTCAATTTGTATAGACAGAAAGTAGAGTGGTTGCTGCCAAGGGCTGGGGGAGAGGAGACTGGGAAGTTAATGGGTTCAGAGTTTCAATTCAGGACAATGAAAAGAATCCGGGAGATTGATGCTAATGATAATCACACAACAATGTGAATGTACTTCTGGAGACACCTTTTGTACACTTAAAGTGGTTAAAATGGTAAATTTTATGTTGTGTGCATTCTATCACTATTTAAAATACATACATATACATACATATTCACAATTAAACATATTTTTTACTCCTGTTTCCTGAAGCATCATGATAAATAAAGGAAAAAAAAAGAATCTCAGGGCTGGGGCTAAGGCTCAAAGGTAGAGCGCTTGCCTAGCATGTGGGAGGCACTGGGTTCAATTCTCAGCACCATATATAAATAAAATAAAGGTATAAAAAATATAACAGCATTAAAAAAAATTCAAAACTTTTTTAAAAAAGAATCTCAGCATTTATCAATCAAAAGGAAAAGGGGTTTTGACAGATGAATGGAAACACTAAGTGTAGTAGATACACACAATAGAATCTTATTTAGTCTCAGAAAGGAAGGAAATTCTGCCACAGACTACAACATAGAGGAACCCTGAACACATTATACTAGGGAAATAAGCCAGTCTCCAAAAGACATGGTTCCATTTACATGAGGTACCTACAGCAGTCAAATTTATACAGATAGAAAGTAGGGTGGTGGTTGCCAGGGTTTGGGGGAGGAAGAAGTGGGGAATTATTGTTTAATAGGTACTGAGTTTTAGGATGTTCTAGAGATCGAGGGTGGTGATTGCACAACAATATGAATGTATATAATCCCAATGAACTATACACTTAGAAATGCAAGATGATAAGGATTGTTATATGGATTTTACCACAATAAAAAATTGTGTTAAGTCATCACTATGTCCCCACTGACCCTTAACATGGAGCCACCTGAGGTAGAGCCTTTGTTCTGTGGCAGCTGCAGGACTCCTCCCACACCAATTGTAAACTGCCCTAAAAGCCTTCAGTGCATTGGGGCAGGAAAGGCTGGGAAGAAGCTCTTGGCTTCTTTCTGACAGCTCAGGTAACTCAAAGAGAAACAGTGACAGAGTGCTAATATATTGTGTGTTGTTCAAGTATCTATTACAAGAACAAATGACGGGTTCTATTCCAATCTAATGAAGCAGAGATTATGAAACACACTTTTCAAACTATAAAACATCCCTTCTCATTGCAGGATCCCCAGGGGAGGTTGCAGAATAGATGGGAGTTAATATCTGAAGATTAAATAACACGATAGCACACTTGATATGTTTGACCTACTTTGAAAAAGGAATGAAGTGGGTTGTTTTTCCTTTTTTTTCAGTTTTACTCATCACCTTGTAATAAACAGCCACTCTAACAGGATGGTGGGAAGAGAAGCATGTGGGCATCCACTGACTACAAGAACCCGATGGAATGTGGGGTCTCCAAAAAAGATGAACACTCTAAAGTGGGCTGGCAGAACCTCAGCAAATACTCAGCATGTCCTGGGATCCTCCCTCTAGGACACAGGAAAGGACATGGCCTCCTGCTTTACCATCACTCAACTAGAGAAGACAACTCACAATGACAGCCTGCTGCCCAAATACACACCCTGCTTCTTCTTTTTTTCATCGTCTTTTTTAAATCTATTTATTTTTATTTTTTAAAACAGAAGAATGCATTTCAAGTCATAGTATACATATGGAGCACAATTTTCCATTTTTCTGGTTGTAAACAAGGCACACCCTGCTTCTTATAGGCCTAAAAGGGACCAAACACAAAATATATGAAATGTATGAACCCTCTTAAGGACATTCATCCATCTACAGTTGGGCAAATTGGTCCCAAAGAAGACTGACCCAAGGTCAAACAGCAAATATTTCTGAGAGAGCCAGTTCCTTTGAGTACCTGTTTGGGCAATGGAAAAGGCATCTCAATATTACAATCAAAAGGAATAAAGGACACGTGCCCTCCTCAGACACAAGGTCACTGGGTTCCTGTGAATCCCAGCATTTTTTGTACATAACTCACAGTTTCTTTTTTTTTTTTAAATATTTATTTTTTAGTTGTAGGTGGACAGAATATCTTTATTTTATTTTTATGTGGTGCTGAGGATCGAACCCAGTGCCTCACGCGCGCTAGGCGAGCACGCTACCACTGCGCCACAACCCCAGCCCCATAACTCACAGTTTCTTATAGAAAATAAATTAAGACCTGTACACTTTTCTCCATATGCTAATGCACTGTTGGGTGCACATTTGAGAAACCATATTCACCCATCTGAGAAATTTTGCTGGTTCCCAGTTGTCAGAATCTAAATGATTGTCATTCAAGTCTATCTTATACATCACCACATACTCTCCCCAACCCTTCCTTGCACAGTCCCTTTCAAACTCCACCAATCTCACTGCACCCCTCTTTACCACATGTCCCTGTTCCATTTTCTTCATAGCTTATACCACCAATTTTCTTATTTATTCATCTACCTTGCTCACTGCTATGTTCCCAGTACTTAAAATAGCATCTGTTACATAGGATTGTCTTCTGTGGTTGTTGACTTCCTTGGCTTGAAATTGGAGACCTTTCACAAGACCCTCTTGAGAAAGAAGTGATTCCTAAAGGATACCATGACACTGTCTTCTCTATCTAGAACCACTTGAATACAATTGGTTCAAGTGGGCAAAGAGTTGGGGCAGGGAAACCTCTTAAGACCTTATTACTTTTTGGAAATGTCTGACCTCTCCCTATGTCTGTTTGCCACTGGCAAAAGCTATTATTTACAAGAAAAGACAATGAGACAGCAGCATGTTCCATTACTCTGCAAAGCTATAATCCCATGCAAAATTGCACAATCTGATCGTGCAGTTGAATGTCAACTCTTGGAAAGGAAAGAAGGAGAAGGCTTTTTATACTCAAGAGCTAAGACTAAAATATGTAAAGAAAAATAACGTTGGCAGTAAGTATTGGCAGTTTCACTGACAGCAAAATTCAATTTAAAAGAAAATCAGGGCAGCTCTTCAAAGTAGAGCTAGACTTTAGGAATTTAGGGCTTGTGATCAAGTGGGCACATTACAATTTCATAAAAAATTATCTTAGCTATTTCTCTGCTGTGGACTTTGCAAGATAATGATGCACTTAATGTTTCTGATTATGTTGCTAGGCAAATCGGGGATCATGGAATAATTGGAAGAACAGGGACTGAAAAGTGTTTGGAAAGAAAAAAACCAGAACCAACCCACAAGACTTATATCCTAGGCTCCCAGCTGGGCCATCTTTCAAGGCCACTCCCACCTCATTCCTACTCCTACTGGGGATCCTTTCAGTTAAGTTCAACCAAAAGGGACAGAAGAGCCTGTGTTTGCCTTACCAAGCACTCTTCCATTTTCAAATAGGTGATGCCAAAGGAAGGGAACTCCTTGTTGTGTGACAGATGTCCTCATGAGTGAAAACAGCAGTGAGGCCCTTTCTCTGAGAGCAAAGCATCACAGTGCCTTCCAAACCAAGGTTATTCCAGGTTGAGACATTTCATAAGAGAATTTAGGCTGTATCTCCTAGCAAGGGGACCTCATTAATGTAAATTCAGAAATGCTTTGCTTTAACAACACCAGCAGCAAGAAGATCAGATCCCATGAACTCAGACATAGTAATATGGCAGCCCAAAGTCAACTTTCTTTCATTTCACATAAGAGGAAACTGAGGCTCCAAGATGTCCAATGCCATGCCCAAAGTGATTTGATCAAGCCAAGCCAGGATCCCAGGTTTCTTACTCCCAGTTAGGGTAATCAACTATCCTGAATTTTCCAGACCTATACCCATTTTATTATTACAAAGCCCTTATCTGACTTCCAGTTTCTGGTCTGGCATGTAAGGAATTTGGAAGTTGTCATTCTGTCCTAGCAAAAAAGTGAACAAACTGAAAAACAACTTTTCATCTTAGAACTGTCCAAGAAGTAAAGCCACAGGGAAAATGACTGCCCCCAATTGGAGACATAAACAGGAAAAAAAATCACAAACGACCAGAGCAAAACTCATGAGCAGACACTCTTTAGCAACCAGTACAGGGTTGAGAAAACCTGAACTATAATTCACTCATTACTAGAGGCTCAGAGTGAACAAGTTTGAGAATTATAAATTCCATGGGCCCAGTTATAGGAAAGCACTCACACTTTTGTCTGTTTTACCACCAGGTCTTACCAGGTTTTCAAAATGAAGATGGGAGAATGATCCTCTCATGCTGCTAGCAGAAAGAGCGGGAAAGTAGCCACTTTGAAATACACCAGAGCATTCTCTTCTCTATTTTGGGGTATTTGTGATTTAACCCAGGGGCACTTTTTCCACTGAGCTACACCCTCAGCCCTTCTTTTTTTTTTTTTTTTTTTTGAGACAAGGTTTTACTAAGTTGCTTAGGGCTTCACTTAAGCTTTCACTAAGATACTGAGGCTGGTCTTCAACTTGCCATCCCCTGTCTCAGCCTCTCAAGTCTCTGGGATTAGAGGTGTACATCACCACATCCAGCACATTCTGTTCTTTTTAACAAGGGCTGTCTACAAAAGAAATGATTTTACCAGAGCCTAGCCTACTAACATTTTATCAGAGTTTACTTGCCTGGGGTAGGAAAATAGCCAATTCCATCCCACTCTCACCCACACTAACTATCCTTTCCCACATAAGGATGAAGGAAACACTAAGAAACATTATGAAGTTCATAGTCCAGGGACACAAGCTCACCAAAAGACTGCAAGTTAATCACAGACCTGTAGAGCACTTCCCCTCTCTTCACACCTTGCACTACAGAAACAGATGCCTATTTACCACAGTTCTTTTTACCTAGTACATCCATCAGGTATAGCCAACCAAAAAAAAAAAAAATCAAAAGGCATACTAAAAAACAAATAAATGATAGCTTAAAGAGACATAACAAGCATTAGAACCAGAGTCAAATATGTTAGGAATGTTGTAATTCCCAGACCAGGACTTAAGACAGCTGTGATTTATATGGTAAGGAGTCTAATGGAGAAAGCAGACAACATGAAAAAACAGATGGGTAATGTCAAAACAAGATGGAAATGCTAAGACTCGATCAGACATGCTAGAGATAAAAAACATGAGATGGAAATGGAGAATGCCTTCTGTGGGCTCAGTAGTAGACTAGACACAGCTGAGAAAAGAATCTCTGAACATGAGCATATATAAATAAAAACTTCCAGAAATGAAAAACAAAGAGAAAAAAAAACATTGAGAAAAGGGGGTACATAGTATCCAAGAACTATGAGGATAAGTGGGTACTGACTTATATGCAATGAGAATATCAAAAAGAAAAGGAAAAGAAGCAATATTAAATTGCACACTGGAAATATACCAAGAGAGTGGATTTTAGGTACTCGTACCAAAAATAGTAATTACATGGGATGACAAATACCAATTCACTATGTATGAAGATAACCACAACAAACATCATGTTGTATACCTGAAATACATCCAATTAAAAAAAAAAGGTTGGAGGACTGATACAACCCAACTTCCAGACTATAAAGGTATAGTACTAAGACAGTGTGGTATTAGTGAAAGAATAGACAAATAGATAAACAAAACAGAATAGAGAGCTCAGAAATAGGTAACTGATCTTAGACAAAGAAGCAAAGGTGATACAATGGAGAAAAGATAATCTTTTAAATAAATGATGCTGGAACAACTAGACACCTACATGTAGAAAATATGAATCTAGACTCAGACTTAAGCCCTTCACAAAAATTAACTAAAATGGATCAAATACCCAAATGTAATACATAAAACTATAAAACTCCTAGAAGAAAATCTGGATTATTTGGGTATAGCAATACTTTGTAGATGTGATACCCAAAGGTGCAATCTATGAAAGAAACAATTGATGACATGGATTTCATTAAAATTGAAGTTTTCTGTTCTATGAAAAATACTATCAAGAGAATAAGAATACAAACTGGGAGAAAAATATTGCCAAAAACATATCTAATAAAAAATTTTCATCCAAAATATACAAATAATTTTTAAAAGTCAATAAGAAAACCAGATTGAAAAACAGCAAGAGATCTGAACAGATACCTCACAAAAAAAAGACATTACAGATGGAAAATAAATATATGAAAAGATGCATCAAATGTCATTAGGGAATTACAAATTAAAACAACAATGATATAACACTATACCCCCATTAGAGTGACCAAAATTAAGAACACTAACACCACCAAATACTGGTTAGGATACAAAGTTTCAGGAATTTTAATTCATTGTTGGTGGGAATGCAAAATGGTACAGCCACCTTGAAAGTTAGTTTGACAATTTCTTACAAAATTAAACATGTTCTTTCTATGCCTTCCAGCAATCATGCCCCTAGGTATTTCATGAGTTGAAAACTTTCATCCATATAAAAACCTGCACACAGATGTTTACAGCAGCCTTATTCATAATTGCTCAAATTTTGAAGCAATTGAGATGTCCTTCAGAAGGCAAATAAATAAATTAACTGTGGTACATCCAGAGAATGAAATATTACTCATCACTAAAAAGAAACAAACTATCATTGTAGAAGCTAAAAAAAAAAAAAAAGTTGATCACACAGAAGTCCAAAGTAGACTAGAGATTCTGCACAATTCCCATGTGGGCAAGGGAAAGGGTTCCCTTCTGAAGGGATGGGCTGGTTGAGAAATAAAGCTAAGAAAATAGTACTACGAAATAACCATAGGACACAGAAAATATGTTTCAGAGCGGAGGCAGTGACAGAACAAGCTGCCAGAGGGGTGAAGCTTCTAACAAAGAAAGGAGCCCTCACTTGCTTTATTTATATCGGAACAGATCAAAGGAATTCGATAGAAAGTTTGCAAAAACAGGATAGAGGTGGGGGCAGGTAGGTTGCTCAGTTCTTTTTTATTTTTTTTTTCTTTTTAAAAATCTTTTCTTAGTTGTAGATGGACACAATGTCTTTATTTTATTGCTTTGTATGTGGTGCTGAGGATCAAACCCAGGGCCTCACGCATGCAAGGCAAGTGCTCTACCGCTGAGCCACAGCCCCTGGTTGCTCAGTTCTTAATGGGTCACACCCATCTAGGTGCTGCACCAGACCTTTTGGCAGAGCTGGGTGGGAGTTCACATATATCAGGTCATCTGGCCAGCAAGAATGCCACTGTGAATTCCCAAATACCAAATCTTCCCACTCTTTGGCTATAATGCCAATCCGGTCTACGCACATTTCACAGTTGGCTTCCTGCAGGAGATCACTAGAGACTAGGAAGGGCAAGGGAGACAGAGATCAAAAAAAGGTGAAAAATACTGTTAGAGGAGAGAAAGAATTTTGGTGTCCTATTGCACAGCAGGGTAATTACAGTCTACAACAATTAATCATGTTTTAAAATAACTAGAGAAGAATTTGAAGGTTACCAACACATAAAAATGATATTTGAGGAGATGGAAATGCTAATTATGCTGACTTGATTCTTATACACTTGCGGATTGAACTGTAATGCCATATCCTATAAATAAGTACAAATACTATATGTCAATTAAAAGGAATTAACATTTTAAAAAGAAATGAATGAAAAACCTATAAACATACATGAAGGAACCTTAAATACCTATTACTAAGCGAAAGAGGCCCATGTGGGAAGGCTACATACTGCATGATTCCAACTATGTGGCATCCTGGGAAAAGCCCAGCTATGGAGACAGGAAAAAGGTTCACCAGGGAATCGTAGGGAGAGAGAATTGAATGCATGGAACACAGAGAAGCAAAACCACTCTGTATGATAGCACAATGGTGGATACACATCACTTGTCAAAGCTCACAGGATATAAAACACCAGCAGGGAGCCCTGATCAAACTATGCACGTGGGGTGATAATGACCTGTCAGTGTTGATTCACCAATTGTAAGAAATCCCCACTCTGGTGGGGAATGTCCACACTGAGGGAGGTTCTGCATGTGTAGGGGCAAGGGTTATATGGGGACTCTTACTTTCTGCTTACTTGTGCTATGAACCTAAAATTGTTCTAAAAAAAAAAAAAGTTAATTTTTTAAAAGGTTCTAATCCCAGGGAAATACCTCAGTCCCAGGCAAATAGGGACAGTTGATCACCCCAAGTTAGTATAAATTCTACTTATGCCTCACTCAGAAATGGGGTTAGTCTCCAAATGATTCCAGTGATCAATGGGGGGGCAGCAGCTTGATTTCCAGAGGTTATAGTCCATGAGAAATCTTCTGAAAAGACATATCTATCTTTAAAATCTTATAAAACAAACATTTGAAACCGGATTTCTTAAATCCTGGGCTAAAATGAATAGCACCGATGTATCTGTCCTTGGCTGTGATCCAGCATCCCAGAAAAGAGCATCTCCCAAAATTAGTCCATTCACCTCCACACAAAAATGATTTATAGATTATTTCGTACAAACCTTACTGAACTGAGGGGAAGGAAAAAGAAGATTCACCTTCTAAAATATAAGTTTTAAGACTTTTAGAGAAATCACATATTATCTGTTAAAAAATGACTTCCCCCTCACCTGAGAAGCCCCAGATCTCTAAGGGCTGCACAGGTTATATAAGGAGGTAATGAAAGGGGGTTGGAGAAAGAGAAGAAATGCCATCAGTATCCTTGGCTGTGGAGTCTGCTGGAGTCACAGTACAAGAGTCCCTCTCTCTTCCCGGGTCTGCCCGTTTACACCCACTTTCCCCTGAAGCCGTGCACCTTGCCAGGCCCCTGGGAGCACTTTTCAAAATGTGATATCAAAGGGGTCCAAATGCCACTAGGCACTTTCCTGCATGTGGAATGTCTCTGGTTCTTTGTTTTGCTCTAGGAGGCATTCTAAATGATTGTGCCCAGAAAATCTAAATTAAGCCCATGCCGGAAACACCTAATGGGTGGTTGGTAATTGTATTGATGAAAACATTTCTCAGACTTCAGCTTGCATTCAAATCACCTGCGATCCTGCAGGTTCTGATTCAGTGGGTCAGGGCAAGGTCTGGGATTGTTTCTGACCAGCTCCCAGGTGATAACAGTGCTGCCGCTGCTCCAAGGAATAACGGGGACTGAAGCACCTCATCCCAGGGACCATAAAATCCTCCCTCCGGACATAGGATTCCACAGTTTTTCTGCACAACTGGACCCTTTGTTCCTTGAGATTAGGAAACTTTGTCTCGTGGCTTTAGAGACCTTCCATATGCTGACAACTCCCAGTTCACATCTCCAGTCAAGATGTCTCTGTCAGTTCCAGACTTGAGTCCTACTGCCTTAGTATCTTCCTGCTGTCCCAAACACTCCAAACTTAAGATGTCTAAAATTGAGCTCCGGAGCTATCCCACCAAAAAAGAACAAACATTAAACAGCTAATCCACCAGCCAAACAAAACTCTGCTGCACCATCAGCCTTCCCCAAACCATGGAAGGCAGTCCCCCTCTTCCAACCACTCTTGTCTACAAGGTGGAGTCATCCTTGGCTCCTCCCACACTCCCATCTGATCTGTCATCAAGCTCTCTGGCTGCGCACACCTTCCCCTGCTACTACTCTGGCCTAATCCCTTATCACCTCCCACCTGGATTTCTGAACAGTCCCTATTGATATCCTTGCTCCTGCCCTTGCTCCCTGGAGTGGGTTGAATGGTGCCCCAACACACATTTTCCCACACCCTCATCCCTATATCCTGTTATTATGACCTTATTTGGAAAGGGGACTTTACTAATGTTACTAAGTTGCAAGGATCCCAAGATGAAATCACCCAGGAGTCTGAATAAACCTAAATCCAGAGGCAAACGTCCTTAGAAGAGCCAAGTAGAGGGAAATTGGAAAGGGAGATGGGCAGACCATGTGATGAGAAATGCAGAGATTGGACTTATGCAGCCACAAACCAAGGAATGCCTAGAGTCATCACCAGTAGCTGACAACATAAAGAAGGGATTCTCCCCCAGAGACCCTGGGATGGTTAATTGTATGTGGATGTTTGACTGGGCCACAGTTGCCCAGATATTCGATTGAACATTATTCTGTGTGTCTGTGTGGGTTTTTTTCCAAATGAGAGTAATGTCTAAACCAGTAGATAGAGTAAAGCCGATTGCTCTCCCTAACGTGAATGGGCCTCAGCCAGCCAATCAGTTGAAGGCCTGAATAGAAAAAAAAAAAACAAAAACAGAAAACAAACAAAACAAAAACAATTGTGAATAACAGGAAACTTCTCCTACCTGACTGACTGAGCTGGGACATTGATCTTTTCCTGCCTTTAGACTCAAACTGAAGCATCAGCTCTTCCAAGTCTCAGGCCTGCTGGCTTTCAGACTAGAACTTTCACCATGGTATCTGCTGGTTTTGAGCCCTTCAGATTTGTACCAGAACTGCACGTTGGCTCTTCTGGGTGTCCAGCTTGCCGAATAAAGATCCTGGGACTTCTCAGCCTCCATAATCACATGGGCCAGTTTCTTATAATATATTTATACACTTGCATACACAAACGCATCACATGCATGCACAATATTGTACATTATTGGTTCTGTTGCTGACTAGTACAGACCTGGAGGAAGTGCAGCCCAGCCAATGTTAGACTGGAGGAAGTGCAGCCCAGCCCATGTTAGACTTCTTGCCTCCAGAACTGTGAGAGCCACCCAACTTGTGGTTATTTGTTGCGGCAGCCACAAGAAGTGAGTGCACAACACTACAGCCTGACCTCATCCAGCAGCCAGAGGATTCTTGTAAATCAAAAGTCAGATCTGATCCTTCCTTTGCTCACGAGAGAAGCTCCGCAGTGACTTCTCATTTCTCTAGGAGCAAAAGCTGAAGTATGTACAAAAGCCCTGTGTGATCTGCTTCCTGCCTCTCCCACGTCAGCTCTCGGATGGCCTCCCTACCCACGTTCATCTCGCCCTTCCACATCAGCCACACTGGCCTCCTTACCATTCCTTGAACACACGGGGGACAACACACCTTGTCTTGGTGCCGTCATCTTCTCAGAGATCTGGTTGGCCAATTTCTTCAGCCCCTTCCAGTCTGGTGAAATGTTACTTTCTCAATGAGCCCTATCCTGACCATCCATTTTAAAATCACAACGCCCAAAGGCCTTACCCTGCTCTGCATCTTATTTTTCTACAGCACTTATCACTTTCTAACATATTATATAATTTCCATATTTATCATGTACACTATTTACTATCTGGCTCCACCAGAAGGCTGTAAGCACCAGGTGGCAGGAATTTTTATTCCTCTGTTCACTATTATAGAATTAATGCCTTAAATAGTGCCAGGCAAAGAGTAGAAGCTCTACATATAGAATAAATAAATGCATGACTGAATGAATTAAACTTTTCCAAGAACATAACAAATGGTAGAGCTGAGATTCAAAACCCAGACTATCTGGCTCCAAGACCCATACTATTCCCAATCCATACCACTTCCCTAAATTTTTGTTACAGTTCTTCCCTTGAAATGCCACCTTGGGATATCCTTATAGGTGAAACTCTAAGAGGAGGTCCTTCTAGAATTCTCATGTGTGTACACTTGGAGAGAGTGCAGGGCAGATCAACATAGCAAGAACTACAAAGCAGAGGAAACTGTGAGCTCTGTGGACAAGCAGTGAAGGACACACTTGGTAATCAGAAAACAAAACAAGAAGCCATTTCAGTAATGCCATGAGACAGCAAATCAGACTTCCAAGATTGGAAAGAGGTTGAAAGCTACCTAAAGCCAAACACCCACTCACATTTGAATGGCCTCTATAGCAGTCCCTCCAAGAATGTAACTCGACTCTGGCTTTCAATTAATGCCATAAATTTAACTTTTCTTCTGTAAAAATGCACCTTCTTAAAGTATGCACCATCAATTCCTCCAAATTGGGCCTTATTCCCATGGCTTAGCACACTTTTTGTTTAAAAGGACCAGATAGTAAGTAAATATTTTAGGCTTTTATGGACAATATGGTCTCTTTGGCAACTATTCAGCACTGCTATCTCAGCATAAAGCAGCTAGAAATAATACACAATATAAAGGAATGAGTGTGGTTGTGTTCTAATAAAACTTTATTTACAAAAACAGGCAGTAGGCCTTAGTTTGCTGACTCCTGTATTAGACCACAGAGAACAAGTCAAATCTCATTCATAGGGCAGTCTCATTGATACTTTAAGTACAATAACCCTTCTCATTGGTATGGTCTCCAGTTCCTCCAAGGTCTGATCCTCTTCTAACACCCTCTGTTTATCTGTGTAGCTTTCAGTGTGGTGGGGGGTCTTGACCTGAGTAGGATGCTCCAACATGACCAGTCCCTAGGGGGACTATCACCTCCTTCACTGCAGTAGTCATACCTCTAATAACATAGCAAGGGATTACTTTTCTTCCATGCATCCCATTATTGACTCAGAATGCACTCACAGTCAACTACAGCCCCAAATCACATTAACAGGCTAAGTCCTTCCCTCCCTACTCTGTGTATGTGACCTTACTTTTGCCTTGTTAGATTCCAGACTTTGGTTTCAACCAGTCAAGATCTTTGACCCCTACATCTGTCATTAAACTCTCCCATCTCCATCATCCACAAACTTGTGAGAAGACTGTCTGTACCTTCATCTTGATAGTAAATCTCATATCAATGTGACCACTTCTTCCCTGGTCCTTGGCATGTCTACTCTCCCATGCAGTCCCCTCTGTGATTCAGAATGGCATTCCTAATGACACCTAGAGTCACAGTTCCCCTGGATGCTTTTTCTCTCCTTTGTATGCTGCATCTCAGGGGCAGAAGCACCTGATAGGATAGGACAGGACTGCATGGAGCATGTCTGTAGCATTTAGAGGAGAGAGGCAAGAAGAGAGAGGGTTTCTGCGAGACTCTAGAGTGAAGAATTCAGTAGCTAAACTCTCACATTTGAAATCCAAAGATTGAACTGTGCCCCCCACCTTTTTCTAATAGTAATGACTACAGGAATTTCACATGAACTTTCTGAGTGATAATGAGTGGAAAAGTTAGGAATCAGTAGCTTCTTCCTCACCAAGTCATTGAAAATGGAAATTTTTTCCAGTGTCTAGACTGGCTGAGCTTTTAAGAGATTGGAAATTTGTGTTTTTTCTTCTTTTAGAAGTATTTTTAGGTAACAGAGTAGTTGCTTTTCAATAGGTACAAATCACTGATTTGTTTTTTTTAAGATTTTCAACCTCATTTCTACTGTGATCCAATTCAGAAGAAATGCTGGTCTCTCCCTTGTCGGTCAATCTAGTATCATCCTTGGCTCTGTGGTGCATCAAAATCTGACTTTCAAAATAAGGGAAGAACACTCAGGTTTGAGGTGGTTCTCTCTGGGCAAAGGCAGACTATAAGAGCCCTGTCACTAAAACCCTGGGGAAGGCTCTCTGGCTCTGGTTTCCCTCAACTTGGTGTGCTGAGGCTTGGTTATTTCATTCCACCAGCTACTTGAATCTCCTATTTAAATGTACAGTTGTAGACTTTTTTTGTTAATTTTTTTGAGGAAGTATTGACCTTTTCTATGCCCAATTAATATTTTTAATTTCTTTGGTTGTGCTATAATTATACATATGTGGCCCTAAGTAGTGAGATTCATCAAACCTAGACTGATAGTGGCCTTTCCTTCTACTTGAATAGACAGAGACAGGCTCAGAGTGTGTATGTGTGAGTGTGTGTGTGCTTTTAGCCAGTTACCCAAATAGAATTTGGTATTCATGAGTTTTATATTTGTCTGTTTAAGGATGCTCAGACATAAATGGATCTTTAATTACACAGGTCTAAATATAACCCCATCTCCTCGCACATGAATCCCACCTTTCACCAAATACATTCATGCGCTCCTACTAACATTGGCTTTCAGAGAAAAGTCTACGGTGAATCAAGAAGGAACTTCTGGTGTACAAAGGGAAGACCCTCCCCAACAAGTGAGCCCTTCCTCTTTTCTATGAGTCTTCCCCTTTCTAAGAAAAGTGGAGTGTAAGAAGACAGTAGCTGCCTAATTACGGCCCACCTATTTGTGAATGTCAGTGTTTTTCAGACTGAGCAGCTTTGCCTTAAAGAAGGAAGGGTGTTATTAAGTGGAAATCCCCCTCCATGACTCTCTACTGCATAGAGTGTGGAAACTGGGGTCTGAGATGGGCAAAAGCCAGACTATCATGGCCCCCATCATTAAGCCCAAGGAATGTCTCTCAGGATCTGTCTTTCAAGGGCCCAACTGGTGTGATGAAGCTTGTCTCTTCCCTTCAGCATTGATGTCCACTAGCTACTATGACTCCCTGTTTGAGTGTAGAAGTGATCCTGAGCTGCAGAGCACAGGAATAGTGATATAGGAGCTGTGTTTTAACAGAAGAATCTGGCTGAACTTGCCCATTAGATTTGCTGTCACTGAGCTGCTTTCTGAGCACACTCCAAGACTCTCCTCCCCTTCCTTCCTCTGCTTCCTGAGCTTCCAACCACGCACCTCTCTATGCTCCACCTCAGCCTTTGAACCCTCTCTCTGCAATCCCTCTTCCTTTTCTTCCTCTGATCAGCTCAGTTTGCCCAAGGGAGTCAAGCAAGGCAAGATTCCAATTTATTTCCTTGAGCTTCAAACCTGAGACTTGTTCATCCCTAGAATGAAAAGTCCTAATAGCTGACATGCCATCCCAACTGCCCCACACTGCAGCAGAGGCAATTTACGTTTCAAAAGTAATAGAGAGTAAATTGCAGCAGAAATATTTTATGCAAATTAACCAAGCTTAACATTTTGATAAAGGGCTTTTCTTTTAAACAAACCAAGGAATCCAATACTCCAATGCAAGTATAACACAAAAGAAAATTTCAAAAGCCTGAATTTTTAAAGTATGTGACAGCAAGAGATATTTAGCCTGGTAGGTGACAGCAAGAGACATTAACCACCCCTAAGATGGAACATGGGAACCAAAGTGCATAAAGCTATTAGTTCCAAACAACATTTATGTGAGCTTATGGATTAAGGTGTTTCAATAATTTAAATAATTCTCTCCCTTCTGTTGAGTGGACTCATTGTTAAGCCAAAATATATTTGCTGTGAGATCAATGCTACATCTGTAAGTGACTTTGGAACCTGCTATCAAATAAAGGAGGGAAGAGGAAAAGAGCAAAGATTTATTGAGCATGAACTATAGGCCAGGCCCTGTGCTGGGTGGCTCACATACGTTATCTCCTCTAACCAGGCATGCTCTGGAGTCCCCTGGAGGAAATGACAAAGGGACCAGGAAAAGCCACATGCTTATTATGCTGGGTAAAGACACTTCCATTTGGAAAGAAAATGAGAAGAATACAGTTAATATCTTTTTCACCTATTCCCAAGACACTTAAAGGAGAGGCTCCTTCAAAATTAAAAAAGGTAAGATAGAGACAAAAGCTTTTAAAAGTCTGCTCATACTCCTGCTTTCCAGAAGCCCCAAGCTTATGTCCCCACCATTCCCAATGAAAAGTAGTTCAGAGGAAGGGGCGGTTTCAATATAGGTAAATTATCTGAGTCTCTGCTGTGTCTCTGAAGATGTGGTTTCCAAGGAGGGTTTGCAAACCTAGACGGCCTTGAGATTATTGTAGGGGTCAAGCATCTGCCTCACACCAGACTTTGCCTGTAAACAGAATGCATGCGTCGCACAACAGGTGCACATTTACTCAAAACATATAGAAGATGCTGTGGTAATTAATACAATGCAAATTCTTTTTAAGTTAACTGAATTTGTAGGAGTTTTTAGTCATTATGTATTTTCCATCAACAGACTCTAAAAGTAAAATCCTTATAATGTGGGGGTCTGCAACTTTTTTACATTAAATAGAGCTCCTTGACAATAAACTTAGAAAGCAATGACCTTGAAAGGACTGAAATAGTTGCTACCAAATTCATACACTCAAATGTAGAAAAATCTCACAGGTCCACCCTGCAGCCTCATTCCTTCTTGTTTTATTAGGAATTTTAAGATGCCTGAACTAAATGTTGCCATTTAGGAAATGGGATAACATAAAGGAAAGCATTCAATTGATTTGACCTTATAACATTTTATAGCTTCTATGTATCAAAATTTTTCCATAAAAATTAAAATCATAAACAGAAAAAAGTATATAAAGTAAACATTTGTAAAACAGGTAATAGCTTTATTATATAAAGAACACATGTAAATAGATAAGGCAGAACAGAGAGCGCCAAAGCAATAAAGGACAAGAACAAAAAATGCACAGACGTACAAATGCCTGTGGAACATTTTTTAAGGTTTAAACTTACCAGAAAAGAAATCTGTATAACATAACACAATCAGATATCAGTAAATATTTTTTACTTATTCAGTCTATCAGCTTAAAAAGTACAATGCCTGAAAATGTCCACAATTTGGTGAGGAAGGTATTTGCACTCTCTTAGAATATTAACTGATATTGTCCATATTTTAAAGGTACTATTTAATAAATTTCGACATATATGTACACCTGTGAAATCATCACCACAATCAAGATAGCAAACATATCCATTGCCCCTAAAAGTGTTCTTATAATCCTTTGTAAATCCTCTCCACCACTTTTTCTCATACACTCCTATTACAAGGCAACCATCAATATGCCTTCTGTCACTATAGATTAGTTTGCATTTTTTTAGAGTTTTAAATAAACAGAATCATACAGTATGTTCTTTTTTGGTCTGGCTTTTTTCACTCAGCAAAATGATATTGAAATTCATCTATGTTAGCAGAGAAAGTATGGCCACGTGACCCCATGAGTATTGGCAACAGTGGCCCTTTGCTGCCCGCCTTGGTCAGACACTTTGAACAACTTATTTTATCAATTCTCATTCAGTTATGTGAGATAGTAGCTGTTGTTCCATTTTACAAATAAGGAGAATGAGTCTCAAGTATTTAAATGACTTTTCCTCCAAAAATGGAAGTTCTGAACCTATTTGAGGTCCAAAGGCCTGTGAGAACCTGACAATAGCTGACACAATGAAGGCAATCTATACACTCCCAACATCAGTAAAGCCCAGGCTAAGAACCCTGCCTTGGCCATATCTTCCACTCTTCCCAGAAGCAGGCATCTGGGCTTTCAATTTTTATCCTCCTGACTTTGGAGGTTTGGTGTCCTCCCGGCAACTTTACTTTGTAGCATGTTCTTTACTGCCAAAGCTCCCACTCAGAACTCTAAAAGAAGGGAAAGAGAGGAGTGGCCATAACCCCCAACACTGCCCCTCAACCACCCATAAAAAGCCAGTTCCCTCTTCTCTAAATACGAGCAAGTGTCTTCTCTGGGCATTTGATGTGGCTTTAAAGAGATGAATAGGGCGAGGCGGTGATTGCGTGGGAAGATACCCACAAGGTCAAGAAACCAAGGATTTCCTTTCAGAAGAACAGGGTATAATCTGATTGGTGTCAAAAATACTTATTGTAGCTCCAGGATTTAAACCCATGGCACTAAGAGCACAGTGACCATCCAGCCACATAATCACTAAAATGCCTTCACCAGCCCCAGGTTAATGGACTGTCATTCAGAGCATAGATTTAGCCAGAAACAAAGCACAGCAACAGGAAAACAAAGCCTTTTCCTCTCCTCACTCACACATCATCCATCCTAACGTTTATTGGATACCTATCGAATGCCTGTGAAGTTTAGATATGTTCCTGTTTTCAATGAGTGCACAGCCTAGAGGGAGAGACAGATGATTAAATGGATAATTATAGTGCCACATGAATGTGGCTAAAGGTGAAGGGACAGGTTAAATTAATCAGGAAAAGCCAAACAAAAGAGTCCTACCTAGCCATTAAAAAGAACGATGGAGCACCATGTTCATTGACATGGAAAGATATCCCCAGTATATTAAGTGGAGGTGGGAAAATAGATTGCAAAACAGCATTTACAGAATTTGACTCTCTGAAAAAGTTTTATTTTTTACACATATAAATACTGGAAAATGTTCGCCCAATTATTTACCAGCTAGCTTCGGGTGGTGAGTTTTCACAAAATTTCTATTTTATCCTTCATGCTTTTCTGTTTTGTTTAGGTAATTTAAAACTTTCCAAATGAAACAGCATTCTATAGTAAAAATGAGGGACATTCACTGCAGAAAATTAAATGTGCTAAGTTCAGTGATGGAGATGCTCACAAAAACACAAATGCACACCCCCCCCCCCCAACAGAACCCTGTTGGTGAACAGGATTCTCCCAACATATCTGAAAGCTAAATGATGGCATCTAGATTCCCTTCCACTTTGGGTTAGCTAACTATTTTTTTTAGAACTTTTTTTTTTAAAGATTTTTTTTTTTTTTTAGTTGTTGATGGACACAATGTCTTCATTTTATTGCTTTGTATGTGGTGCTGAGGATCGAACCCAGGGCCTCATGCATGCGAGGCAAGCGCTCTACCGCTGAGCCACAATCCCAGCCCCTGGGTTAGCTAACTATTATGAACTATTACAAGCTAGTTTCCAAGCTAAAGATTTTGGAAAATAAGACAAGATGCCAAATAGTCCACAGGGTTTAATAATCTCACCATGCTTCAAAGATGAGATCCTGACAACCCAAACAGCTTGCACCGTCCACACTCCGTCTGGACCCTCACAACTGTCACCCCTCCGGACTGTCTACAAAAGACAAAAACAGGGCACGAGAGTGTGAACCTGGCCCCAGAGGATTTCCTTGCTCTCACACACCCACCAGATCTGGGTTTTATTTATTCACTTAGCAAACACTTCAAGAGCCTCCTCCCCTCTTGAGCCCTCACCACTCGGCTTCTCTTAGGAGCTATGGCATAGAGGTGAGCAACACAGGCACCACCTCTGTCCCCACAGAACTCAGGATCTAGAGGAGAAAGTGGACTGACAAAGTGGCTCTGGAGGCAGAACCTCTGAGTCCAAATCCTGGCTCCCTACTTTCTAGGTGGATGGACTAATCATGTTCATTAACCTCTCTGGACTTCAGCTTCCCATCTGATAAAGGGCATAATAAACTGGTAAGGATGTTATGGTTATCCAACAAGATGATGCATGTAAAATGCTTGGCATGGGGCCTGGCACAAAGTGGCCCTGAAAGAAGGTTAGTTAATACTGTCATAAGCACTTAAACTAATAATGAATTGCTGTGAAAGAATAGAGTGTACAGAACAGGGACTGGGAGCTGACAACAGGGAAATCACTGAGCATCCATCTCCCAGTGTGACTGCACACCTTTCCCAGAAATACTGGCCCAATAGGAAAAGAGACAATGTGACCAGACTTGGCACCATCACTTTTTAATTAAAATCATGGCCATCAAGAATCCACAGCATTGATCAATTTCCTGACCACCTGGCTCCACTTGGGCAACACCAAAAGGAATGCAGAGGAAGAATGTTAGTACCTCTTGTTCTGGGAAGATATATTATAGGGGCCCCGCCATGCTGATCTTTTCCGCACAGAGTATTTTGATTAACTGGCCGCTGATTCCTCCCCTGCAGGTCTAGGAGACTATAAACAGAGGGGTGAATGGTTAGCCAATCAAATTTTTGGTTCGCTGGAAAGGTTAAGAGAGTGCTGTAAAGCATAGTGACTGGAGGAGAGAGAAACTGCATCTGCAGTCCAGGAAGTGGGAAGCGAGAAGGTGGAGCTGCCTGGTGAGCTTGGTGCAGGAGACTGACAGCTTTGCTCCTGGTCTTGAGCCAGGCTCAGCGTTTCTGTGGGCCAGTTAATGGCAGGCACCAACATCTGCCCTAAATTCTTCAAGGTAATTAGCGCCACATGTTATCAACAGGAAGTTGGTACCCAAGGGCATTTGAGATAATTGTTTCAACACTGGCACATCATTGCCTACCATGAAAGGTCACTGCAGCAAATATATCCCCACTATCCCTCTGTCCTTTTCATTAAATGAAAAAAAGCTGTCCCTTGTCACTGCAGTCATATCAAGTCATGGGTGCAGCACTCAGGGCATCCATGCAAAGGCATCTTTAGCCGTAAGGATGCTCCTAGAGTATGCAATAATTACTTTCTGTAACTTCTGATGCCCCATGTGTCACAGTCCCCTCATCTAACCAGTAAATGAAAAACAACTTGGTTTGGTGGGTATGGGACCTGGGTTGCTCAGAAGACAAAATGTCATTGTGTCAGATGATTGTGACCCAAACTGCTCAAGATCCCTCCCCGCATGCCACGCACCCCCCAACCACACACACACACACACACACACACACACACACACACATTCTAGGGAAGCCTGCTCAGCGGAGCCAGAGAAAGGGGAAATTTATCAAGTTCCCTTGCCCAGGCCTGCACCCATGCTGCAGTCATGCAGACATTATCTTTGCATGGGAAGCTGCCTACACCCACAGACCTAGCAGCCAGGCACAGTGGCAAGAAATTCAGTACTTCCCAGGCAGCCAGGGTTGACCCATCAGGCCCCCGGCAACAGAGGCAGCAAAATAGGGCATTCCTGCTCAGACATTCCCACCTGCCCAGCATCTCAACCACATCAGGCAGTGGCCATACCAAATCATGGTTTAGGGAGGATTTAGTGTCCCCCATAATCTCTATCAGCTCTCCCACAAACCACCCCAAGATCTAAATTAAATTCTACTCTTGCTCTGTCTCCCTCTCTCCCTGAAAAGAGATTCTGGAGATTCTACCACCCGTAGGGATCAAGGCCCAAATCCTTCCTGTGGCCCAGCCCTGCCATCTCTCCAGCCTCCCATACATGCCCCCGCCCTCACCACTCAGGCTCTGGCCATGCTGGCTTCTCCCTACTTCTGGGAAGCACCCACAACCCTGGCTAACAGCTCGGAGCTTTGGCTCATGCCTTTGTATCCTTCAAAGCTCCCCTCAACCCTACACACACACACACACACACACACACGGAGGCGCAAAGCCCCAGAGCACCATGCTTCTCTCCTACACAGTCTTTCTTCGTCGTGATTTTACACCAGGTGTCTACGTATTTGATCAATGCTGGTTCCCACCCATGTCACCAGACCAACAAGGTCCTGAGGGTAAGGGTAGACCAGGTCTACTTTAGCTTGCCATCATCCCATTGCCAGTACTCAAACCACACAAACAAAGACCTGTGGACAGAAGAAATTACATCGGCTGACCTAAGTTAGCACTGCCTCCTAAGGAAACATTAATGGGTTAACAAATGAAGCTTTGAGAAATTCTGCATACTCCTACCTCACAATACATGTAAGCATATCAAAGAGAAGAAACCATTCAGTTCACCATTTCCCAGCTTAACTAAGTATGAAATCCTTTTCTCATCCCTTTCCACATCCTAAAGCATGGTGTGCCTTAGAACCCCAGTTTAGACACACTATATAGGAGACTGTTTCTGTGCTTAAATAAACCAATCAGTGAATACACAATTTCTCAAAAGTACTATGAACCATGAGAGCATGGGGAGACATGGGGACTCAGAGGCACCATCCTGCCCCTTGAGGCCCTCCCTGCCCCGCCCAAAGTGGTCTGTGCCATGATGGGCTTGGGGACTCACACTGGCAGATTGTGGACAGAGCACCAAGCCTCATGATCCCAGTTCCTGGACAGGTTCAGGATTCCTTCACAACACATAAACTAAGAAGAGTAATTGGCATCTAGACTTTTCTAATCGTGGTTATTGATGTTCTCCTTTTGCCTCACAGGAAATCTAGTAGATAAGTCAGATGTAATTTTCCTTACTTAAAAGGATAGAGAAATTGAAATCTGTGGAGTCTGTGTGGCTTGTTCAAGGTCACCCAGTTCCAGAAGAGCACAACATGAATAACAGTACAGCCCCTATTGCCTCTCCAGTCCAGGCTCTTTCCTCTACGTGACAAGGTCACACTTTCAGACTAAAATATGCCCTGAAGAAGTGGCTGCTGGCAAAGCAGGTCTGGCAATGCAGGACAGGAACTTGGGCTTATCACGAGCAGGAGAGTCAGAGGCACCTAAAGCAGAGGCTGCAAGCTGGACTATGGCTGAATCTGGTAAAAAGTGTTTTATTCCACCCCAAAATGGGGTTATTTTTTAGTTACCTGCATCTAAAAATATGAAGAAATTTGACCTTAAAATATGAATACCAAGTTATCTTGTGTTGGTCAGCTTTCCACCACTGTGACAAAATACCTGTGGATAACAATTTAAAGAAGAAAAGATTCATGTTCAGAAGTTTTAGAGGGTTCAATCCATGGTCATCTGGTTCCATTGATTTTAGACCCATGGTGAGGCAGAGGATAATGGTAGAAGGGCATGGAGGAAAAAAGCTGCTCATCTCCCAGCAACCAGGAAGCAGAGAGAGAACAAGGAAGGAACAAGATAAACTTTTCCAGTGCACACCTACAGTGACCTACTTTTTCCAACAAGGCCTCACCTCTTTCAGTTCCCATCACCTTCCAAGAGTCTATTCACTTATGAACCCAGCAATGGATCAATCCATTGATGAGATCAGAGTTCTCATGAACCAATCACTTTCCAAAAGCCTCACCTCTCAACATTGCTGCATTGGAGATCAAGCCTTACCACACAAAACTTGGGAGGCCTTTCCAGATCCAAACTGTCACACCTTGAAACCTCAGAGGCTTGACCACCCTGGGTGTGCCTCCCTGTGGCTCGCCCACCAGCAAGTAGCAACTGCACTTTCTGACCTGCATACCTGCTCTGGTTCACTCCCCCCCCAGCCCCCACCCCAGCCAATATAACATTTATTTACCTCTGGACCCTACTTCGTAAATGATAGGCACTTATTCCCAAGACTACCAGAGAGAGTTGGGATGAGCAGAGGAACAGAGGGATTACTAAAGAAAGAGCAAGAAAGCACCCAGAAGGACATCTTGTGATGTCTGGGATAACAACCGCCACCAAAAATAAAAACATGTTTCTGCAACAGAGAGAAAATGAGGACATAAATTCCCTTTAACCAGCAGCCAAATGTTTTAATATTTATGCCTAGACTTTCCCAGGCAATTTTAATTCACATTTACGCTTTCCCTATAGAAAATAAAAAGGAAGACAGGGGGTATAGAATGTGAAAAAATATTCAAAATGCCATCACCTAAATGGAATTGAATCCTTTTCAAAACACTCTGTCCAGAGAAGCTGCCGCTTCAGAGGTGTTTTGTCAGCTTTGTGCACCACTCAGAACCCACTGAAGGCTATAAAAAGCACCTGCCGTTTTCAGTGAACTCCAAATCCATTTTCTCTGGGGTTTCTAATGTGCCCCTTTGCAGTAGAAGCAGAGCTGGGGGTGACAGCTGAGGAACCACACAGGCCTGTGACAGGTGAACTTGTTATATTACACTTCAAAGTCACCTGCTGTCATAAAGAGAGGCAGTGCCATCTGGGGGCTGCAGCATCCCCAACCCAACTTTGTCAGGCCTGCTTGGCAGCAGGGGGCTGAGCACTGATGCAGAAATAGCCCAGCATACTTTTTCAAGTCCTTCTGAGTTCGGTAGTTCAAGTTGGTTCTTTATTCCAGCAAATCCTCCTCACTCAGAGTGGTTGTGGGTTGGATAGCTGGATTTTATATGGGGATGGGGATTAATTTCTCCCCAAAGTGAACTCTCACATCAGCCCACCTTCCAGGCACAGATTCACTACTATGTCCTCCAAGAGGCCTCCACCATCTCTCCAACCCTTCCTTCTCTGCTCCCTACTTTTCTCCCAATTGCTGGGGTCCTCAGTCTTTCTAATATTTACTTTGCACCTTGAATGATTACTTACCATTTTTACCTAAGGACCCTTGTGACTTGTAGCCAAACAAGCTGGCATCTCCAGGCAGGCACAGGGTCTCCTATTTCTCCATTACACACTTAGGGGGAACTCAATGTGAACAATTAGACTCACGTGTAGGCAACCTGGACACTAGGCTCAGGGGTAGCAAAGAAACAGCAGGCACAGGGGCCTAAAGGACCATGTGGCTGGGAGGATGGACTGTGGAGTGGCCAAAGGCCAGGGCCTTGCCAGCCCTTTGGCGCTGCCTGAGACCTGGTACCTGGCACTCCCCTGAGGAGAGAAAGTGATACAGAGCCCAAGAATAACTGGGCCTGAACATCTTCTAGCCTGGTAGGATGGGGACTGAGATTCATAGAAAAGAAGACATGTTTTAACTCTAAGTGTCTAACCTGAGACACCCACCAGCCTCCAATCTAGCTGAAGAAAGGATGCAGGAGGGAACCAAGAAAGAGGAGGTTCTCAGCCTCATTGCAAAGGAGGGAGTCACTGAGAACATGTGAGAAGGCACTGTGACACAGGTTCTAGTAGCAGAGAATGGGTTGCAACTAAGTCCCAGATCTGAGACTAGTGGTCCAGATTTGCCCTATAACCACAGTGGCTACTTAGAAATAATTTCCAAAATGATCTTGGTAGGTATCTGGATCCCAATTGTTAGTCCCCTAAGACAAATCACTCAAGGCCACCTGGAAGCCCCCAGGGAAGTAATATGTCCTCTGAACAGAGCAGAAAGTCTCATCCCCAGGGGAAGATGCTGAGGTACAGTCATGAAGTGTCACACTGCAAGTAACTGCCTCCCACAAAAGCCCTAGGACATGAACTAAGGTGCCTGAATCCCCTTCACCAGCAATAAGAACACCAGACACATAATTGAATGAACATCCAATGAGTGAGTCAGTCCAGCAGGGATGCCTGCCTCTTCCATTCGTTCATTAAAGAAATGCTTGTTCAGCAAGCACCACAATGCCACGCATCCTGCTCTTGCATGAGAGATGCCCCAGTGAATGAGGTACACATGGATGGACACAGTCTCCAACCTTGTGGAGATTATCCGGTAGGAAGAGGAGACCACCAAACCCAAGAAGCAAATCACCCCATGTAAGTGCAATGCAAGAAAAGCAAAGCATGGTGAGAGAATTTTAAAAGTGTGGGGAAAAAAGCTATCTTCATGGTCAAAAAAGGCCACCTGCAGGAAAGGTAGCCTTGGAACAGAGACATTTGTGAAAATCTGGGAAAGAGTAGTCCATGAAGAGGGAAAATCAGGAATGAAAGTTCTAAGGCAGAAGAAAGTTTTCCAGAAAAAGCAAGCTGACCAGTGTAGCTGAAATAGAGGGAAGGGACCATAGGAGGGGCCACACCATGCTGGAACTCCATGTGTTTGCCTAAGGGCAGGCTGCCTCTCACTCATCTATCTACCCCATGCCTAGTCCAAGAGGGACTGGAGGAAGTCTCAGCTCTTGTGTTGCTGCCCCTGCCCCTAACCTGAGTCTCTAGCACCATCAACACCCCATAAACCCTGCTAATCAGAGAAAGCCCATAGAGTGCTCACCTAGATGAGATAAAATGGAGTGTTTTCCAGCCCAGAACTTTGTGAACATCCCCTGCGGGGCTCAACATTTACATTTGATATCAGCTCAAAGGAAATTTACTCTTAAAGCATTAGTTACATCTGTTCTGTTATTTTTGCATCTAGGGGAGATGGAAATCCAAATAGTGCTTCAGTTTAAAGAAAGATTCTGGAGGTTTCTCTTTCCTGTGCTTGAATCATTGAATTGATGCTGAGTTCCCCAGATGGAAACATCAAGGAGATAGAGAGATGAGAGAAAAATGCTCCTGAGGTCCTGAATTAGGACCCCGTAACTGTGCCTGAGGGGAGCCTTGGCTAAGGACCACTAAAAACCAAGGAAGGAGCAAGTAAAAAGAAAAGCCCTGGTGTGTCCCTTACATATGTCCTTAACCCCTTCCTTAATCTGCTACCTGTCAAATTGTCTCAGCTCTCGTGGAGACCAGCATCACAGGGGCATCTCTCCTAATACACACTGCCAGCTCTGCAGTGAGGCATGGCTCTGAAATGTGCTAGTCACCTTGTTGCTCCTGGTTTAAAACCTTCAAAGTTTCCCCATGGCCTAGGGACAGAATCTGAGCACCTTCCACAGCCCTGTCCCCCGTCTCCCCACTGCCTCCCACTCCCTCTACTCAATGCAGCAGACAGCATTTCTCACACACCTATGTCTGTGCCCATGGCAGGACGTTCATTTTGCAGGAGCCCCAGTGCCTGTACTCACATCTGTTTCCATAAACAGTGACACTTACTATATACCATGTGCCCTGATGATTTCAACTCCATCTTCTTTTATTTGTTTTTTTTTTAAATATTTTGTTTAGTTGTAGATGAACACAATATCTTTATTTATTTTATGTGGTGCTGAGGATCGAACCCAGTGCCTCACCCATGCAAGGCAAGCGCTCAACCGCTGAGCCACAACCCCAGCCCCCTTCTATTTGTTTTTTAAAGGTGGTCATGACATACTAAATTGGCTTCATGACTCATTAACAAATCATGACCTGCCGTTTGTAAAACAATATGCTAAATTGACTCCTGCCATCCATCCGCATCACTTTTCCTTCTTGCCCTTCTGAGTTTTCACACATGACCCTCTTTCTGGTGGGATTCATTTTCCCTTCCCTATTCCTGCCTTGATTAATTCAGTTGTCTTCCACACTGACTACATAGTAGAATTACAAGGGATACCTTAAAAGTACATCGATGCCTGGACCCATCATTCCATGCCTACCCCTACTCTGAGAGTCTAATTTTATTGGCCAAGGTGGAACCCTCACTCCCAGGTGACTCTTATGTACAGACAGGATTGAGAAACCCTGCACCTACTTCTACTCAGTCTTCAATATTCATCTGCAACATCACCTCTAGGAAACAGGAAACTTGCTCTCCCAACCCCTGTAAGCACAGAGTCTAGGTTTGGTGACCCTCCCATGAGCTCATAACCCTCTCTGGTTCAGTAGTACACATTTTGTTCCTTTTTTTTTTTGTATCTTGTCTGTCTGTCCTCTAGGAGATGAGCAACTTGATGGCAGGGATGTGTCACATATTATCTCTGTAAGCTCACTGTACTTAGCACAAAAAGAGATCTGCAAATATTTGCTACATGAGCCTATGAGACAGGTCCTCTTATCATCCCATTTTACTGATAAGGAAACTGACATCCATAAGGTTAAATAAATCAGCAAGTGTTCTATATCTAACAGTGGTGGGTATGGAATTTGACCTAGTTCTGGGGTCAGAGCTTTCTTGTCAATACAGTAGCTTTTTCTCATATCCTCAACAAACGAGTCGCCATGAGTCCACAGATCCAACCCCCAGCTGCTCCCAGTCCTTACAGATGAAGATCCAAAGAAAATCATGACATTTGCAGTAGGATTGTTTTTTCCGGGGCTCCCTTCTGACCCTCAGTTCACACAGACAACCCCCAGGGACTTGGTCCCTGGTGCTCTTGTATCATCACTCTGCTCTCTCACCAGGGAAGCTTCAACCCAGCTTCCATACTCCTAATGCTGGATGGCCACTTCCAGACGACACTGTCTCAAAGAACGTGACCCATCACAAACTCATCCTTTCCCATAGGTCATTTCCGAACAGTCTCACCTCCCTTTCTCTCTTAATGCTTCAAATTAGCCAAGTGCAAAATATCACAACTCCAACATTGCTGACTTGCCCCCCTCCTCCACACAATCCCGAGTTATTCTGCCAGGCACCTGGAATTGTTGTTCCCCACTTACCACCTATTGGCCCTACCATTCCACTGGCCCATGGCTATCCTGTTTCCAGGTTATCACCACTACCCTGGACGTAGAAGTGGTCTCCAATAAATCTTCCTACTCCTAGGCTCCCCGCGCCCCAACACACACACACACACATGCTTGACACATCTTCCAAAGTCCAATTCTGGCCAGGCCTCTTCTTCACTTAGTATCCTCCAGTGGGCCCACACTAGTCTGTACTGGTAAATCAAACCCAAATGTCAAAGTGTATTACTGTGAGTTGGTAATAGGGGACCTTTCAGTCTCATCTCACCATGGACCAGCCACAGGTGCTGTACTGCCAGCCAGCAGGCCTGCCAAGCATGTCACTTCTCAGATATGCTCCCTGCTCTCATCCTGCTCCAGGCACCCTGGTCCAGTGTCACCCAATTGCAGGCACAGGGCTCAATGGGATATAATACCATCTTGAGGACCATCCCAAGAAGCTCAAAGACACAGGCATTGACCATCTGCTGCTCATGTCCAGGACCCATGGCATCAAGTCCTAGGTGGGGTTCATTTGTAAGTGAATAGCAGGGCCACAGGAGCATGCAACCTGGTCATGTCAACCGTGCAAATAAGGTGAAGATAGTTAAAGTTTCTAGTGGAGTTATAGGAAAGACAGGTATGGGTGAGACAGCAAAAATTATGAGAGTGAGGAAGATGGCAGCCTGGAAATTATGCCAGGTCATGGGGTCCCAATGTGCTATGAGAGAAGGCAGTACTGGCCTGTGATATGCACTCAAGCAAGTCCCATTTTCTTAAGGGGACGAAGTTCTACAGCATGTCTGTCTGCTCTCAAATAGGTAAGACTCATAAGTCTCCAGGGAAACATCTTTCAAAAGTACCTTCCCTTTTACAGGGCTTTTCTTCCTCCCAAAACCTGAGATCCTACCACACATAAGGAATCAATCCCTAGAGATCCATCCTCTGACCAAACCTCTTCTACTGGACACCCAGGGGTCCCTAAGTCAACCCCCACTCATCCCTATCTCAGTCCTGACCCTGCCTTACCTGGTTTGTGTTGACTGCGGTTCCTACTTTGGCATTCCAAATGCCTAATTGGGAATAATTTCGACTCTTAATTACAGTTCAATCATTACATACCACAGCTGGCTTTAAGTTTTACTTTTCATTAAAGCAATGTTTTCAAGAGCCTTTTTTTAAAGGAGGAAAAAAACTACTGAATAATCATTTATAATTTAAAAGTAAATAAGAACAAATTATGATCATGTTTATGAAACAAAACACTCTACCCAATCCAGTTAGTTATCAACCTAAAAACCTCTGGATCACCTGAAGCTTCAGGTTTGTGCACCAAGCTCAGGAATTCTGACTCTAAGATTCCAGGCTTAGTTTCTAGTAATAATATCCTAGGCCCAAAGCAATGGAGATTGCAGTAAAGTATGACAACAATGACCAAAAAAAAAAATGTGGTGAAACCAGAAGGTGAATACTCCAAAGCAGAAGACTCCTGAAGACAAAAATAATAATCCCTCATGTTGATCTGACAAGTCCATCCTAGAATATATTCAGGTATTCATAGTTCAAACCTCATTTTCTTTGGTGGTTCTTAAGCTTTAAAGGGTGTAGCTATGAAAATACTTCCCCAGAAAAATACACATGCACCAAACATACACAGGATTTTTCATGCAATTTTAAGAGATTCACAAGTCCAATAAGTCCATCCATAAATTCCATAACGTTTGTGATTTACAAGGTGTTCAGTGTTCACTACTTTGTCTCTAGTAAATGACTAAGGCATGGAGGCACATGCAAATTATATGTACTATGAAATCTTAAGGTGTGACTTTTTTTTTTTGGTACCGGGGATTGAACTCAGGGGTACTTGACCACTGAGCCACATCCCCAGGCTTATTTTGTGTTTGTTTGTTTGTTTGTTTTATGTAGATACAGGGTCTTACTGAGTTGCTTACTTAGTGCCTTGTCCTTGCTGAGGCTGGCTTTGAACTCGTGATTCTCTGGTCTCAGCCTCCCAAAGTGCTGGGATTACAGGCGTGCGTCACCAGGCCCGGCTTCAGGTGTGACTCTTTACCACTCATTGTACACACATTAATGGAGTGTCTACTGTGTTACCAGAAGAGAGTAAGGATGTGACACTGAAAAAAAGTGGGATTCTTTAAGGAGCTCAGTTCAGTAAGGAGGAAGTGCTGGGAGACATCATTACATCATTATCCTGTGCGGATGCCAAGCTTGAGCTTGCCACCTCATGAAGTCTGCAGTTGGGATGGGAGGACAGGGAAGGACTCAGCAAAACCTGCACAATGGCATCAATATCAAAATCCAAGTCCAGTGCTAAAAGTGGTAATCCTCTAAAGGTAAGCCTCTAAACCTGCAATGTGACCAGTCCATCCATTAGTTACCAGTGACATACTGTCTTCTAAGGACCCTACACATTCACTGCAAGAATGGAAATTCATGATGGAGATATTTTCTTTAAGAAAGGCAAAAACATGGGGCTGGAGCGGTGGCTCAGTGGCAGAGCGCTTGCCTTGCATGCGTAAGTCACTGGGTTCGATCCTCAGCACCACATAAAAATAACTAATAAAGATATTGCGTCCATCTACAACTAAAAAAATATTTAAAAAAAAAAAGAAAGGCAAAAACTATGGGGCTGGAGTTGTAACTCAGTGGTACAGCACTTGCCTAGCATGTGTGTGACCCTGGGTTCGATTCTCAGCACTGCATATAAACAAATAAATAAAGGTCCACCAACAGCTAAAAAATATTTAGAAAAAAAAAAGAAAGGCAAAAACTAGGGGGAAAGAATGTGACCAAGGCCATAGCTGGTTCATTGGGTTATCTGTTCCCTTCTAGTCCCCTAAAGCAGAGCTCAGCCTTTGGCATATACAACCTGCTATTTTTACAAGTGAACATTTGTTTGACTACTATTTACTATCATGATTGTTTTTATCAAAGAAACTTCACCAATACTTAAGGATAAAAAACAGCCTCATCATAAAGGCCACTCCTTACCAAGAAAGAAGAGCTGGATCTTCATACCATGTGTATACTCTCAGTATACACAAGTACACATTTACATATCTTATTGTTCTCATTTTTCTAAAAACCAGTGAGATTTTATTTATTTATTATGAGTATAAATAAAATGTTCACTTGTAAAAATAGCAGGTTATATATGCCAAAAGCTGAGCTCTGCTTTAGGGGACTAGAAGGGAACAGATAATCCAATGAACCATTTGGTCTGGAAAACCACAGGGTTTGGGGAAGAAAACAAGAGCAAAGTCTATAAGGAGCAATTGGTACTGCCCAGGACAGGTTTCCAGTGGTGGAGCTACCTGGACCAGGTGCTAAAGGATGGGTGGAAGAGCTCAGGCTGGTGGGGTTGCTAGAATAGGTGGACACAGTGGAAGTAATGGAAGGCAGTTGGTGAAAAACACAATGTGTGACCTCATTCTTTTTTGGGGGGTAGGGGAAATTCTTATATCTGTCACTAGTCCTTAATGTTCATGTTTATGACTTTTTATCTTAAACATTTTGTCACCTTTAAACTGTCTTTAGACTCCAGAGCATGATAAATTTCTCAAGCTACTACTGGGTGACTTTACTCTCTAAACAATAGTTCAATATTGTTAGCTTTATTATTTTTGCACCTAATTCTTTATTTTTATTTTACAAATACTTTAATGTTAGATTGTGAAGAAAAATTAATGTCCCATTCCTAGAGGAAAAAAGCATATATACTGTACCATTTGGGAAGAAAAAAGATAGGATTTATTTAGAAAGGCAAAAGCCATACATTTTCGGTCTCAATAGTGTTCAAAGAACTTAAGCCAGTCAGGTATGTGTTCAATGTTTTAAAAGAACAAAAACATGAACATATAAAATTTTCAGTTAAATGTGACTAATTTACCACAGTTACTGTTTCTCCTTCTGAAAATCCCACTACAATAATAGTAAAGAAAACGTTTTTCTTTTCTTTTTTTAAGAACATGTTTTAATTCCCCAAAGGAAAGGAGAATAGAGAAATGGTGAATTAAAATTTCCACACACTTTAGAAAGAAAAAATGAATTGAAGATTGATAACTAGCAGGGCAGAGGAATATACCCCAATTTTCCCATAAAATGGAGTGTTATGAGAAATAAGCTAATTCCTCCCTCCCCATACCTACTCACAGCATCCCAGACAGACTCAAGACTTCAGGTTCTAGATTCAATGAAAGTGGGGAATGTGAGACACAAAGGTGAAAACAGGAAAACTTTTGAAGGTTGCAATACAAAAGTGTTGTGCCCCAAACTTCCCTCTCAAACCCACACAGCCAGTCGACTATCTCCACTCACATTATCTCCAAGGAAACCAAAGTTCCATTCTCCAAGAAAATCAGCATATTAAATATAAAGGTAGGTTAATATTTGCAATTCCCATTCCTCCACCTTATTCCCAAAAGGTTAAAAATGAGGCATTGTCCTCCCAGGCTGAAGACTAGGCAACTTGTTGTCACTACAGCAATACAGTGAAGCCTACTGATTGGTGGTCTCTCCCCACCCTGTTTCTCTCTCTCTCTCTCTCACACACACACACACACACACACACACACAATGTCCCTTTAGAACCTATTGTTAAATACTAAATTGAACAGAGGATCAATTAATATTTGAGGAACTCCACCCATATGAAGAACAAAACCAATACAAAAGAAGAAGCAGGCAAACTGAGTTAATAAAGAGGAAATGTCAAGTTTTTTTAATAAAAATATGAAATGCAGTGTCTACTGCATCCAAAAATGAGAATAGAATTCTATACTTTTTAAGAAAATAGAGTTCAAGAAAGAACTTTAAAATTTAAAATATACCCTAATAAAAAATTCAGTGGAAGATTTCAAAGACAAAAGTAAAGAATTGACCCACAAAGTTGTTTTCTTTTTTAAAATATTTTTTTTAGTTGCAGATGGACACAATATCTTTATTTTATTTATTTTTATGTGATGCTGAGGATTGAACCTAGTGCCTCACACATGCGAGGCAAGTGCTCTGCCACTGAGCCACAATCCCAGCTCCCGCAAAGTAGTTTTCACCTACTTACTTCTTTACTAAATAGACAGACCAAAGAAAGGAAGTAAATTGAACATGTGATGCAAAAGACAATGGAGCAGTTCTTTCAAATGGAGCACTGAACTTTTATAACCAGTGCAACTATCACTTGTGTAAGAGTACATAAATACATTTGAGACTTGAAAGAATGTAAAACTTAAGCTGAGAATCTGAAACAGAAAAGCTGCAGTATCCATGAATGAGTCTATGCTGAAGGCCTAGAGAACATTTGGTCCAAATTAGAAGCAGGAAAATAGAAGTTTTCTGGGAGGACAACACTAATAGGAAAACACCACCACCACAGATTAATAGAACATCTATGTGTGATTATCTTATAAAATTTTTTATCCGGGCATGGTGGCTCACATTTGTAATCCCAGCTCTTTGGGAGGCTGAGACAGGAGAATCACGAGTTCAAAGCCAGCCTTAGCAACAGCGAGGCGCTAAGCAACTCAGTGAGACCCTGTCACTACATAAAACACAAAATAGGGCTGGGGATGTGGCTCAGTGGTCAAGTACCTCTGAATTCAATCCCTGGTACAAAAAAAAAAAATTGACAGAAGTGTGAAGCTCTCTAATGAAAATAAATAAGGTATGTCAAAAGAAAACTGGGAAGAAAATATGGGAAGAAAAAAGAGAGATACAATCTATAAAAAGCAAAAATTCTCAAAGAAAGAAAATAATGGTAACACTTTACTTGGCTTGTCAATGAACTACAAGTACGTAATCATAATAATATAACCACAGACTTTCAATTCAACCAAAACACATTATATGATTTTACTAGAATATGGGAAAGCCACAATGAGATGACGGATGGAAAGTGGGTAGGAGGTCATATATAAGCATATTAAACCTACCCATCTCTAACAAGAATCTAATAATGCCTAACATGACCAAATCAATAAATAGCAGTATTAGCATATTATATTTATAAATATGGAGATAAATCCCCAAAGAAATATTATAGGTATTAAAAGTAATTGACTCTGTGGACAGAAAGGAAAAAGAATAGAGGATAGGACACTTGTCTGCTACTTCTCATTATAAGCTTCTTAATGTATGAGTATATATTACTTTGATCAAAGTACATTTTATATTTTAAAATAACACAGAGAAAACATTACCATATCAGTTAAGATTATGTTTAATGTGAAATGTTTTAAGGATTTTGTTCTTTTTTCAGTTCTGAGAACAGAGACTTTCTTGTAACACATAAGTTTATTGTTCCACTTGCACCTATTCAATTTCCACCTATACTTTCAGGAATGTGTTATATACAAAGGCAGATATTTTTCTGTTAACATTTTTCTACCACTCAATGGCTAATGGCTCCCAGCGCTCTGCCGCTGTGAGTCCAGGCTTGTACTAATAGTTGCACAGTTGGCCCAGCCTGTCTGACCCACATGCTAATGACCCATTCATTGTTCCCTATGATAACAATAGGCTGAGTCATGATTTTCAAGAGCTGGAGCCCCGAGCAGCCCACACCAGACCAACACTCCTGTCTGCTCAGGCATCCACCTGGTCCTCAGAGAGAGCTGGGAAGTCACTGGTGCCAGCTTGTGCCACTGATGCCTGCTTGCTCCTCTGGCTTAACACTGAGGATCATGTTCTCTCCCAATACATCTTCACCAGGAAGATGATCAAAATGACATTTTTCAAAGTAATAATCCCATAACTGTAATGACTAATAATCTCCCAGAATGAATGTCACATCTCC